>JAFBJR010000123.1:4339566-4749140 GCA_016785285.1 Brachirus orientalis
AGAGAGAGAGAGAGAGAGAGAGAGAGAGAGAGAGAGAGAGAGAGAGACAAGGAGCAGGAATGTATGAGAGGGAGGGAGAGAACAATTAGCAGAGGAGGAAATGTTCAGTGAGGCCAAGGTGTCATACCTAACTAGTTTCAAAAGCCAGTGAGAACAGATACATTTACAGAAGATATTTGAATATCTGATTTTTGGAGCAGTTGCAGAATTCTGTACTGGAATGCATTAAAATGAATTTGAATCTTGACCACCAGCACCAGTAATTGCTACCAGAATACCAAGGTCCCTCCTAGGTATTCACATCAGGCTCTGCATTGCCTATATGAGGAGAATTTCCATGTGGTTTGTTGTAACCACTGCTCTGGCTGCTGGTTGTGCTTGTACAATGACATTTCCCAGTGATAGACTGACTGCTGGTGCCACAGAGAGTGTGTTTATTTCTTTGGTGCAGGCAAGTTCGTCTAAACCTGTGCCATTTGCATTACACCAACCAGTATGTAACCCAATCCTAGCCATCACGCAGGCTTCCTGTGGGACTTGTCACAGACTAATAACTGTCTGATAAAGGCTTCATGTCTTGCTGTGGTGGCTGCTATCTGATGTGAGAGTATTGTTTGACCAGTTGGTTTTATAGCTCTGTCTGCAGGGAAATGAAGTAAGCCGTTCACAAAATGGATGTTGTGTTTCACAGGCAGCTGGCTGTTTCTTTGAGTGTTTGAGTGTGTCACTTCTTTCCTTCTGAAATAAAAAGTTGCCAAATTTGTGGCTTTTAAGAGGAAAAATTGTTAGATACTATATGTGATTGAGGTTGGCTGTTAGTGCTCTGTCTGTATTTACAGTATATGCTCATATATTCTGCAAATAACATGCTCTATCATGGTTGAGATTGCTCTTTTTTGTTTGTTAGAATAAATGGCTAGAAAATCCTCCCTCAGTGTCATAAAATGTTGGGTTATAGTGTTACTGTGGAGTTTAGGGAGATCAGGCAGTCTGTAGTTCATAACCATGGATGTAAACGGTGCGTGGTGCCTTCAGGGCTGTTCTCTCTTCTGGGCCACACCAGTCACGCCAATGCACTCAATAATGGTGCCGTGACATCAGCAACCAGGGACCATGTTCCCTTGGAATATTCATATCCATCTTTCATAGTTTTTAGAGGGGGGTGAATGTACAGTAAGAGCAGTACATCCTTAAAAGTAAACACTCAGTCCACAGATAATTTACCAAGTTTTGATATTAATTAATGGCAAGCATTTGCTGCTCCTACTTCATTAAATCAGTACATAAAAAAGAATTAGTAAATGTTGGTCAAAGCTCAGATCATTACCACTGCAATATGAACATATGAATTGTGCAATTTTAAATCATTTTATTCAGTTGTATTCCCTCTTACAATGAAGCATCGGCTGGATGTTAGGCTAAAAACATGTCCATTAATTAAACATATAAGAGAGCATGCTAAATAGTATAACAAATATTATTTTTTTCCACAATTTTCTACGCTTCCCTTTATTTTCTGTTTTGAAAATCTTTCTGTATCTTTTTAGTGTTAGAATTGTTTACATGCTGTTTCAAAGGAGATGAGCATCTTGCCCTACATTGTGTTCCCTCCTATCCTGCAGGTGGCAGCATAGACAGCGACTGTGCTTTTGAAGGAGACTACGCTGTGCCTCCCCTCTCAATGACCGAGGGCATGCAGCACATTCGCATAATGGAGGGCGTGTCACGCTCACTGCCCTCCTCCCCACTGCTCACCCACCAGACCATCAGTGTCAGGCTGCAGCCTGTGAAGAAGCTCACAGGTAAAGACAATGCAGTGACAAAGCTTTCTTTTTTTTCTCTCTCTCTCTCTCTCTCTCTCTTCATTTTTAAGGCGGTCTTGTACATAATATAAAATCTACTTTTGGAAAGAAAAGCTAGAATTGTGGGCTAAATCTGGCTCAAATTTGTCTTGTACGCACCCTTGCCATTAGCTGTCCTCACCCACTAACTTCGGTGTACTACTGCACGCAGTGTGTCTCACAGACATTCACCCACATTGAGTTCAATAAAAATTTAAATGACAAAGTGAAGAGTGGTATGATTTCTCACCCTAATGCTTGCTGATATGGAGTTATCACTTACCGTATTACTCACCCAATAGTTCTGAAGCTGGATCAAGCCGTTTCCTGTGGCAAACATTGCAATTTCCAATTCTTGTAATCACCAAAGTCCTACTAAAGTGACAATGTCAAGAACACCTGATGGGCCGTTAGCTGTGGCCGCCTCTCCCTCCCTTTATTGCACTTGATCTCCCACCACTAATCGTTTCCCTCTACTCTGACATTCAGAGAATGTGGAAAATCGCTTCCCCTCTGTCTCCCCATTAACTGGATTATGACTCTCTGTGTTGTGTTGTTATGGGGAAGCTGTGGTTTGGTACACAGTCCGGAACAGTCCGGAACAGTCAAGCCAAGGCTCACTGCTGTACTGGATTTCAAAAGGAAATACTGACACTGCATCTTCACCTAATATCAGCACAGCCTCCACACTGAAGTAGAGTGGGTGTAAAAGACTTTAAAGCAGTCACCACTAGGGTGCACCAGCCTCTCAGCTACCTCAGATGGTTAACCATTGTTGATATGCCAGGGGAGCGTGATTTTGACATCACACACAGTGATTTATGGTCTTTCCCGTCGTGGGTCATTCAAGCTGTGGGTTGTAAAGAGGAAACACACCAAAGCTCATTTTTTCTCACTTAGCTGATTGGGCCACGTCACTGTGTAGTTGGGGAACACAAGTGAACACAATAAGCTTCAGGAACAAGTAACTGTTTCTCTCTGCTTCTCTCGGTTTCTTGAGGAGCCATCTGTCTTTTGGCACACAATTTTTTTCTTTTAACTAAGGTTTTGTGCAGATTCAGTATAGTTTTATTGATGTCGTGTGTGGTTGAAAACGAATTTTTGGATCGCCAGCATATGAACTTGTAAATATCTGTGTGTGTTTTTTTATCTTAAGGCTGTCAAAGAGTAGATTGTTGTTTAAAAATAGCGTGATTAGTCATGTTCGGTGCTGCCTTATTTGTACTATTCTTATTCCATGGGTGACATAAGGACAGGTCTCTGCAGTATCAGTGCACATTGGTATGTTCAACCAGTTGAGGTGATGCTGGTTGTGAAGGCTGCTTTGTATTTTTAGATTTTAACACAGGGATTTTTTTTTTATATGCAGCATGTATCAGCTGTGTGCTGCTTCATGCTTAGCTTTGTCTGATTTACCTTTGCATATTTGTTTGTGTCCATTAAAAGGTATAATTTTGCTGGAATTAGCTTTTCAGTGTGTAAATCCTGCTAGATTAATGTCTCTTTAACACCACCTGCGGTAATCTCTTGCAATAATGAAGGTAACTGTTGATGAAACAAACACTTAAACTGAATGATTTCTTCCAGCCATTGTAATGGCTGCCCTGCAGGACTAAAATATGTTAACTTTAAAGGTGATTTGTTCTCTTTACACATTGTATATGAGAAGACCGTATAAAGTCAGTCTGACTTCACACGGCTTATAGGAGCTGCTCTTGCATTCCTATGTCTACAAAATGCACAAAGCCTTTAAGTACATTTAAGGTGATTTCTGTCATTCAGGTCCTCAAAAAGATCTGTGTTTGCTCTCTAGAGGCATCGAGCACCAGATTGTTAGGCCTCATCCGCCCCAGCTTTCTCACCCTTTAATTAATTCAACTCAGCACCACTTCCTGCACAGCTTGAAAGTTCCAAGCTTGTCTGCATGTGTGTGTGTGTGCTGGCGTCAGAGGCCTGAACCGCTTGCATGCCAGAGATGGCAGAGGTGGGAGAAAAAGCGAGAGAGAAGAGTGCATCAGAGCACGAACAGCAGCAGGTCTAAAGTCAGCAGCACTTTGATCTCCCCTGGTGGCCTCCACCAACCACACCCTCCCTTTACCCTCCTGTATGGGCCCTGATTGGCCTAAGGGAGGTGGAGTGGTGCTGATGGTGGGGATTCAGTTGTTCAACTTCATGGCACTGATAGAATGAAAATGCCATGAAGGTACGGACCAATTCAGAGAATCACTTACATTTAATCCAGGTAAAGATTTTCAGTGGGGACTTGAGATGCTCAAGGGGTCAACTTGTGGAACACATTGGTGACACAAGACTCACACAGTGCTATTTTCTCAGTGTATTAATACTGATTTTATATCATGCAAAATAGAACTCTTGCACCAATTTACTGTATTGGCTCTTTTTACATAAACATATGGGACACCATGGGAGAATGATGTATATTAAGAAAGATACCATTCAGTGAGTTAATAATCTTTATTCTCATTTATGATGTACTTGAAATTTAGAGCATTCTCAAATAGAGACAGATGTGTTTATTCTAGCGCTTCAGTCATTGTGATTGAAGTGTAATTCAATTCATCCTTTGGAAAGCATATCATAATGAGGGCTATTTGATATAATTATTACAGTAACCATCCAACATTTTAAAGTATTATAAGCAATTACTGCATTTAAGATATTACTAAATATTTTCAAAATTCAACATAATAGTTAAATGTTGCTTGATTACTTCCACTTTATTTCCTTTACCAGTCCCATAGCTGTTATTTAAAAAAATATATAAATAAATAAAAGAAAACATTTGATTAATTCCAATTAATTTTTTAAATCAGCCAGATACATATACTGTATCTTATAAGGCATACCTTCTTTAGAATAGCTAAAATCTTGTATTAATTTTAAATTTTAAATTTGTGCAACTACACAGCAATTAAAGAGCTAATATCAAATTCACAATGTGAACTGAAATACACAGATTGTTCTGTTGTTGATTAGTTTGTTTCAACAACAATATACTATATGCTCACAGTGGTAAGTGTACAATAAATCCTGGAGGAGTGAAATAGTAAATTAATTTTCTATGATTTCTTGAGTAGAAGTGTGAAAGTAATGAAGTTTGAGTCCAGTGCACATCCAAATGTACTTCCCAGGGTTAATGTTCAAAATATTCAGATTCCCTGGCCGCCACATTTACCTAATATATTTTTAGCTCTTCAGCGTTGTCTGAGGCTACTTTATACGAGAGCCAATAATCGCTTGCTTTCACAGTGATATCTAAGAAGCTTGTCATTATGAGTTGTAATCACTTGATTGCTTATTTGTTTCTTAATAAACGCCTCTTTCAAGTGCCGGACTCACCAGAGCTGCCTCCCCCGCTTGATTGATTGGCCTTGTTCCACTCTGAAACATTTAAACAATCTCCCTTCAGATTACACTGGTTCTCTTAATTAATGGCAGCAATCAATACAATTACTGCCTTCCCATGGATTTCCACATAAAGGTGGAATATTGCATTTCCACCTTTTTGGAAGAAAAAGGATCTAAATTTAATTTTGACACCCATTTCTTTTTGGTCTTGTGTAATAATATATCTAAAATCCATTGTCTCTCAGGTGCTTACATTCTGAAGTTGAGAATAAGTGGTAATGTACTACAGTAGGCTAACATCTAAATGGCCAGGGTGAAGGTATAAAAGTGACCATTAGCAGTGCGGATGGTCAGGCACAAGGCACAGTGGGCAGAACTGCTTGGTCAGGTTTCCAGCTCATTGTGTGGGTGGTCTTAAAGGACCCACATTTAAACAGCTGAGCTCCGTCAAAGTAGCTTCTCATAGTTGATGCTGCATTTCTGGGATTTTTTTTATGTTGTTGTTATTGTCAGAATTCGAAGGACAAGTGTCCAAATCCAGTCAATAGGATTATTGTACTTGTTGAGCTATTACATGAAGTGATGCAGTTAGCTAGAATCTGATTTTTATTCCAAAATCCTTATACATAATATGGGAAGGCAATTTATTTTGGGGATACCATTAATAATCAAGAAATCTGTTGTAGAGCTGCAATAATTAGCTGATCAAAGGAAAACTCTATCTACTGCTTCTATTTTTAAAGACGTTATTTAACAATTCTTTCAAGCAAAAGTGCCAAAAACCACAGCTTGCATTCAAGTGTGAGAATATTTTCTCTTTTCTTGTCTTAGCTTATAATAATAACATAAATCTCCAGATGTTTTCAATGATTGAGGCAAATTTTGAACCATATTTGTTCATTACAATAAGAAATGAGTTAATAAATTTATTGCAGATGCAGCCAAAGTCATGAAGATTGTAAAAATCCAAGCTTAGATGTTTTATCTATTTATATTCTATAAAGTGGAATTTAAACAATTCTGATGGTGTAAAAGCTTTAATAATATGAGTTAACAAAGTCAGTAAACATAGGGTCAATAATAACCGTACAAGTCAGCACATGTATGATATAATCAGGGTTATTGTTATAATATAACATATATAATATTATGTAAACAAAGTTATGTGTTATGCTTGTTTAATATAATGCAACAGACATTTTCTTGCTATCCTAATGACATCTAACAAACCAAGCCTGCAGTGCACCACACTGTCTGCATTTTGTAATGTTTTGTCTCCCTCAGTGCATTTTGGAAAGGAGAAATGACATTTTGAAAATATCAATCTTTCCTCTCAGTGCCTCCTTACCCAGCCCTGCATTCATGTGGCATCTGGTATCCTCTGTGAATATTTGAGATGAATAGTGACATTTGGGACGCCTCCTTACCCACCGTATAGCGCCCAGAGAAAATTGCTCTTCAATTATTGCCATTATTTCTTGCTTCAACTGTCCCAGCCCCCACGGACCCTCCAAATCATTTGTTCTGCTGCAGGGAAATGTGACATTTTCAGCTCCACTGTCACAGGTGAAAAATAAAGAGTGACTGTTAAGTGCAGGGAGAAAAGTATGATGCCCTCAGGAGGAGCACTGAATAACAGTTAGATTAAGTGCTCGATCAGAAATGTTGTCGTATTTAGTCAAATTGATTTTGTGATGGGATATAATCACAAATCTTTAATACTCTTCATGATATGTGAACATCAGGTGTTTAATGTGAGTGTAAAGTGACTCAGGTGAATGAGGGCTTTTTCTGTCTTGACATTAGTTGCAGTTTAATCAGTCCTGACGACATGAAAGACACTGTGTTGTTGTTATGTGGACATAAAAAATAAAATATGCAGTGGTACCTTGTTGAGTTAGATGAGACATTCAGGAGCAGTTTCCATATGAAAGAACTAGTTAGTTTAGTTAAGCATAAAAACTGAAATCGGCAGTAAATTGCAAGCATGGCTCTGCCCAACGGTCTCAAAATCCAACTGTGGCCACCTGTAAATCTTACGACTAATAATGAAATACAGAACTAGGCTATAGCTCAGGGGTGTCAAACATACGGCCCGCGGGCCAGAACCGGCCCGCCAGAGGGTCCAATCCAGCCCGCAGGGTGAATCTGTGAATCTAATCATGATATGGAATGCTACATTTTTCAGTGCCAGATGCCTGTAACTAAATGCTTTGTGCCTTTTTAGATCGAGGGATCTGTAATTTGTAATGCACACGTGTAAATGGTAAAAATATTGTTGAAATTGCACATTTCTTTCTCAATATGTCTTGCAAAAAGATACTTCATTAAATGTAAAACAAAGGGAAACATTTGGAGTTCCTGTTGTTCATAGTTTATTATGTTATTAGTTTACTGGTCCGGCCCACTTTAGATCAAATTGCGCTGTATGTGGTCCCTGAAGTAAAATGCGTTTGACACCCCTGCTATAGCTGGTGAACCAGCGAGTGTCTGTAGCTTCACATTTAGATGCAGAATTGGAATCAATCTTCACGTCATTTTCTGCCACTTAGCAAAGGAGCATGTTTTTCAAAATGTCAGACTTTTGATTTAAGAGCACTTGATACAAGAAAACAGAGTGTCTACCGTTGAGTGTTACTTATTTAATTATGTTTATGCCTTGATGACCCACATCTACACTCGGAAGAATGTATGAGTACCTTGAGATATTGTACATTATGATTTGATGCTGTACAAATAAAATTGATGGGATTTGATAAGAGCTTTATTATTTGTTTTCCAGTATACCAAAATGTCACTTATTATCGAAACTAACTAGAAGTTAACCCCTTCCCTTTGTTTTGTTATTTGTTATGTTATATTGTAATTACATAGATCGGTTTATGTTTAAAAGCAACAGCAAATATTAAA
This sequence comes from Brachirus orientalis, assembly GCA_016785285.1. Classification (NCBI taxonomy): domain Eukaryota; kingdom Metazoa; phylum Chordata; class Actinopteri; order Pleuronectiformes; family Soleidae; genus Brachirus; species Brachirus orientalis. The sequence continues at coordinate 4,347,687 of JAFBJR010000123.1, forward strand.
TTATTTTGCAGAGGCAAATTACAGCCAGTGGAGGTTTATTGATTTAAAACTGCAAATTTAAAAACTATTATTAAAAAAATATAATTTGCCTAGAGAAGAGTAATAAAAAGAAAAGAAAGAAATCAATGTTTATTATATTAGAAAGATAACTGTGATATTGTAGGTATAAAGGTTATAGACAAAAAAACAAACGGTTTTTAAAGAATCTTATTCAAATTGTAAGTTGCAAAAAAATGAACAGATTTTTTTGATTTCTAAATAATGTTTAGTTCTGTTTTTGTCAGTGAGAAAGATTATAATAGTTCATTTATTTACCATCAAGCCTTTGTATTCCATTAGTAAGATTGCAGAGGCTAGAGTTCAGTTTGAAACTGGATTTCGGAATTGATATCACTCTCAAGCTGATCACAGGTTTCATTTACAAGAAAAAAAATTTCCTCATACCTATGTCTCTCATGCACTTATGCAACCTCTTGGAGCAAGTGTATCTGTTCCTATTTTAGTGATAATAGTGTTACAGTTAAAGCCAAGCATGTGATCAACCACCCCCACTTGTTATTTCACTGGATTCTGTTGCTTGTTGTTGACAATATGTGACGAGTCTACAATGTACTCCACTTGTATCATACCACATGTAACTGTGGACGTCAATTACAAATGACTATGACATACTTTGACAAAGACATTTCTGATTTTATGGCACAGGCTTCAGAGTACTGGTAACATGGCACTTGGAAACTTTAAACTATAACACTAATCTTTGAGGGTTGTTAGTAACACTCAGGGAGGTTGTAGATGTCACTCCAGGGAAATAAGTCTGACTGAAGGAGATGAATGAAAAAAAAAATCCAAAAGCAGCAACGGATATGAACAACAATAAAAGCAAAAAAAAAAGGCACACAGTAAGCTCTTAGCCCTCTGGGTTTGAACCCCTAAACAGCCACAAAACATGGCTGCAACTGTACAAATACAGTTTCAAGGGTAAAACAAGGACAGACTAATGTCTGAACCCAAGAGGAAAATGGAGTAGGTTGATTGAAACCCTTGTTTTTTGTTTTTTTTATTTCAAAGTAATACCTCTGCTCTTTTTTTCTCCCTACTTATGGTCCGATGTGTCCCCAAAAAGCTCCGTCCACGAACGGCAAAACTCCGTTCCTCCCTTCCTGCTTTTTATGCTATTTTCTTTCCTCCCCCAATACCCACCCTTTTCCTCCCTCTCCTTTTGCTCTGCGGTTGCCATGACAACAGCAGCACTGCACCATTCATCTGTTGGAGACCTGGGCTCCTGTTCCTGTAGAGAGAGTGTGCCTCTCGCATCTATATGTAACACGCGAAGCGCTAATGCAGTCGTGGAGGCAAACGAGGAGCTCGATCCCATCTGTGTTTCACAGTTTCCTCACAGAATCAGCTCTCTGGTCTCGTCCCTTTTTTTTCAGTCTTGGCAAAGGTTTTGGTCACCAGTGTGTGCTGCTATCACAGGTGTCACCTTTGTGTCCCCCCTCTTTCCCCAGTGACACAGTGACTGCTGCGTTCTTCCTTCCTCCTTCCCCTTTTCTCCATCCCTCCCTTCCTCCCTCCCTCCCTCCTCCTCCTTCCTTCTCGCTCCTCCTGTCACTGCCATATCTGCCTGGCTCTGTATCATTTACTGCGACTGAACTGAACGGGCAGCATCAGCACTGAAACCTGTGGAGATTTCCTCAGCAAGGAAACAAGAGAGCCAAAAGAGGGAGAGCTTCTGTTCCTCCGCACTTATCCTCTCCTGCGCTGTTGCAGGTGTTTTTATTTTCTAGTTTTCCTTTTTTTTTTTTTTTTTTCCTTTTTCTTTTCTTTTTGATGAACTGGTCATCGTTCAGAGAGGAAGGACTGCTTGTGTCACAGGAGGGGGAAGGAGGAGGGCTGGTGCCATACTCCAGCATTCAGGAATGCGAGCTATGGTTTGAGAATGGTAAGCCCTGCCACACCCTCTTTCACTCGTTTCATTCCTCTATTTATGTCTGCAAACTGTGCCTCCGCCGACCCCACCCCCTCCCCACCTCCTGTCACCTGCTGCTCCAACTTGGCTCCACCTGGTGTATCTGCTCTTTGACCTTACAGCTGGAGCAACGCTGTCAGTCACCTCTTTGAATGATGTCTGTACGGATATGTGGTTCATGGGAGGAGTGCATGAAAGTAATTTCTCTCCATGAAATGATGCATTTGTCAAAGGGCTCCACTGTAATGACAATGTAGGCTCGAGGACCTGTAAATCAACCAGAGTGCAAAGTGTTTTTTGTGTTTTTTGTTTTGTTTTTTCATGGCGAGCTGGTCTGTTTCATGCGTCAGCGTGGGTGAGCATTCAATTGTCTTTGAGTGTGTGTGTGTATATGTTGAATCCTTTGGTGTGTGTGTCCAAGTACAGGCTGTGGGTGGCTAATGGTGCTTGTTATTGTGTGTCTCACTTTTCCTTCCATGAGCACAGCTACAGTATGTACAGTATGTAGCATAAATGGGTTGGTGGGGAACAGTTTCTTTCCCCAAACCATGCAGTTAAAAGCAGCAGCAGCAGCAGCAGCAGCAGCAGCAGAAGCGGCACCAGCTTACTGTTGTGCACCAGAATCACCTTGTCATACTATGCAATGTGGTGCCTCCTTCCATTTCCAGCGCTGCAGCCTCCCTGCCTCCCTGCCTTATCCCATGGGACTGCTAGCTGTTGTGTGAACAGAACAAAATGTCTCAATAACACTATCTGCCTGAAAAACACAAGCAGCTGCTACTGCTGGACTCAGGTGAATGGTTTTTGATGAGGCACCCGCAGCCGGTTTTTTGCAACACTTAGTATCAGCACCTGGAGGCTGGTTTGATGAGCTTAGCTTGTCAGCTGTCATTGAGGAAGTATCAGACAGTAACATAAAGGACTTACATTTCAGTATGGCTAAATGACCAAGTTTATTGTTCTGAGATTCTTTCCTGGCTCATGATCTCTGATTGAGTTTTTGTCATCCACTGTGGGTGTATGATCTGGAGGATTTGCCATCATAAAACAAGGATGTCAATGCTTTTTCTATCCTTTTCTATCCCTTTAGGATGACATTTAGGATAAAATAGTTTTGCATGAAAATGTATTTACGAGTTAGGATAAGTCTTGTTTCTGATAGTAATAGTATGAAGTAAAACGATATAAGATTTATTAGCACAACCACAACCTTACATGTAATACAGTAGAACTGGTGGTGATATGGGTTATGTTGCATTTCTGCTTCTAACATATTCTTTGTGGTTATGTTAGTGTCTTTTGAGCTCATGTCAGCACCCATGGTTTCATATTTATTCACAAAACAATCAGCTCCTTAATTGATGTCACCCATTGCTGTAAATCAGCCAAATAAAACTTGCATACCATCTGCATTGGTTCAGAGTGATATTGATTATTGTAGTAATTTGATCCCTCCTCTGCAGTCCATTGGGCCTGTGTTAGACAAACAGCTCAAGACAAGTTCTGAAACAGAATGTATTCAAAATATTAAAAAAAATACATTCTTTATGTCCTCAGTGTCTGAAATTAACCTGGGTAGACTAATATTTCATGCCTGGAATGATTATTGTGGTGGTATTTTGCTTACCAGTGGATTGTTGGTTATATTTCCCAATTAATGGAAGAATGACTTACTGAATTTTGAATTGAATTGAGTGTTTCACCACTCTGAACACTGTATCCTGTCAATTGTGTGATTCAGCATTTTCTTCTTTCAGTTAAGCAGCATGTTTCAATAGATTCTCAATTATTTGTCAGAAAACACTGCTACCTGCTACCTATCTGTAATGACTTCCTGGGATCTAGAATTACTATGTTGTATTATGAGGACAAAAAATGTAGCCAGTGCTGCCATTAGCAAGATGATGTCACTCTCTTCCGTTCGTGATCGCCCTCAGATCAAGCTCTATAAAAAATACATTTCAGACACCTTAGCAGTCATAGGCACATATGTCATTTTTCCTTGGTAAACTTCCAAATAAAGCTGTTTAAACCACATGTCCATTCATTTGACAACAGCATATGGCAAATGTATCTGAGTAGCACTGAAAAAGTCCTACAAAAACAAAGCAGAAATAGTACTTTTCTTTTGTACTGTATGATGACAATTTAATTGACTTAACATTAGGTGTAATGTAGACGCATGTAATGATTTCCAATTACATTCCATTATACAGGATGTTTGGTTCAGTTTGTGTTGTGGATTATGGCTAAAAAGAATTCATGATGTTTTGCTGGGTAACGTGTGTTTGGATTACAATGAACAGATCTTAACATACTTAACACCCTCTAATTAACAAAACAAAATAGATACTGGTACACTTCTACTTGACATACATTTTATAATGTTGACAATGGTGTACCACAGGGAACTCTTCTTGGCACTCTGTCATTTTCCTTTTTCATGATGCTTCTTGGGAACATCATCACTGTCAATTTAATATTTCAGTTAAGCAATGTCATTGGATTCAGTTAAAAGAGATGCACTTCAATTAAGAAAATCAGACCAAGATTCAAAGAATTTAGAGAGTGAGCAGAATCTTACTTTCAAGTCAAAATTGTTTTTTTTAATGAAATACCCTTAGGAAGTTCCTAGGAACTTCCTACCTCCTCCTCTTAACAAATATTATCATACCTTCACTGACTTCTTGCTCTTAAACACCCCAATATTTAAAACACTAATGTCGGAGCTGCTGCATTTTGTGAAATAACTTGCTTCCTCTTCATCTTAGAATTTAAATATTGCTCAGCATTTTTCAGTTCGAATAGCACAAGTCATCTCTTCCTCTTATGGGTTTTAATTTAGAATAATTCACGCTTTTCTCTTTTGGGTTTACTACTAAATGCAGCAGCGTTTATTAATTCATTTTCAATTAACATATCCAATTATTTTATTGTACCAAACGATGCATTGTTACATTGTTTTTCTTTCAGTTTAAGTATGGCAAAGAAATGCATCTTTGCATGCTTAACGAATTAAATTATTACCATTATTGCCCTTTAATGTGGCTGTTGCTCATATTTGCTTTCTACCTGGATGTTAAGTAGTACCTTCTGGAAAACAGGTTAAAATAGAGAAACCCGCAGTGTGCTATTAATAGCAATGGTATGTTGTGCTTACAAACCAGAGGAGTGGATTACATATACCATCTCATTGCTTTCAGAGAAGCTGATGGTGGAGAGCTGAGCAAACATTTTTTCTTGTCACACAAACACACACACTCAAGAGAAAGAGAGAGGCATAAAAAAAAGTGTGTCACAATGTGTGTATGTGTGTCCATGCGTATCCAAACTCTTACGGACGACTGCACAGCGACACCAGTCTCTGTATTAACATTCACCACTTGTCTGTCTGCTGTTAACTTATTTGCTCAGTCATTTCTGGGTGCTGAACCGCTATAAGGCATTTGTCTGGATCACAGCTCCGACTTTGTGTGGCTGCAGTCAGTCTGCTAACAATTGTGTGACAGTGGGATTACACAACAGCAACAATTGATTGCATCCTTTGTCAGTCATGAAAGGATGTTTTTTTATTTGTCACCTTATGTCCTGCTAATAATATAGTGGAAGGTTGTCTTGACGTTTTAATCAGACACTTATCTGGACCCCTTTCATTATTTATGGTCTTATTTTGAATGTTCCGACTAAAATTCTTAAGTGAGTATATCCTGGTTTTCTCAATAGCAAGGATGTGTATTTTACATACATGGACCCTGGAAGTTATAAATATCTCAACTGTGGGGGGCTGAACCAATTGAGACAGGTCAAGACAGCCCACAGCTGTTTTAAGGCCACTGTATAAAGTGGTGTGCTTGGCAATTATGCTACTTTTACTTTCTTAAAATGGGGCCTTATTTAAATTTATAGCTGGCTGACATCCTCAGGCCAGGAGGGCAGTCATCTGTGATCTACTGACGAGAAAATGCATGCGAAATATGTAGTGCACAGAAGGTTAAAGGAGTGTATGTAAATATGTGCAAAATTTACATTTATCATATAAAATTTCAAACATTGCATGAGTGTGGATGCCATATTGGACACGTTATGTAAATAAGACACCACAATTAATACCTGGCATAACACTGCATAACACTGCACATTAAACCTATTTGGTTAATTTTCACATTTGAGCAACAGGCTGAGATTTTGAGCAGCAGTGGTGGAGAACTGTCGATGGGACGATGAGAGGAGGCAACAATAATGGATTGTAAAAACATAATAAACATTAAATATCCAATGGCAAAGTGAAAGAGAGAAAGGGGGAGAGGTTAACCTTAGCTGAAGTCCCCCGTGTTGCTTTGTCAGTTAGTTCTTGGCCACTTTCAGCCTCCTATATTTTAACACATCTTCGTTGCAGACCCTTGTTTTTGTTCCCCTCATGACTTTTTTGACAGAGGCACCATGGCTTTTTTTTAGAATTGGTATAATTCAATATTCCCAATACCAAATATTAACTGCTCTCTGCCTGCTCTGCTGCCATCCAGTGTGTCAAACTGCTGTGAGCTACTGTATGTTATTGAATGTGTGACAGTAGGTGGTGCAACAGATTGTGAAAAATCTCCAGTTTTGGATTTTTTAGGAGGATAAACAGCTCAGGATGTCTGCTATAAAATCTTCTCTTGCTTAGATTTAGGTCCTCCAGATTAACCTGCTCATTTGTTGCTTCTGCTTCAATATCACTTGTGAGCTACTGGTTTAATCCAAGCTCAATAAGGGTCAAGTAAAATGCTGAATTAACAGCTTTTTGGGCTGGGGAGAACTCATTTAATGAGCATTCTTAGAACCTCAGCCCCTCCCGCCATCCTTATAAAATTCTGCCTGTGCCTTACCTTGTCTGGCTAATCCTCCCAAGCCTGGAATGGTAGATACACACACTCACACAGACACTCACTCGCATTCACAAAAGAGGGAGAGGCAGCCTATATAGATAATGGACTTTCACTTGCTGCTCACTGTCAGCATCCTCTGTTGGGAGATTGGGAGCTCACTGTGTTGCACAGCAAGATCTGGTCTGCATTGTTTTGTTTCAAGAGTCAACAAGACAAGTGCGGAAAAATCCTCAGATCTGGATAAATGTGTGAAAGCTTGCATCAAGCTTCTGGTTTGTGGTCATGAAAAAAGCTGTAAATAATCTAAAAAGCAAAAAAAATTATAATAAATAAATAAATAAAATAAAAAAATCTTCTTTACCTTTGTGATCAAATAGACTTTCAAATTCATTACAATATCATATATCCAAATACCATTCTGAAAATGCCATTCATATTTCTAATATTATAATCAGAATGATGCATTTAAGATGTATTTGGAAATAAAATCTTTACTTTTGTTTGTCAGCTGTTTCTGGACCCCATCCAAATCTTTTCTCTTGTTGATTTTAAATTGATTTTTCAGAACAAATTGTAAAACATTCAAGGTTTGACTTGAGGTAAAACATTTTTACTCATCCATATATTCTTTGAAAATATCCTGTCAAGTACTGAGATATTAGTTAAACCAAATATCTCAGCAATGTCAAGGAATAGCTTAATTGCAGGAACTCAAACATATGTAAAGCCTTTCCATTGTCCTTACATTTGTAAAGAAATTTGATAACAGCTGCTTCAATGCCTATGAGGCTCAACAAAATATAAATAGACACAGCACAAAGGATCACAGCCATGTAGCTTTTTTTTAAATGTGAATTTCTTGAATTACAAGACAATGTGAGGACCTGGTCCCCTGAGGCAGCTGAGAACTGTTAATACACAAAAATTTTTGATTATATTTGAACGAATGTGTTGGGACCTTGTGGCTTTTAACGCTAGTGGAATCACCCTTTCCCACTACAGTATCTTAGAAAAGTGGACAAGTCTTGTCTTCTCCCTGAGCTCTGCTGTTGCCATAGCTACCAGGGCCGCGTGTTTGGTTTCTGCAAAGCTCTGCTTGGGTTGCAGACAGCTGGGCAACGTGTGTCTTCACCCACATTATTGTTCTTTATGTGTGTGTATGTTAATTCCTGTACCTACGCCTTTGTCTGAGTACTTGCCCGAGGTTGTATGTAACTGAGACAGTATAGCCAACGCTTCATTGCTGTACAGATGTATTCATTTTTTGCTTATCCTTCTGCAACAAATGAGAAAGTGTGTGTGTTGCATATAAGAGTCTCCAATACATATTCAAATCCTGTTGTGTCTGATGGGACTTTCCTGTTGAAAAGACGCTTCATATGCTCAACACCCTGTGAATTTGAATTGTAGTGTTGACTTTTTTGTTTGCCAACAATTTGTGGGTTTGCCTGTGTGCTTTATAATCTTGGGACTAGAGATCAGCTTTTTACATTTTCATCTTTTAACACATTTATTGTCACCACTCTCTCGCTCTCTCTCTTTGCATTCCCTCTCCCACTCTAATCTCACATGTACACTTGCATACATGCCACATGCATATTCATGTTCACACCCTCACATCCGGTGCATGTAACAAATATCTGTTTCCACGTGCATCTACACACCCGGACCAGATATTTTTATTCATAAGCTTATTAGAGGAGTGGATTTGCCTGCTGCCATCCATCACACTGTCATCCATCCTCAGCCTGGCACTCGCTGACAACAGAACTGCAGGGGAGAAGTCCCTGGGATTTAGTCTACTGGAGCCTGTGTTATCATGGAGGATTTACTCCAACAGACATTGTCACTTCACCATTTTATAGAGGCAAGATCAGGGTGGCAAATACAAAAGAAGTGGTTTTCTCCAATCCAGCATAGTCTATCCAAAAATTGATACTGTAGAGGAGAAAATAATTTTAGTCTCTCAACATAGACTTTTTCAACTGCTGCTCAGCAGCACTATAGATTAAAAACTGCATTGTACTGTAATTCTTTTGTTTAGTGCCTTTATATTCACACTGGCATGTGAAGGCTCAGTCTTTCACTCTCTCCTTGTCACTTGTTCCAAGCTTGTGCCAGCTGTTGCAAGCATGTCAGTACAGGTGCAAGAGCAGCTTATTGCTCTCCGAACGACAGAGACATTTTTCCTTGGTTATGGCAAAGAATGTCCATCTGTTTCAGATGGCATTCTTTTGTTTCCAGGTTTTTTGGTTTGCTCACTTTGATGATGGTCCAACTGAATGTATGCATGCATTAATAATTCACCTTCCAAACAAAACACAAAACTGTTTGTTTTAACCTGCATAAAAAAAACATGTCAAAATGTACTGAATGTTCTCATGCAAATTATAGCACTGGATCACTCCGGTCAGTTGCAGTTTCTCACTGTGGCATCTGTGCTGGCTCGCTTGCTAATAGTGGTCAGTTATCAGAGTCCTCTCCAGACCCCATACATGTGGAATTTTAACACCATGCATGTGACATAGTGTATCTACTTCTCATGTACAGACACGGCACTGATGGAGTCCCCCTTCCTTCTCTCTCCTCTGCCAAGTAGATTTAGTTATGTTTGTTTGACTGCATGTATTTGAGTGAGTAGACAATCTCAGATCTTGACAACAGATGTCAGTGATTATGTAGAAAGTTGGAAAACGGCACAAGGAATAAGTCATTAGTTTTTGGTGATGATTTGGATGAAGTAGCAATCTTAACAAGAATCATTCCAACAGTGCCACACCATGAAATGCCTGGCTCTTGTTTATCTTCTCTGCCTGTTGGTCACCATTTTCACTTAGAAATCTCTGTAACTATTAGAAGTATTACCATGTGATTCGGTTCAGACATTCATGTCCCAGGAGGATAGTGCCATTTCTATAGCTTGTATTACGGAATTTTCAATCCAGCTACAACATATCTTACCTGGGGTGACAATAACTCAGTGATAGAGGGAGTTGTCTTTTAAATTTAAGGTTGTGGGTTCCAGTCCCAGCTCAGCTAAATGATTAAAAAATGTTCTGTGTGAATGGGTGAATGACAAAAGCTGTAGCGTAAAGCAGCTTTGAGTGGTCATCAAGACTAGAAAAGCGCTATATAAGTACTAACCATTTACTATTCTATCTACTATCCTCCACTTCAATACCAAGTGGCCTCACAACAAGTATGTTTTCTGCTCTTGCACTGCAGTTCTATTCATATGCAAGACACTTGTAGTTATGAGTATGAACTGTCAAAACTGATCTGTGATCAATCAGATTTTGAACAGTGTAGCTGGTAATCTCAAAATAGCCTTAATAAGCTATGCTATGTGAGCATGTTCACAACCATAGATTTTCATTTAGCTCAAAACCTCACTTTGCAAGAGAAACATAGACTCGTAGACTCTTTGGGCTACTTCACCCCCCATCCAAAACATAAGGGTCTTTATGTGTTTCAGACTGACACAGTTGTCATTTGCCTGTCCAGCACCTATATTGTCAGTGAGTGTGTTCATTTCAAAATTAGGTGTGTCAGGTGAATTGCTGGCAGCGATTACATTTTCCACCTAACAAAAACTTTGTCTGATGTCAGTGGTGCCGTATTTCAAGGCTCATTATCAAGTCGGTAATATGCACCTGCATAGACAGCTGCACAGATGGTCCACTTGAACAAAGTGGAATGGTGTCCTCAGCAAAGACGTGGTCTGTCTTACGACCTGGCAAACATGCCATTGACAAAGCAACTGCTACACCAGACAGCTTTGTACGTGTGTCCTGAACCCATGATAAGTATGGGGTAACTTTTGCAGATTACGGTGTGTTTGGAATCTATTTGAAATTCCTGTTTATCTAGATTAGTCAGTTAAAGCATATTATGCTTAGCTGTTTTTTTTCTGGCAGCAAAAAGGAAAAAATAAATGAGCCTTACAGATAATTTAGATGATATTAGTGGAATTCCTTTGCACTTCACCCATCTCCATTATAAAAAAATATTGTGTTTCCACAATATACAGAGAGAATAGCCCTGTATTGAAATATATCAATATTTCTCTGCTGTGTTGCTCAGATATTCAGTGTAAATAAGCATGGCAAAGACATTATGGGGTGTAGGAAGCATTACAGTGGCTTTCTAATTCAAACACAATCTGTGAATTTACAGATGGATAACTGACGTATTACACCACAAATGGATGGTTTCTCTGTGTGTACATTACTGGTCAAACTTCAGTGTATGTCCATCCTATGCTTCATGGACCTGCTTCTGCTTCCACAGTCCATACACTCATGATACTGTAAGTTTGTCTGGGTAACAATCCTCAGAAGACCCATGTCATTCTCAAAAACCCAGGAAAAGATTGTGTCACAGCTGCCACCCGCGGCTTTCAGCACACTTTCTCTGTCACCCTCACTGTGAACTTCTCATTGAGGAGACTCATTCAGTGACTTTGTGTCCGATTCAGGCGTGAGGACATTCCCAAAATGGACCTCATTATCAACATTTATGTGGTTTGTGACATTGGACAAACAGAAAACAAGTTTGTTTTGTAGCACTTAATCTTTTCAGTTTTAAAGGTGCATCTGATTTGCTGCTTTGTGAGTTACAGAAAATGCAAGGGGGAAATATGGTGATAGATTCACTTTCAGTGATGCTTTGAGGTTTGGCCAGTGTAGTTATTTGCAATTGTTTTTGCTCTTTCAAAAACAATTTGAATGAGCTTTCTGGATGTTTTCTTTTTATAAATGTGCTGCTTCAAGTTCATGAGCTCTCTGTCTTCCTCCCTCCCTGTCCTGTCCCTGTCACTCCTGTCTTTCTTGTCTTCTTCCATCTCCCTGATCTGTGCGTGCATGTCTTTCTCTTTGTGTGTATGTGTGTGTATACGTGTTGTCTCCTTCTCTATGTTTGTGTATGCTTTCTGCTCCCAGCCCCTCTGCGGAAAGCAAAGTTTGTGGAGAGCCCTCGCATTCCACAATCAGAGCTTGGCTCCCCTAAACACACCTCCACCACTGCCAAGAATCCAGACCTGGACACATACTGCCCTGGTAAGTTTTTTTGGCCAGCTCATCCCTCATTTCGTTATTACTTTATGCATGGTGCGTTCCTGTCAGTAATTGCAGCAGAGAGAGACACAGTGAGCGATTAGGAAAATTTAACAACATGCTAATAACAGTGTCAACTGCTGGAAAAACGAAAACACTAAGGTCATTAATGAAATAGTTTAACTGGAGCCCACTGTGTCCACCCTTATTTCCTCCTCCTCCCTCTTTCTCTCTGTAATTCTCCCTTGCTGGGTTCTGCTTCTCGAAGGCAGTTTGTTTAGGTGGCACTGCTGTTCTATTCACAGTGGGCGGCTGCTCAGTAATCCTGTGGACAGTCCAGATTTCCCTCAACCCCCCCCCCCCCCCCCCCCCCCCCCCCCCCCCCCCCCCCCGTTTAGGTGGCACTGCTGTTCTATTCACAGTGGGCGGCTGCTCAGTAATCCTGTGGACAGTCCAGATTTCCCTCAACCCCCCCCACCCCCCCACCCCCACCCCCCAATCTGTCCCTGTCAACCCTCCCATCCCTCCCCTCCTGGCATGGTGAGGACAGTAATGTGGGTCACTCAAGGATAGTGCTCTACAGAGATTTGGTTCGAGTATATCTGCGTTCTCATCTTGCCTCTCCTCTTCCTGTTGCTACTGAGAAATGCAGTTGAAGCTTCCGGACCTGGCTTGTTGGCTGGACCTCTGGTGGCAATGTGGACTTGTCAGCAAATCAGAACAAAGCTGCAGCATCCCAGAGTTGGATGAAGATGAGGGACATGAGGGACATAGTGATGGGATCTCAGGGCTTAACTGTTGTAATTTAGAAGGGAAATGGTTGACAGAGTGATACCAGCCCTTTCCGTCTGTTAGCCTATGCTGCTGAGTGTCTGCTCAATGTGATTACTAAGAAGGTAATCCATCTATCGATATGTGTTAAAGTAAAATTTTATCACATTTTATGTGTCTGTAAAAGTATGTAGCACCTCCGGATTTAACATTTTATATATCTTCAGGATTTATGTTGAAGCTCATGGAAAAGCTGTCAACGCTTTATTTTGCATAAGTCCTGTGAAGCCGACTTTGGAATAATCAATCAGCTGTGATGAGTTGCTATGAGCTGCTGCAGATGTGACATTTCGGAGTTGAAGTGGTAATCTCTGTTGCCATTGAGGCAGGAAAACTGTTGCTGACAAACAAGAATTCACTGTCTGTATAATAACAACCTAAGGTGGAGCAGAGCCAGGAGAGCTGAGATGAGTTTTCTGGGGTGATGTCTTGCACTACACCACCCGCCCAGTCGGACAGATGCACATCTTAGCTCTTAACAAGGATTTGCTGGCACAAATCACAGCAGGGCACTGACTTTAATATCTCATCTCATTGCCAGTCAACAGTCTACAGCTGACTCTTTGCTGCCTGGAAGTAAGTCAGGTATCAGATGATTGTTATGGCCCACAAAGAAATTTGTGAGGTCATAAATATGGTTTGTGAATAATCTGTGAGCTAGCTCATAAAATTCACCATCAGCCGTTCCCTTTACATTATAGAGTAAAAGCTTTTCTAAGGATATTAGAGCTCAACTGTCTTACAGTAAATACCCAGACGAGGAGTTGATACTGCAGGTACTTTTAGCACCATATGTGCCAGCTTTTATCACAGTAACTAGTCAAGATAATTTTGAGTTGAATTCAATTTGTGCTGTAAGCATGTTTTCCTTTAAAACAGTTGCTCTTATGAATTATTTTGTAAAACAAAAGAAGACTTCTGCTTCGTGAGGGTGGTATGTATAAAAGGGGATAAATAGAGTAAGTGGTAGTAAACAATATCCTGCACACTGTCTTCATCAAGTCAGCTGTAAAATGTAAATAAAACACTTAAATTGCAGGTTACATAGTGTACAGATAGAATAGATTTCCTATAATAATTATTTCAAATTTCATTTTAGTATTTTTTTACAGTTATGACAAAAGAGAAAAAGCAAAGACAGGTTTTGGGGAAAATTGAAAAATCTTTCTGGACAGGCATTGTCAGAAGCTGGTAACGAATGTTGTGCTGTAGCTTAAAAACCACGAGTAGACGGTGTGTTGTTACTGGTACTGATGAATGAGGACTTGAGAATGATTTGAGTAAAGTGGAGTGATATTTATAGGTGTGTTTACATGCTGCTTAAAGAGTGATTTGAATGTCTTTATGGAATTGACAAATAAATGCCAAGACTGGAGGCGCCATCATGAAAGCAGAAAATGTGAACAATTAGTTCTCTCCTCTGGTTTGGATATGTGATTTACACAGCAGGTATCTACAGTACTGTATACTGAAGCAGATGGACCATAAAACAGGATATGTTTCAACACAGTGTATCAATAAAGTCTTCATACAGGTTTATGAATATAAGAGTTTTTTTTAGAAATTCTGTATGTGAAAATGTTTGGAATGCAAATGTAAGAAAACCTTACAACCATAAAGAAAATGGACCGTAGGCTGCCTCAGGATCACAATCCATAAATAATTACACACTGCATTTGCTGAAAAGTTCAATATTAAAAACTCTTTATGCGTGAAATAACAAGATACTAATGTGTGTTTTTGGGGTGTTCTGGGAAATTAAATACAGAGCACATCAAATATCCAATATGATCACAATGTAGTATTGCTCACTGAATTGCCAAATTGCTCTGCACATCCAGAAGGTTTTTTAATGGTCATAAAGTCTGTACAGTATATCAACATATCACCCACTCTTAACCCAGATCTAGTGTCCTCACTTCTACCATGCTTGTACTGGTGAAACATCTAAGAAAAGTGCACTGTGCTCATGAGCAATGTGTAATTCCAGTGATCCCTCTTGATCCACTCCCTGGCTTTTAATTATGTTTTTGTGTGTACATTTGTAGTATGTCTCTGTTTATACATTCATTGTTGTTGTCTTTGACCTGAAGGTATAAATGAAGAATGATGATTTTCTTCTGGTCAGCAGTCATTCTGCAAAGTCATTTTTTAAGCTATTTGTAATTCACCTTTTCTGTGAGTTTTCTTCACCTTGAGCCAGTATGACATCTCCTCTGTGGCCTGAGAGAATTATGTGAGTGAAATAGGAGACACTACATGGTGTTTGTGATCTTACCTGCAGTCCAGGCATATTAAATACCATCTCCTGTTCTGTCCAGTCTCCTGCATGCAGCACACATGCTTCCCTCACCCATCTCTCTGTGCATGAGGGCAGATCTGTGGACAGCCAGGGAGAAACAGATGCACTTGCACAGAAACATTCCTAGCTGCATGCAAAGATAGTTGCTATGGTAACCATCTGTCTCCTATGCAGCTCAAAAATCCAATAAAAATGAGTGTGTATTAATGTGGATGTACAGTATATACATGCATGTACATGCTCATTGTTTGTGTGTTTGAAAGAGAGAGAGACACGGGGGACCGTTTCATAAAAATAAGAAATGTTGTGTTATGCCTTTTTTTTCCTTTCAGTGTCTTTTTCGTGAAACTGTCACAGTGAGGCTTTGAAGTCATCTTCATTGCACGTCTTCTGTGGCATCAGGAAGAGGTAGAGTGTGTCACTGTCATAATCTCTATTGAAAGGACAGAAAGTGCAGCTATAATCAATACATACATGATGTGTGAATCCCCTGTGATTGTTAACACATTAGTGCTGGTTTAAAAACAGATGTTGATGTGTTGAAACAGTCCCTTATCATATCAGCATATCAAACATTTTGCTTTATTTGACTCCTCCATGTGTTTTCAGTGTGTTTTTTTTTTTTTTTTTTTTTTTTTGAGAATGTACAAACAAATCACCTGTGTGTAGCTCAAAGCGATGACCATGGGCTCCAGTGAGCAGGTCATGGATTTTGCTCCCACAGACAGACAAACTGTTTGGTGCTTCACAGCTGGCTGTGACAGAGAAATGGTTGAACCTCACAGATAGGTAGATATGAGAGAGACGAACAGAGCCCACATTTGATCACAGTCATGACTGCAACCCGGAGCAGTTGACTAATCTGAGCTAATGTTAATGTATTCACTGCTTACTACTACCAATCTGTCAACTTGGAAGCCTTGACTGCCTCCATGTCCAGACATAGGGATACAGACACTGCTGCTGCTAAGACACGCAGAATTCACACACCCCCTATGTCACACATGGGCAACATATGGCCCTGGGACCAGATATAGCCCACAAACCAGTTTTATCTGGCCTGGAAAGTCCTGCCTGGGTTACATCAAGGTGACTCTTGCACAGCTCAAGTAAGAGATCATCGTTGTGATATTAGCAGTTGTAATGACAGAACCTGAGCTAAGATGAGCACCTCAGTAACAAAAGGTTGCCTGGCAATGAGGCAAGAGTGGACAACTAAGTATTTTTCACAAGAGTCGGTTCAAAGTCTGATGTTGGGCTCTATCTTACGCTCAGCAAAGTGTCATTGCTGGCTTCTAATTGACGCAGCTGTCATTTTCATGCCCAGCATATCAAACGCCCCCTCGTTCATCAGTGCATCCGTGGGTGTTTTCTTCTTAAAATGGGTTGTGGCCATCTTGAGGCAGCAGAAAGCGAACGTGCCATTGACTTTAGACCTTTGTTGGTCAGTGGCTCAGTGGTTATTTAAACGGTGCATTAGATGCAGATAGGGACATCTAATGCACCTATGAAGATGGTGAGTTCACAGTGCTCACTTTTTAAACACTGCTTTTTTTAGTTTTGATCTTTTTATGCTGCATTTATCTTGCACATCTTCCTAGCACACAAGCAGATCTGTCTCCTTCACAGCACAGAATAGTTCACTTCTTCAGTTCCCTAGATTCACCATTTAAATAGCCATGTGTTTGACACAGGTGCACGAAAAATACAACCCCTTTGTGCTGAGATTACATGCTGTGATCTGTAGAGTGCTATGCAAAGAGACTGCAAATACACACTAAACATTTCAGTTTTGCACCTTCACAGTAATAGCATTTGACTAGTGTTAAACAACCAAGCTTTTATTTTGAAATAGTGACAGGATAGGAGATGTATACGTGAGGTTACATGTCACAGCTACAGCTACACCAGTTACATGTTTTACTGGATTTTACTTTAAATATGTTAATTCTATGTGTGTTGCATGTAAAGATGGGTTTAGTGATTATTATTTCTTTAAAAACCCTTATTTGTGGCCCTTTGGTTGCTTCATTTATGTCAGTGTGGCAGTGTGCCTGCATTTGTCTCTTATTGATGGCGATGCATCTCAGCTATCCCCTGTGATATTAGCTGTGAGGAGAGGGGACAGTAATTCCATCTACACCTTCTCTGTTACCGCAGTCATTCTCAAGGGATGCTCTGGGTGCAGTGACCTTGGAGGCCCTCATCAATGTTTTCATCACCATATAACACATATCCAACTGCATTACTGAAAAAGTCATATGTACTTAGCTGTTTTGGACATAATGCTCAGTGATTATCTCATTACTGGTTGCCCCTGCGCTTTTTGTTTGTTTGTTTTTATTGAAGCACAGAAATATGTCATACCCATTTGCTTCAAAGCTGTTTTTCTTTTTTCCTTTTTTTCCCTTCCTCATACGATGCTTGCTCAGAGAGTAAATCTAATGAGGAACCTGACTGTGACCTGCAAGTCCGTACATGAGCAAATTGAGAGGGGAGTCCAGGCTTTACATTTCCTTTCTGTCTTCAAGTCTTTAAACAAAAGAGTGAGAGACCTCAGGGTTTAGACAAGCTGTCTATGTTCACGTTCACAGAGGTAGTGAGGTGTCTGGGACTGTCTGTTGGTTGACTGTCAGGATTTGGTACAGATACCTGCCAGTCTGGTCCAACCAGCCCTGCAGGAAAACGAGCGTGGAGAGTTAAAGAGAGGAGACAGTTTGCGCAGCTGCTAACTGTCTTGTCTTGCCACTATTTATTTTCATGCCAGCCGTCTCATAGTGCCGACTTCAGTTCCTTAATGTCGGGGCTAATTCCGAGGTTGATACATTCAATTACACCTGTCGGTATTTAGCCATGACTTATACTAGTATATAAGCAGCAATGAGAGTAATTAGTAGGAGCTTCAGCTCTAAGAGCAGCACTGTATTGAGTAAAGTGAAATTGAATTGAAATTGATATAGAGGGAAGTGCTAGGAACCTCTAGGGCTTTGTAGCCAGGTGTTATTGAAACATATGACACCACTGATGACGCTTTGTTATAGATAGGAAGTAACCAAGCAACTGGGTGAAAGTTGATGAGGTCATTAAAGGATTTTAGTTTTGGGTCCCTGTTCAAAGTGGGCAACGGAAATCCCTCACCTGTGTGTGTGTGTGTTTGTGTGTGGATTTTCTGGATCGTCTGATCATAACACAGGCTCATCCTGGTGGTTTGTTTTCTCTCTTTAGCATCAAGAGTCTATTGTAAACAGGACTGGGAGGTGGACACATACTAAAAATGTCCCTCCCTCTCTCTCTTTCACACTCCCACACACGCAAACACACAGGTGAAGGGTGTATCTTATTACGTCACTCAAGCTGCAGTGGTGATGAGAGGTACGGAAGGAGTTGTCGTCAGTCCACAAGGCTTTTTGCCAGTCAGCGTGGTAAAGGGGTTTGAAAACAGCTTGAAAGGATTATTGTAGTTGTGGCTGAAGGGATTTTGGAGTTTATGTAAGACACCTAAAAACATCCAGCTCTTGAGGAATGTGTCTGTAATGCACAGCACTGCTGAGCTGCGGCAAAGCTCAGGTAGGGTGTTTTTTTCTTCATTGTTCAGAGTGCAGGTGTTTTGTGTCCCGTGTGAAGGCCTGTTATTGCTGCTACGGTTTATAAAAAAAGAGTCGTGGATATTCAGTGTGTTTAGCAATTCTAGGTATTTCTGTGATTGTGTGTGTGTGTGTGTGTGAATGTGGTGAAACTGAGCTGCTGTACTGTTGCTGCCCACCACTGACACAGTTTCATTCTCTTGTCATCTCCCACCTTCCTTCCTTCCTTCTTCCATTTCTCTGCCTCTGCAGGGGAGTCAAGCCAGGAGCTGGGCCCCCCTCCGTCGGTGGATGAGGCAGCCAACACATTGATGACGCGCCTGGGTTTCCTTCTGGGAGACAAAGTGAGTGAGGGGCCAGCTGGTACCCAGTACAGCATGGAGGAACCCGAGGCAAGACAGGTAATGGTAACATTTAATTCAAATTTCTTCAAACTCACATAGTCCCTGTAAGTCAATGTAAGAGAAACATTGTCTTGGGTTGTATAAGACTTGAGATAAAGGATTACTGCCTTGCATTTATTAATATTTTAATACTGCTTAATCGTATTGATATACTGTATCCTAGTGTATTCCTTTTTTTATATGGTTATTTCTGTTGTGAGAGATTGTGCTTGGGAATGGGAACAAACACGCTGCCATCAGATTCGATCAGTCTTGCTCTTTATATTCATATCTTTGTTTACTCTCAGTTGTTACTGATGTTTGGAAGACAAGATTGCCAGATCAAAAGACTACTCTGTAAACCACAGTGAGCTGGATTCAAAGTTTATCAGATATGTGCCATCTAGATAAATACTCTTATGTAATTCCCAGCGTAATTTTAAGTATTGAAAGCAAGTTTGTCGAGCTGACATGCAGCAGGTAAGGCTGAACGTGTCTTTGCTGCGGTGTAACCTTTCTATTTGTGAATCTGGCAGTTGTGTAACAAACATCTCTTGGCAGAAAAAGCCTGCTCGAAGCCCTACAGCAGATGCCCTGGTTTTTCTTCCTAAACCTAATTTGACAGGTATGAATTTTCCCCACCAAGGGAAAATAACAGTCATGGTGGAAAGAGCAAATGGGAGAAAAGGGAGGGGTAAGAAGGGTGAACCTGTTGCTACAGCATTTCCAGCAGGCACAGATACCGGTTCTCACTAAAGCAGTGTGGATAAGCGATTAGGCTGATGGTCTGCCTGTGCTTGTTGTGAGTGCTGCTGTAGCAGTGGAGGTGTTTAAATTGAGAGAGGTTTATTCAAGCGGCACTTTTTAGAGATGTGACTCATACTAGCACCCAGTTAAATTGTGCACACTGTACAAACTTATTTTAGATATCTGCCCAATGCACTGTTCTCCAGATTGTAATTTTATATGATTCATTAACCAACACAATTCACAAGGACACAATTTAATAGTAAATAGGAGGGTGGGCCCTTGTTTTTTTTATAGGTGTTTGTTTTGGATTTACTTGCTTTCAGTTGACAGCAGGAATTACAGTACTTTATATTTACATTAAGATTCATGTCACACAATATTGCTAATTACTCATTGTGCTGAAAGTCTCTCTCTATATGTTTGACATCATAAGCAAGTAACTTTTATTTGTCTTCTTTTATCCCAGTGAAACCAGTCAATGAGGCAAATACAATATAAACCTGTTTCCTTTTTTATTTTATATTCTTTATACCATCTACCAATTTCTATCTGACACGGTTAAATTCCTGCAATAGCTGATGTCTTTGTCGCAAGACCTCACCAGCTGATGGAACAAGGTGACCTTAACTCTCAGAGAGTGCAGTTAATTGCCTTTCATACACTCATGCTTTTGCTCCCTGAATAGACAAAATGCTCCAAGTTCAATCCAATGCTTGTGCAGCAGTTAAGGTCAGGCCTGCACAAGATGAGGTTCATTAGCCTACCTGAAAGAGCTGCAGCGTCACTGTCGGCACACAGTGGGCCCACAAAGATTTGAAGCTCTGTCCTTCTATGTGTTTTGTTTGCGTCCAGGTCAAGCTCCTGTAAACATGACACTTAATGTGGAGTATGTGAAGAGAGCAGAGTCCAGCGTTAACCGAACAAGTGTCGTAAAAAAAAACGTTTCTCATTCTCGCACTTAATCTGTGCAAAGCACCGAGGAGGGCTGTAGAGGTCATATGTGCCATAATGGACAGTGTGTTGATGTATGTTCAGATGAAACAGCGTATGATTCAGTACTGCTGTGTGCTATTTTTATTACATACGCCAGTAAAATCCAGATCAACACCTCAACCACATATTCTACTGTTACTAATGATGGTTGGTTAGCACTTACCTGATATTTATCATATTTTGGCTTTGCTTGTTCAGTGAGGCATTAGGGATAATGTCATTTGGAACTTTGGACACAGTTAGATGGATTACAATGACCCTTTGGCTCAGATATCCCTTGTTCCCAGAGAGTTGATCTTGATCCTCTGATTTTCCTTCCAGTTTCACCATGAGGCTGACATTTGACATTTGTTATAAGTGAAATGTGTCTATAACTATTGCAGCGATTGTCATGAAATGTGATGCTAAAATTCCCATTTTCCTCAAGAGGAACTGAAGTCTGGCACCATCATTTGGTCATTAAAAGATTAAGTAAGACTTATTTGACCAGAATAAAATTCATTTGAGTAGACCTTTGGTTTATGTTAAAATATAACCAAAAGTACACTAATGCATTAATGACCACCCCAAACACACGCGGTAAATGAAGGATAGGGGAGCCATGCTCGATTTCCCAGTCAGTTTCAAATTGTTAATTGGGCTCTTGCTCAGTTACACTTTGATGTGAGAGCAAGAGGAGTTGGGGTTCACTCTATCTACTAATCTAGTGATTAAATGATCACCTGTACTATCTTCTGAGCAACAGTCACCTAAGAAAATAATTAGCAGAATAATCAATGGTGAGCCTTACTTCCATATAAACATGTGCATGTGTGTATTAGCTTGGAATATTTTCTCCTCCTTCTTCCTAAGGATTAATCCCAAAAACAAAAGTTTTGTCAGCATCACACATTCACCCTCCTGTTCTTGCCGCAGCATTTATCCGAACTCATTCATGTCAGCATTTTAGTGTGATTTGTTTTTCTTGTGCTTTTGTGTGTTTGTGTTTGTCTGTAATATAGCAGCAGTAGCACTGACAGAGCAGAGTGTTTTTAATTTTGTGTGGTGTCATGTCATCTAACCTGAGCCGAAGCAGAGGAGGGTCACCATGTGGTGCCAAAACAATGCTGTCAAAGTAAAGTACACAAAACTCAATGTGTGTATGGGAGGCTTTCTTTTTTCTTTTTTCTTTTTTGGACTTAATTGTAGCCCAGGCAGTCATTAGGAAAAATATGTGTAAAAATAGAAAAAAAAAGACCTGTGAATGACAAAAAAATCATGTTAGACATTAGACATTGTCACAAATCTTCTGTTGTGTTTTTAAAGATTTATATATTCACATTAACCGCAGGACTGTATGGGATTTTTAGAAATGCCATTTCATTGTTGTGTTTTGTTTTTCTAAGGCCGCATTGTGGGTCACATCTTACCTCTTCCCAACATTTATGAACTGTATGTGTTACTGGTGGAAGCGCGCACATAGATTTCATGAAAAGGCCACACATTTTTAGATATTATGATGGTGATTGTGGTGTTTTGTGTGTGTTAGGGTGACACAATTCTAAGCAGGACTTGACTCATGTGGTGGTGGCAGCAGGGGGCTGCAGTTTTGAAAGCTGCAGGACTGAAATGACATTTTTATTTGTTTCTGACTCAGACATTAAAGTTCAAGCATTGTACTTTGTCATTTCTACTCATGTATACTAACTGAACCAAACAAAGCATATAAAATGTGTTTATGTGTGTCTATCCCAGGGTCAGAACCAGAGGATCAGCCCGTGCTCCACCCTAACCAGCAGCACTGCCTCCCCCCCTGCAGGCAGCCCCTGCTCTACCCTCCCCTCTGCCATGCCTGGCCAGGCTGGCAACAAGGACTGTGCCTACGGTTCTGTCACCAGTCCCACATCAACACTGGAGAGTAGGGACAGCGGGATCATCGGTGAGACCTGAGCAAAGATATATGAAAGAACAATATTAGCCAATGCATGTAAAATACATATACACATGTATTGTATGAAGGTTAAACTTTACATTTGTTTTCAATAAGTCACCTACAGGAGACACCTTAGTGCCCAAGTCCAATTCCAATTCAGAACTCTGTGGCACCTATTGTAAAGGACATGCAGTGAATCAAAAAACTCATCAATTTCCTTGGGGAAAAAGGCTTGGAAATACAATGGACAGCATTGTCTGTCCATGGTTTATTGCTGTATCCCCCACATGAGGGTTGCGGGGCTGCTGGTGCCAATCCCAGCTGACAGTGGATAAAAGGCAGGGTACACCCTGGACAGGTCGCCAGTCCATCACTGGGCCCACATAGAGACAAACAACCATTTACTCTCACACTCACAAATAAGGGCAATTTAGAGTGTTTTTGGACTGTGGGAGGAAGCCAGAGAACCCAGAGAAACTCACGTATACACAGGGAGAACATGCAAAGTCCATACAGGAAGGCCCTTGTTTTGCCTTTTATGCTGTAAGGCCTCATCATTGTCATTTTTAACAATAATTGCTCAAACAGGAGCTAATATTAGATTTCTTTGTGGATTAATATATTTTGGGTGCTTTCAAAACTTTGCTTTTAAGGGGACTGTAAAAAAAATACTTTTTTTCAGTAAAAGAAATGAAGCAACAACACTTTTATCTTTTTTTTAGCATGAGTATGTGGCTTGTGATGCTTCAAATTTTAATAGAAGATTACAAAATGCAGATGGGGCAATAAAGTTGTAAACCAGGCAAAAGTAAAATCTATTAAATGCAGGATTTCACCTCTAAAATCTGGAATCCATGACAGATAAAAGCCTGTGTCAGTAAGTAGAAACACGTCTGAGTTTTTCTTGTTTTTTTTTTGTTTGTTTTTTTTAACTAAAAATTATGATCTCAATGCCACAATTGTCTTTATTGGCCATTTAGTTGAAACCTGGGAGTGGTTCACCTCACCTTACAGTCAAAATTTAAAACTAGGGTGTGGAACAGAAAGTGTGCCTGACTGTGGTTGGTTTCAAGTCAAACAGTAGCTCCTGCAGTACACAGTCAGAACCTCTGTGTTCTCCTTGTAGCAGACAATTCAGTGTCACAATGATATCAACGGTGGCATTCCTGGAGAATGATAAAATGCTTACTGAATGAAGGCACTTTGCATGTGTTAAGACAGGTGCATTCAGTCAGTGTTTCCTGGCAGAAACCTAGAACGCGTGTAGTTTGATGAGGCAAAACATAACATCAACATGACTCAGACTGAGAACAATAGTATGAGCAAAATTACATGGGTTAGGAGAAGAGAGAAGAGTTAATGCAGTGTGAAAGTGATCCAAAAGAATGTGAAGACAAACTTTTTTTTTCTGTTGCAGCTACTCTCACCAGCTATTCTGAAAACATGGAGCGAGGCGGCAAATATGGCGAAGGCTCACGAGCAAACCTCAAACTGTGGCAGTCCCAGAAATCAGGCATGGATTCGTTCCTGTACAGGGTGGATGAAAACATGACAGCCTCAACCTACAGCCTCAACAAAATCCCTGAGCGCAACCTGGAGAGCATGTCCTCCCACTCAGCCCACTCCATCCCCCTGTACCTCATGCCCCGCCCTAACTCTGTGGCTGGTGAGTCGCATCCTCTTTCTCCTCCCTCTCCTATGAAAGGCTACAGTTTGTACTGGGAGCCAGAAATTAGGCTATTTAAGATATGCATTATAAAATTGAATAAATTGGATTAACCTATTAGCATTCAGTCCTGTTGCACCCTATTTCTGAATCCTTTGTGCTCCCTCTTCACTCCTATCAAGCTTTCCCCACATGCCTGTTTTCTTCCCAGATGAACTGTGATATCACTTTTAGAATGTGTGACTCCTGTAATCACAAATACAGTTTTGAAGCAAGTCCCACCTCATGCATGACAGGTATTGCAGGAGTTACATTTTGAAGAGGACAAACATTAGGGTTTGCTATATAACCCTGATCAATTATCTTCACTTCTGGGCTTTACTTAAATTTCCGTTCGCTCATCTGTCAAAAGAACCAGTGTTCTCTCTAGCTTCTAGTCACTACTAGTTTATTAGTTTTCTCTCATTGGCAATTGGCAATATAGTTACCATCTGGACTTTTTGGCCTCAAGACATCACCTATTCTTATAAATAATTGATGTCAACCTCAGATATATCAGGTGAAGCACCAACTCTGTCAAGTGCTCATATGAGCAGATTCTGTTTACAAAAATTAGCAAGGATCCCACTGTTTCAGATAGTATTTCTCTTGCAAATCTAGGATAATTCAGCCTCCCTTTAATTTGAAACAGAGCTCAAAAAAGAGCTTAGTTATATTAATTTTGATAAAAAGAGAGTAAGGATACAGCTGTTGTAATGGGATTACATTGAAGTTCTGGGTAGCTGCAAATCTGCAGTGGCATTTAGTCCTCCAAAATCTCAGCATGGAGAATAGTGACAGCAGAGGGCTTCCTAATACAGTCGGGGAGGAAAAAGCTTCTGCAGAGCACACTGCGGCTGGAAGAATATCGCATAAGAAAAGCTGGTGTATTGCTGACAGAGGTCTAACTGATGTGTCACTGTGGGCCACAGCTGTCTGGAAAAAGGGCTTCCAGAAGTAACAATAAATACATCAGGGAAAATGTCAGTTTCATAACACTGAGCCAGTCTTAATGGGTCTGATTGTATTATTGTTGTCAACATCAGACAGAGGCTGTTTCAGGCGATGAGCTCTATTATGCACTTCTCCCACTCCCACTGGAAAAAGTGTGTCTGCATGTACTGTAGACAAACACACACACATTTATATATAAAACACTTAACGGGGCTCATCGCTGCAGCCATGGCCCTCTCTTCATGCTGGTCATGTTCTCCCGTTTGACACTGCTGTCTGGCAGTGCAGTGACTCTGCCGGGTTCAGAGATTCACCCTCAATCTAATCTCCTCCCCGTAACACTCAGACCTTCAAAGGAAACTGACTGAGCTGTAGATGACTTTAAAAAAAAAAGGCTTAAAACATGCTATAAGCTGAAGATGATGCAAAAACTAAAATAAGGGGAGATTGAGGGAAGAGATTTGAAAACCAAAGTGAGTAGAGGAAGATGTGTACATGTGGAAGAGGAGTGAAAGAGTTTCATAATCCCCCCCACCCACACCCCCCTTCACTCTCTTCCACAAAGAATTATTAGAAGATGTAGGGATGGGAGGCAAGCACAGGCTGAGGATTGGCTGGGCTTGCACAGCAGTAGAACATCAAAGCCCCAGGCATTAACTGTTTCTATTCCCCAGAGTGACAGAGAGACTCACTTTGATGTGTGGAGGGAGGGAGCGAGACACGAGAGCAGAAGGCGACTGGGGAGGAAAGCGAGCAGGGAGGGGGAGCTTCTCTATTACCTAATGAAGGCAGTGCGTTGGCTGAGCTGACGATGGATATGGAGGAAGGAATAACCAACACCAAGAGTATTTCTTTTCTCTCTGCCTTCACGGTGCTAGATGAGTCGCTATCATTCATCAGGGTTTCATTTAAATGAACAATTTGGACAAGAAGAAAAGGGGGGGAAGGGTATCATGTTCAGCTGTTCACCTTAAGAAAATTGTTTAAGATGGCAGAAAAAGTAATAGAACTGCCATGTTAACATCTGGTATTTGGAAGCTTTTAGTATCTGAACACAAAGGCCACAGGCCAAGGACATCAGGCCACAGGCCTTTGCACAAATGTTAAAATGTTTAGGTCAAGATGTGATAATTAATTTGATCAGCTGGTGCAGTGTTTGTTAGATTTGTGGCCACAAATACAGATTGCATTTAGGCCTGTTGGAGAAACAAATCACTTTCAGATGTGGTCCAATTAATATTTAACTTGAAGTTTACAGACCTACAGACTATCTGTTTACAAAGGGTTTAAGTACCAATATTTGGAAAAATGCCTCCATCAAGACATTTAAAGTGTTATTTTATCCAGGTTTTAAGATTTTCATGTCAGAGTTTTGCTACTAACGTGATGTACAACCTGTCTGTCTAGAGACAACGCACATTTTACTGTGGTTAATCCGCAGATCCTTACTACAATAGCTTTTGGGACTGTTTTGTCCCAGTGTAATTAAATTCACCCCTATTACATAGAGGTGAATGCACCAATATATCTGATTATCCTTTTAAATATTATAATCACCACACCTTGCTCAACACAGTAATCTGTCAAAAATGGTCTAAATATCATGCCATGTTTAAGGATCTGTGTGCAACAGTTTATGTAACTGCTTGGGGATTAAAGAAGCCCTTGCTTTTGATAAAAAGACTAAAGGGATGTAAGAGACACTGAGATTCTCTTACTATTTTCTCTAAATTCACTAGGTGAAGATAACAGCTCACCAGAGCAAAAGCTTTTTAATCTAAAGGAACGTCTTCTCCTGATTTCTTGGTCACCCATCTGCTTATACAGTTGGTGTACCAACCACAAATGTTATTGTTTAAATATTTGGATTTCTATTATTAATCATCCCAGATTATATTTGTGAAGAGGAGAATAATGAGGTGTGTATATCACAACCCTTGGTACAGTATCTACCAATATTGGTCAGTTACAGTATTTTTTACATCTTTTGAACTACCCAGCTGTTAACCACACATACGTTACCTGCTGATTCATTTACCATTGCAAAAAAACACAATGTTCCCAATGAATAAGAGATATTCTGCTCCTGTAAAGAAGCTCATTTTTACAGCCCATGCTTAGTAAAATCTAGGTTTTGGGGATCATATCGAATTTTCTTTTAATGATATTCAATCCAGTGATTTTGACCAGTATCAGACAATGCTGAGTATTGTACGCCTCATCCCTAGTGTAAAGCACCGGCAGCCACTTCATTTCTGAGATGACTCGGCTCCGCAACTGATACTGTAACTGGCTTTGGATTGAAGTCCAGCTGGTGTGTGTGTGAGTGTGTGAGTGAAAGAGAGCATACATGTGTTTCATGCTATCAGTCACTCTGTCAATCAGGAAGTGTCTGTCATTGCCCAAAGTGACCAACCTGTCTGCTGCTCACAAAAGATTTTTCTGACTTCCCTTTCCTTATTCTGTCCACTTACTCTCATCCCTCCACAATGCATCTCTTCCCTCTATATTTCCTCTCACTATATTTGTGCATCAACACAGGAGCTGTGAATGTGATCCCCAGCAGCCTGCTGCATTGCAGATAGAGATGATGAGTGCACAGATTTGAGTCCTCACATTCAAACAAACATTGAAAATGAGGATAAGAGAATAATTTTTTTTTCTTCTGCCCATTAGCCCCGAGTCACTCCTCCTTGGTTTAGCGGTAGATTAATGCTCCCACTGTCTCCACTTTTAGCCCAGTTGAATGGCTCCCCCTTTCCCATGAGGGCCAAGCCTCCAGCATTCTCAGCTGCCATTGTACCTCCATTTTGGGAAACTGGTGGCTAATTTTTTGGGCCCAATGGCTGCAGTGACTCAGTCAGCAAAACACACACATCCACACACACACAGAGCCTTACACATGCTCACTAACAACAACACAGAAACCACTCTTTCAACCAAAGACAGAACAAGATCAGTGTTGATGTTCAGGAGAGTTTTACACCAGGGAGAGGTAGTAGACTAGAGGCTTGCAATTCGGAGGGATTATTATGCCTTATTTTCTGGATTGACTGAAGAGAGATACACACACCGAGGGTGTTACTGGGCAGAAGCATTCATCACTATTCACTCCTTTGGTCAACTTGAGGTTGAGTTGGGATCTTAGAACCTTAGATTAACTCAGGTAGAGTGTCATAAAAAAAGATTCTGCTTAAATTATTATTGGTAAAGTATTAATTAAGCTAAATGCAAGTTGGATTTCATTTCCATCTTCTTGTCATTCCATTTTGTTAAAAAAACAAATTGGCACATTAATATCACCAAAATATTCTGCATTTATCACAGTTCACAAACCAACTTCCTTTGTGTTTTGAGGCATTACTAACATGTTGATTTTGAATGTTCTTTTGCCTCACCAAAGCACTTCTTTTCTTATTATAAAAGTAATAATGATGGTGCCTCCTCTTAATTTGGTAACTTACCTCTTACCCATCAAGGTACCACCAGCCTCTGGATGGCCAAGGCCATTAATTCTTCTTGAAATATATATTTTTACAGTTTAATTCCTTAAACTACTTTCCTCTCATAGGAATCTCATACTAGATTAATGGAGTTTGGGTATTCTGTTGCTTACTCATATATTGGCGACATCTAAGCCTCTTTAATATGCACTGGTTTTGAGTGTCAGCCCAAAAGAGACAGCAAGGTGTGAACATTGAGCAGCCAGCGTCAGACAGAATTCAGTCCATGAATAAGAGATCTGTCTGCTGAGCTAATTAATCCTGAGAGAGGTCAGATGGCATCTGCCGCCTTGCTGCGTGACAGACACTGAGAGGAGAGAATTTTTAGGACAGTGCTTGTGTTGGCCTAACAATGGCCTCAGGACGGACATGACTCACTGCTCCACTCTTTATGGGCTTGTTTACTGTATATGTCTCCAATGTACATACATGTTGACAGAAGCATATTTTCTTGTTGTCTTTTACTGAAACATCTCCATCCGTCTTTATCTCACACACATAAACAACTACAGCGACCAGCTCGGCCCACCTGGAGGACCTGGCATACCTGGATGAGCAGAGGCACACTCCATTACGCACGTCGCTGCGTATGCCCAGACAGAGCACCACCTGCGGGCCAGGTCGCTGCGGGCAGGACCTGAGAGGTGAGCAACAAGACAGACAGGGCACACAAATGCACACAGACGCTATCAAAGTCTCACATGTCCACAGAAAGCTGTTGAATGTGTGCGCTGCATCCTGTTGCTGTCTACACTCTGTGATGTTATGTGTCTGTGAGTGAAAAATGCAGACGTGAAGAGTATAAAGAATGCGTTTGTGGATGACACGACAACAAAGGTCCACGGCTCTTCTGCGTGGTCACATTCACAATGTTCCAGTGTGTAAAAATGTGTGACAACTAATGAGTGGACTGACGATGAGTGGAGTGACTTTGCTTACGTAAGAAAATGCTCTTGGCAGGTTTGTCCATCTGGGCTACTGTAGAAACGTGGCAGTCTCTGTGATGGCTTTTGTCTTTTCAGTGCATGTTAAAGGCAAATTCTAAGGTCACAAAGACCAAGCTATTTTTCATTTTAGAGAGCTTATATGCTTACACAAACATACTTATGGGTAGTATATTCAATTTCTGCCAATAAACCATCCTAAATGTTACACAGTGGACCTTTAATATAAGGCTCCAGGGCTTCACAAATAATTACATTTTGCGGACACTAAAGCTGCGCTGCAACATGAGATATGGCACTGTAAATGCCCGCCATAGACATAAGAACTGTATGATGTTAACCTGTGAATAGACAATTGCATGTGAAAGGAAGGGCACACCGTAAATCAAAGCAATCAGACATCATTTACTTTGATTTTAGCTTTAACTGTGTTATTTTGTTTCAGGTTGACATGTGATTTACCTATTGCCTTATATTAAACATTACGCAGAAGTGGAAAAAAAACACTATTCTGTGTTTCACCCAAAGACATCACAAAACAGCTGAGCATTGCAAGGCAAAGCTGCATGATGGACAGCATACTTTTAGAATTCAAATGAAAATAGGTGATGGTGGATTTGCAGTCTATGCTGCATTTTGCCTGCAAATGTCTTCTCCTACTGCACAGGACACAGGAGGTCGTCAGCTGTTGTGTCCTTAGGTGTGAAACAGAGGAGTATGAGAGACTGAGGGAGTATACTTGTCAGGTTGTGTCACCGCTTAGCTAAAATTTGTCTTAGTGCTTAACATTCTGTCAGCGTGTGCTTCACTGTACGCTGGTCCAGTCGAGCACACAGTACAGGCCTCCCTGACCAAGCAAATCTCCTCAGCCTCCTCACCAAATGGCCTGATGTCACACGTCACAATATGCGTCCCTGTGCCAGTGAAAATCCCTATAATGGCAGCCCTTTGCCGTCCAAGTGAACACAAATATGCAACCTGTATATTTTAGAAACCTGTTAAGACCCCACTAATCTGAGAGTGAAGTCAACTAAGTGGCAAAGTGATTCCTGTTCCCGGGTGCAGCCAGCTGCAGACAGTGTATATATATATACACAGTGAATATATATATTTTTTTCCTCTTTCACTGTGTATATATATACGTATATATATATATATATATATATCTTTCACTGTGTATATATATATACACTGTGTATATATATAATATATATATATATCTTTCATATATATATATATATATACACAGTGAAAGAGGAAAAAGACACAGATAGAAAGGTAAGCAAATCAAGTTCCTCAAAGCTTCACTGTTACTGTCAGAGCCACTTGTTTCAACATTTGTCCTCTAAGGGCAGCCAAGTGTGTTTACAAGCCCACCGACTGCATCCTAGCATGCTTCCTGCCTCCTCGGATCAGTGTCAGCGCCTCTTTTAGTACAGTGCTTTGTCACTTTTGCATTGTCACCCGGACAGGCAAAATGAGACAGAAGGACATGAGCAAGTTGAAGCACAGGCTGCAGGTGATGTGACAATGAAATTCCAAACTCATAGGTTGTAAATTCACGAATAAAGGATTGGTTGTTTTGGTTAAATTTTTCTATGACCTCTGGGGAGATAATCCATGGTTTTTTAAGTTTGTGACTTTTTGAGAAACATTTTTCTCTAACTGATCACATTTAATACACATAATGATTCTCATTATGGACAGTCTATAAGCTTACTGACTCATTATCAGCCCTTTGTCCACATTATATCTAATCGCTGGATCATCATTAAATGCACATAAATGCAGGAGGATGAACCATTGATTAAGTTTAATTCTGCATCATATTATGTAGTTTCACACTAGCTTTACATAATGTTATTTTCTGATTGCCAGACAGGAATATACTGTATAGGATTTTAAATGATAAGTAAATGAGCAAATAATACAGAAAAAGCTGACTGGCAGATAAAAGCAATAACTGCAAATGTGATGAAGCATCACACTACCTGAGCATTTATTGCATTTATTAGGTTATTATTAGCCACATGCCTCTACAGAAAGACTTTTTGTGCATCAAATAAGAAGGATTGTTGGTGGTTGTAGACTTGCAAATGAACAAGAGGAGTGGACTGCTGGTTATGTGCTGGTCAGGTGGTATCCAGCTCACAGAGGTAGTTCTGTCTCTGGTTGGTTTTGTCAAAGCTTTTCTTTTAACGTTGATTATTGGGGGCCCAAGCTGTGCTGCTGTTTTGAGGAGGGTGAGTCAGACTGTACTAGACCTGCTTGTGCTCCCGCCTGCCTACCTCTAAGATTTACCACCCACCTTATATATTCACCGCAAACTGTCTCACAAAACTGTACACTGCACACACATTTTCTCCTTCGTTTATCTTTACTCTGCCTCGCTTTGTCTTTGTCACTCGCTCTGTCCTTTCTCTCCCTCACCTGCTCCGTCCCTCCCTCTGTGCATGTACACTAAACAAGCCTTGTGTTAGTGGATTGTTGTAGCTCTGTAGTGAAAGTAAATATATATATATATATATAGGGAAGAAATGTAAATAATATGAGGTTTTTTTTGAGCAATTTAATTTATTAGACATTCACAGAACATTTATATATAGTTGTATATAGTTAATAACTTTACCATAATTAATTTCATGCCAATCCCCACATAAAAGTGACTATTTACTCATGGAGCAATATTTTTTCAGAAAAAGAAAAAGGAGTCCTTTCCCTTCTTTGGTAAGAAACTCATGACCATAGGCATGTCATAAGATAGTACAAAGATAGTACAAAGGAGCAGATAAACAACATGGAATACGGAGTAACACCAGCAATATAGTGAGCAATCAAATTTCATTAATTAGATTCACAGCTCTGTTTGTAGTCTACCTGTATTTATATCAAATACAAACTAAGGCAGGTCTTGTTGCTGTCTCAGTCACTGGAGTGAGGTAACTCTCTAAAATTGATGACTTTGCACAAACATGTGTACAGCAAAACAGCAATGTCAAGTTTCAGTTGATAACTCAAGTCTCTATCATTTTCTCGTGTTTGTTTGCCTTAGTCTTGATCATTTTTATGAAACAATACAGATTTTGAGATACAACATGTTGGTATTTGGTCTATGTAACAATGTTGACATATGCTTATCTGTTGTTTGGCCGTGATACTTACAGTTATTCAGTAAATGATGACAACATAAAACCATGTTCATTGAAACTCTGCAGGCACATGGAAGATTAGAGTATGTTTTATGATCAAATGGTTTAGTCATGGTCGTTAAGTCATGAAGTTTTATGATTTTGCTCTAAGGCGACTGCAAATTTTACAAAATTTGATTTTTTTTTTCTTTAAGACAAATTATGTAGTATCCTTTTGCTGTCGCACATGCCAGATGAAGCTCTTCATCCATTAGGTGAAATGTCTGAAACTGTAGACAATGATTTTCAATGATTTTACTCCTGTAGACAATGATTTTCCAATGATTTTCCCCCCATCATTTCCCTCACTTTGCCTCATGTTGGTACCAATGCTGCCCCCCCTTCATCTCATCCCTATCCTCCACTCATCTCCTGTCCTCCTCTGCTCTCCTCCTCCACATCTCATCTTCCTCCTCCTCCTCTTCTTTTTTCCTCCTTCTCAAAGCCTGTTCAGCCACCATGAGTCATCCTCACCTGGTGAATAATTAAAACGTCTGAGACTCTTGCTTCGTCTGGCCATGGAAGGTTGGTAGCAGAGGAGGTGGGAGTGATACCTTGCTCCACTTTGCCTTAGGGGGGAGTGTTATGGGCAGGATTATGAGCAACTGCCATCCATCCATCCTTTACACACACACAAATCTGCTTCCGCCATACTGGAAACAAATCCCTCGGCCCCCATTCACAACATGGCCGCCATGTTTTCCTGAAATACCTGACACAGTGGAGCAGTGGTTGCTGCACGGCTTGACACGCAGGAGGTGTAATCATTTCTGTCATTTGGAGGATGGTGCCCCATAGGCCAAGTCTGTGTTTCAAATTCTATGAGGATGGACAGAGCTTTCCGGGCATTTTTGGCATCCAGTCACCCACAAGATAATTGAGTTGGTGGCACTTAAAACAGTGTGGCTTGGGGTATAAAGCCTTTTACTTCATGGTCCTCTGGTATTTTATTAAATAGCAGTGATAGGTAGTTTTTGCATTTCCCATCAAGGTTGTGTCAGGTGAAAGCTTTAACAGCATGACACAAATCCACAGGAATATTACATCAGTTGGTGAATAAGAGACACAATAGAAAGTGTTTCTCTGATTGTGTTTTTTGTGTATGTGTGCTTGTTGATGTAACTCTAAAATAATCTGACTGGGGAATACAGATGAAATGTCCTTTATTACAAGGGGCTGCAGCTGGCACAGAGTTCAGTGCAGCAGATTGCTGGCTTTGTGCTTAACACAAACCGAGAACAGCTTTTTCACCCACTTTCAGGTATATCAGCTACTTTTTGCTGATTGAAATTAAGTGTTGTATAATATTTTCTGAGTATCATCATCACTTTTCTTTTTATTCTGAGACTATAATTAGCATTTCTGGAAAGAAAGCATGCTTGCAACAGCACTTTGTGGGTGATGTGTGGGAAAAGAAAACATTAAAAGCAATACCAGCTCATTATGTTAAGTTCCCATGCTCTAAATCAGCACACTAGAGTCATTTACTGCAGACATGCAGCTCCAATGCAACACTCTGTCCCTCCCCGCCCTCTGATGTATTTTGCTGTGCTGCACCTGAGGAATGGGGAGAGTGGGGAAATTTCTGCCGACGCGTAAGAATTCAGGACATTCACACCATCATATCCTACCAGTCTATTATATGATACATTGAGCGCTGACTCACACAGTGGGCTTATTTCTTGTATGCTGCAGAGTGTGAAATAAGCTACAGCACTAGTGACAATCTGAGCAGCAACTGTTACTTACTGCAGACTTCAAAGAATCTGTTCAAATTTAAACCAGGTAAAGAAAACAAGAGAAGAACAGTGTTTTTGTTGGTAGTGTTTTGATTGAGGACTTTTGTAATCAGTTGAAATTTGTGATTTGTCTTCTGTTCAGGTGGAGTACCTCATGTAATCAACTTAAAGCTGCAGTGCATAACTTTGTTTTGTTTTTTTATATTTTTCTGCCTTTGGTCTTCATGAACAGAAACTATGTAATGTTATTTTTATGCCGCGCCATCCACCTGAAAATGGACTCTGCCAAGCAGTACAGATCTATCAGATCAGACAAAGGGAGTGTTTGTGTGTATACAGCAGCAGGGAAGAGGTGGACAGGGGCAAGAAGCGTTGGTCCTGTCAAACTGCTGTGTGACCATGTATGACCATGGGGACTTTTTTCAGGGTTTTCAGTGTACTCCAGCGTGTTTGCAGTTGCTTGACATTGACAAATCACTTCCTGTGTGCAGCATATGATTATTTCCGATTTAATACAAGATCTAATCACCATTATACTAAGAATTACACTCATGCAGACAGTTTGACAGTTGTTTGAATCTAACCGACTTTTGTGTATGTATATGAAAAGTTACACAATACAAATTTAAGTAGCCTGTAATATGCACAAATTAGGCTGTGGAGTTTTCACATACCAACTTTGAATTGTTTTTGCTGCTGGATTCATTTACTTTTTATGACTGATGTTGCCTGGTACAGTGGAACCAATTAGATTCTCTCAAAAGTGCAAACATTTCCCAACCTATGCCACAGACATGCAGAGGAATACGATGTAATTCATGGGATTTCTATTAGTAACCGACCCGCCCAGCTTAGTGGTTCTCAAGATTACTGACCTCATAATGTGCTGATGCTGCTGCTGCATCCTCTTTTGGTTTTTTCGTTGAGCTACACCTTGCCTTGTGCTGTGACACACTGCACAGTGCTGCCAGTTTCCATTCCTGTGCTCACTTTCTTTTCTTTCTTCCTTCTCTTGTTGCTCTGTCTCTGCTTTCATCCTCTCTTTCTGTCCCTCTTGTCTTTTTGCTTGCTGTTTGTCTCAGCTTCTGCAAATAACACCCATGCCTGGCAATCCCAGTCACGTAAGTTACTTTGACTTTCATCTGTTGCATCAGTTCCGCTCAGTTGCCCTGCTTGCTGGATCGCACTTTACAAGTCACAGCAGTCTGTTTACCTTTGCAGCAAAGTGCTTGTGTTTTTCTATGTGCAGTTCACATACAGAATCTAGCATAATTCACATAGACTGATACATTACCTAAAGAAATGAACAACAAGAAAAAAAAAGAGAGCATGTTTTTATTCTCACTGCCCAAATCAGTTTAAAGGACGAGGCCCAGAGAGGACATTTAGAGGGAGCAGACTAAATTTTACACTAACTCTTTTGTACAGCTTTAGACATTCATACCCCATTCATTTTACCCTCATTAGTCTTTAATGGTCAATATGTTCTGCTTAAAAGATGCCTCTGGAGGACTTAATTTTAATGACTCCCCCTAGTGGCTAAAATCAGACATCAGTAGATAAATTAGTTTCTGTCTTGAATTGTTGAGTTGTCCTTGAATTTAAGATAAATTTTCATTCTCCCACCAGTACATTATCAAATATCCAATACTTTAACATTCCTACTTAATCCTTAGTTTACCTGTAAACTAAACTTTATTTGGTAATAGGCTTTTGTTTTTGCTTTCATTAAATGTAATTTGATTAGACCGAGATATTTTTAAACCTAAAATCAAAATAATTGCACTTATTTTATTGTAGGTTAATGTGTTAAAGATCAAAGTCACTAATGACTTTATTAGAGCAAAAATGTCTACTACTGAACTACTCATTTTCCATTACTGTTTCCTTACAAAAATGCAAGATTATGTGTGAGAAAAAGAATTAAGTTGTTGTTATTTATGCATCAATATGTGGGTGTGCACATATTTGTATATATACATTTCATTTACAGTTCATGTACAACATACAAAAGGATGTCTTTTACATACATGACCTCATCTTATTTGAGTTTCCATTGGAAGACTAACTATACAATGTTCATATTAAGTAATAAATAAAAGTGCATAAATATGACTGACTGTCAAGCTAATTACTAGTTTTCTATTTCCTTGAACCTGCAGTGCGTTTTGCACCTTATCGGCCTCAAGACATTGCCCTCAAACCTCTGCTGTTTGAGGTGCCCAGCATCACCATGGACTCTGTCTTCACGGGCCGCGAGTGGCTCTTCCAGGAGATTGATGCCCACCTTAACAGCCCCAACGTCAGCACCAACCGCGGGGTGGTAGTGGTCGGCAACATCGGCTTCGGCAAGACAGCGATCATCTCGCGCCTTGTGGCCCTCAGCTGCCACGGCACACGCATGAGACAGATCGCCTCCGACAGCCCTCAGGCCTCACCCAAACGTAGGCATCTGTCCACTTTACATATGTAGTGGGTCCAACAAGACTGAACAGTGTTCAGGATTATTCCCTGTTAACTTACATTTTAAAGATTTGGACATGTTAGACATAATAATTTGTGTATTTAGAAGGAATGTGACACAAGTTAGAACTCTCCCTGAGGGGGTTGGTGTCTTGTCTTGTTGTGTCCAGATGGTGAGGGACTCCCTCTCACCCAGCCCCAGCCCACACATGGCACCCTGGGAGGAGGCAGCTGTCCAGGGACCCCCGAGATGAGACGACGTCAGGAAGAATCCATGAGGAGACTTGCGTCTCAGGTATCTTTATTTACATACAGTACACATAGATGCACTCAGATTTACATTTAAAAGTCTGATTGACTAAACTTCAAAGTTTTCTAAAATAATGTAGGTTGAACATTTGTCTCTAAATACAATTTATTCTCCTCCTCCCATTTACAATTGTGAATTATTCAAAGGTTGAGGCCGTATACTCCAAAAATAAGTGTGCTTCTGGTGATTTTTAACATGAAATTATGAGCACTGATTTGATTACCGTGTTTTACAAGAAGATAAGTGCACAATCCCAAACCACTTCGGCCCATCTTTGCCTCCCTGCACTTCATTTCCCATTTTGCTTTTACAGCTGTGTGGAAATGAAAAAGCAAATACTATATATACTGTATATACTGCTTATCCAATTGCCACACATTGTGTTAAGGGTCCTATTGGCATACTACTGTATTGCCATTTCTTTTTCATCATCAAAGGAAATATTATTTTATTGCAAAAATGCAATACTAAATGTGTGATTCAGTGTGAAATTTCTGAGCCTTGGTCTAGAAAATTGCAAGATAATTTCAGCTGGCATTTCCTTTTTGATTTCCATTGTATGAGCACCAGCATGACTCAAATTCTGTCAGAAACAACACTGTTTCACAGTTTATAAAAGAAATCCAACAAGCTATTATTGTCTCCCACAGCTTTATTTTTTACTTGGTAGCCTATACTTAATATTTTTATGAGCTGAAATTGTCTTGAAACCTGCTCTTTTTCCCACTCTCCTTCCTGTCTGCCATTGCACCGTGGCCCCTCTCCCCTGCAGCTTAGCCATCTGCATCCCCACTCCCAGCCTGATATATTATGCAGATGTGTTTAAAAAAGAAAAAACAACTTTGCCAGGGAGCCTTATGAAATATTTATACGTGCAGAAAGCCATTTCCCAGCCAAGCTATTAGATCTTGTTAACTCTGTGCATTAATAATTGAGCACACCCCCGTTTTCACTCCTTTTGTTTTAAAGCCCTTTATTCCATAGTGACCAAAAATTAACATTTCATTTTGATTAACCCCCACACCACCACCACCACCACCCATTTTTCTCACTGCCCTCTGATCGCTGCCACTACAGCATTTGGTCTCACCTGCAGCCATTGTTTAGTTGCCCAAACTCTCACAAGATCCACTTGCCCTCTGCTATTAATTTACGTTGCTGCATGTACTCTCTAAGATGACTTTTCGTTCTTTCATTCATTTACTGAATCATAGCTGTGAAATGACACGGTTTAACACTTGACTCCTTCGTGCCACACTCATCTCACACATGAGCATGCATGGACTCGCCCTGAACCTCTCCTGGCAGCCGGAAGCCATGAATTATTAATGGCTAAAACCGTACAGCGAAACAAGAGGTATTATGTTTCATTATACTGCAATCATCCACCATGAAGCCGACTCAATCCCAAATGAGTTGTAGAAAACTGCTTTGAAGTGGCAGAGCCCTGAAAAAAAGAAACTGTGGCATCTGACTCCCCTACTCCTTGACACTGATCTTGAATCAGTTTACGCTTAGTCAAGGTTAGGATTACCTGGAAGGAATGGAAAATTTACATTTCTGTAACTGACCTGGCTTTAACCTGCTGCATAACTCTCTGTCACCCCCAGGTGGTGGCGTATCACTACTGCCAGGCCGATAATGCCTACACCTGCTTGGTGCCAGAGTTTGTACACAATGTGGCAGCTCTGCTGTGTCGGTCGCCACACCTCGTCGCCTACAGAGAGCAGCTGCTGAGGGAGCCACACCTACAGAGCATCCTGAGTCTGCGCTCCTGCGTGCAGGACCCACTGGCCTCCTTCAGGAGGGGAGTCTTAGAGCCACTGGATGCACTTTACAAAGGTGAGATACCTGCTCACTCAAGTACAGTTTTTCCATAGGAAAAGTGAGAAAATGAATGTAACTGATAATTTACATAGATCATAATGAAGTGTCTGTCACGATCCAAGAGTCCTGGCGATTATGTTGACAGCCACAAGATTCAACAACAGGGCTAATGCATCTGTTTTAATAAAGCAATACATTATAATGTCTGTCACAGGCCAAATAGAGCAGTGACATTTACAATGCTTCAAGTGCATGGGTTTGCATGTGCGTGTGTTTGCTGTGTGTGCTCGAGCAGTATGATATCTTCTTCCACTCACACTACCATGGCTCAGAGTTAGTTTTCCAGCTCTGCTTTCATTTTGGGACTTGAGTGTGTAACTATGGTCCCCACTTGCTCACGGCAGCTGGAATGTTATATGTGTGGAGTGTAGTTAGACTTTCTGACTCTTCAGACCTGGAGGAGGATAGATCCACAGTGAACAAGGCACATTGATGCAATTTTGTCCATAAATCAGTGAATAATGAACTTGTCAGTTTCTAAGATTGATGTAATTTCATCAAATTTAGTTTATAATATTAAACATGTGAGGTAAGATGTGTCTTGTGCACAATGTTCTCAGTAAAAACCATCTCAGTACTGGAATTTTTAACTTTTAATCAAACAAACCAAAACTTCACCGGCAAGCTTTCCTTTGAAACAGACATGTGATCAAAATCTGTGCTGATTCATTTTTCGAAAATATATTTAAATCCGACTGTGTTTTTAAATTTAAAGCTTTTTGTCAAAAAAGTGATTCCAGCTGAGCATTTGCCATGTGCTGCCAA
Source organism: Brachirus orientalis (assembly GCA_016785285.1). Lineage (NCBI taxonomy): Eukaryota > Metazoa > Chordata > Actinopteri > Pleuronectiformes > Soleidae > Brachirus > Brachirus orientalis. The sequence continues at coordinate 4,387,794 of JAFBJR010000123.1, forward strand.
AAGCCATTAGATGTATTTGAAAGTAGTTGAATAGCAGAAATGAATAACAGTGAGATTCTTAATGGTGTTTTTCAAGACACTCAATCATTTATTGCCTAAACTTACTGTATTTCTGTTTTTAAAGCTGTTTTAATATTGTTTCTTCAGAGAGGAAGATCAGCTCAGATGAGGACCTCATCATCCTCATTGACGGATTGAACGAGGCAGAGTTCCACAAGCCAGACTACGGAGACACCATTGTGTCCTTCCTCTCCAAAACCATCAATAAGTTCCCTCACTGGCTCAAACTGGTGGTCACAGTGAGAACCACATTACAGGTACAGTATAGATTAGAGGTTAGGATTATGGGAGAGAGATTAGAGACTGGAGTTATAATGTAAAGATAAGGTGTTTTCATCTGATTTTGGGTTGTTTTTTTTTCTCTGCTGCTTTTGTGTTTCTGCTTTATCCTTCACTCATAAGAAAAAGAATCATTTATTCACAGCATGTCGTGGGATTTACTTATGTTATTATCAAGATGTATACCTCAATATATCCAAAAGGAAGTGTCTGACTGAAATGCTTGTGACTCTTCAGGAGATCACCAACGCACTGCCATTCCACCGCATCTCTCTGGACGGCCTTGAGGAAAATGATGCCATAGACCAGGACCTGCAGGGCTACATCCTGCACCGCATCCACAGCAGCCCGGAGATCCAGAACAACATCTCGCTCAACGGCAAGATGGACAACACCACCTTCGGCAAGCTCAGCGCCCACCTCAAGGCCCTGAGTCAGGGCTCCTATCTGTACCTCAAACTCACTTTCGACCTCATCGAGAAGGGCTACCTTGTTCTCAAAAGCTCCAGCTATAAGGTTTGTCTTTGCTGCTTAGTTTGGCTTCAAACGTATCTAGGTCATCAAAAATGATCAGCTGTTGCAACCACAGTGGTTGTGATAAGCAGAGCATGGAAGAAAATGAAGGCCCCTAAATATTCTTGACCTGTTTGTAAGCGTTTGCACATTTTGAGGGATAACACCTCATAATGTACACATTTTCAAATTTAGTCTGATTTGTCCTTTCTAAATGTATCATTGTTGCAACTTCCTGATATAAATCCATCTTTTTCTGCCTGATTATCTGGACTGTAAATAAAGATGGACATGTTGTAACCTAAAATAACAGAAACCATTTTCATGGAGTGGTTCATCGTGACCCAGGCCTCTATGCAGTCATTTGTGCTTCAGTATGTATTTGTAAAGGAGACTTCCTAATAGCTAACGCAGCACATTTTAATGTTGACAAATAGCTAAAAAAATAAAAGATGAAAAATGGGGCACAAGTTGTTGCTCAGGGCAGAACTTACATCAAGGTGATGGTGGAGGGGGAAGCTCAGTGCATATTGTCTGATACAAACTATACTCTTGTTGCTCATAGTTTGCTTAGACAGTATAAGAGAGGCATTTTTATTTACCTGCACACAACATGCTTTATATAAAAAGTAGTTTCATAAAATCTCTGTTTTTGATAGTCGGAATCAAACACCTTCTTGATAAATACGGCTGTTAAATTGCATTAGTGCACATTTCACATTAAAAAAAAAAAATCCTGAGGATTCATTTAATTTCATGTATTCAGAAGTGCATCCAGGCTCTACAAAAGAATGGCAGCTAATAAATTCACATTCTCTTCTCCGAGGAAGACCATGTGGAATAGTTGAAGATGTGCTTCACAAACACTGCATAATTTATGTTCTGCTGTGGTGATCCTGAGGAAATCAGCGCTGTAACTCCGGTCGTCTGCGTCCTTCCACAGGTGGTTCCAGTCAACCTCGCCGAGGTTTACCTGCTGCAGTGCAACATGCGTTTCCCCACGCAGTCGTCGTTCGAGCGGGCGCTGCCTCTGCTCAATGTGGCCGTGGCCTCACTTCATCCACTGACTGATGAGCAGATATACCAGGCCATCAACGCTGGTTCACTTCAGGTTAGTAACAATAAATTATATAGTTTGTATTGATTTACAACAGATTTTGTATTTATGATATTTAAGCACTTTTATTAAAAAGCGCGATATTTTATGTTGCATGTTTATGTTTTTCCAGCTCCATCTAACTTTTCACCAGCTACTTTAAAGTTTGGTGACATGCTAGTGTATTACCAGTGGTAATGATATGTGAGGCTCTTCAAAGGAAATTATTTAAAAATTTAACTAGCTTTTGTGCTACACTCAGTATCAAGTACATTTAAAGAGCAAAATTTTAATATCTATAAATTATGGGTTTTTAAAGTCTGAGATCATCTTTGGCTGATCTGTGAATTTAATATGTGAGTGTTAAAAAATATAATGTTTATTGAATATAGCAGGTATATTTAAATAACCAGAAATCTTGTTTTTTAAATATTGTAATTCTAAGAAATATCATATCCTACCTGAAAATGGTCCCAAATAGATTACCAACCCATAGTGTGTTTGATTTTGTTATTATTTACTTTTTTTCCCAGCATTTCTTATGGAGTTCAATTTGCTATTAATTATTTTATTGAATTCCAGATGAAACAAGGATTTACTGTCTTTGTGGATGAAATAAGCAAAAGAGAATATATTGCTTTGCCAGTGTAAATGTCCCTGGATAGCCAGTGATAGACCTTTATCAATCAGATAAATATCTTGTTTCAGTTATATAGAGCCTTACTAATATCAGCATGTTCCAGCTCCTTCTTGCTAAACACTCTTTGTCTACGAAGCTTCTGATTCATCCAGGTCATCATATCCTCCAGAGTGTGGATCGCAGGCAAACTCAAGCAACTCTGTTTGCCTACTATCTACACTTGGGAGGACTGTGTCAGTATGTTCGGAAGTAATAAAGTGCGACAACTGAGACAATGTCTGTGGCTGCAGGGCACGCTGGACTGGGAGGATTTCCAGCAACGTGTAGACAACCTGTCAGTCTTCCTGGTGAAGAGGAGGGATAGCACCAGGATGTTTGTTCACCCCTCCTTCAGGGAGTGGTTAATCTGGAGAGAAGAAGGAGAGAAGACAAAGTTCCTCTGTGATCCAAGGTGAGGACGGACAGGATTAATGATATTCTCTGTGATGGTTAAAGTGATCATATGTGGGGAAAATGGGTGGCCTGACACTGCAGAAGTAGGGTCATAAGGAAAAAGCTTTTTTTTTTAGCATTTTGCTAATGTATGGCTTTAATAATTTATGTTCATCCTCTGCAAAACCAATCATTTATCTGTGTATCTAAGCTGCTTTTTAAAAAAAATAGATTCTTCTTAATCACAATTTTTTTTTTGTTACGTTTGAATTTTAATTATGTAATAAATGAAAGATACTGTAGTTAAATCACTGCATATCCAGATACTTGCCAACCTCATCATAGTTATAAATTACTGTACATTGGTTTTACCAGTAAATGTTTGTGGTTAATTACTCTATGGGCTGTTAGTAGTTCACTCTGTAACATGCAGATATTTACTTATCTAACTGTCTAGTTAATCAGTCATGTATAAATACAGTTTTGTCTGTTCGTCACAGCTACATCATGTTTATCTCGAGGAAGAATTAAACTGCTGTAAAATATTGTTTCATTTTTCATCATTTGATTCAATTAAAAGTGATTGCACTGAATGTGTAGAATGATAACACCGCATCATGACCCGATGACTCTGTGTCAAGTACTGAAAGATTCTGTGCCTGTCGTCTCTGCAGGAGCGGTCACACCCTACTGGCCTTCTGGTTTTCTCGGCAGGAGAACAAGCTGAATAGACAGCAGACTATCGAACTTGGCCATCACATCCTCAAAGCACATATCTTTAAGGTATCATCACACACTAGACAAGACAAATTCTCCTCTGAGGCAGCATAGTTTTCATTCATTCACTCATCCATTCATACTATATGTGTCTCCACATTCATCTGCAGTGTAAAATACTTTCTCTCTCTGTCTCTCTCTCTCACACACACACACAGAGGTCCTTTGGCACTGAATGTTTATCTCTCTGTTTTAAGGGTCTCAGCAAGAAAGTGGGGGTTTCCTCATCCATTTTGCAAGGCCTGTGGGTCTCATACAGCACAGAGGGCCTTTCAGCTGCACTTTCTTCACTCCGAAACCTCTATACTCCCAACATCAAGGTACAGGCTGCAACATGGCAGAGAGGATTCATACTTGAAGAATATTTCAATGGGTTTTGGCTGCCAAATCAAGAGTAGCACTGAAAATGTCCTTCACAGGAGACTACCTCTCTCTGGACTAAGAGAGAATTCCAACATACTGTGTTGGGTTTGTAATTATTCGTTTATCATGTGTGTGTCCAGGTGAGCCGGCTACTGATGATGGGTGGTGCCAACGTGAACTACCGAACAGAGGTGCTGAACAACGCCCCTGTCCTGTGTGTCCATTCACACTTGGGCTATATGGACATGGTGGCTCTGCTGCTTGAGTTTGGTGCCTCTGTCGATGCCCCATCTGAAAGTGGCCTCACACCGCTGGGCTATGCTGCCGCCGGGGGACACATGGCCATTGTCACTGCGCTTTGCCGCAGGAGAGCAAAGGTATAGAATTGCATGGATTCATCCGATGTCCAGCTTCCTGTACTCATTTCCTGTCTCTAATGAAATCCACATTCTGCAAACAGGTAGACCACTTAGATAAGAATGGCCAGTGCGCTTTGGTGCATGCAGCCCTGAGGGGCCATATGGAAGTGGTGAAGTTCCTGATCCAGTGTGACTGGTGCATGGCTCCACAGCAGCAACAGCAGTCACCACAGACACAACAACAGGCAGCCTTCACCAAGAGCCATGCAGTCCAGCAGGCTCTCATCGCAGCAGCCAGTATGGGATACACAGAGGTATACAATGAGTTTTATTGTCCTCATGTCTAATGGCTGAAGAGGACATCCTACAACTACTATTACTATTGCTGCTAAACTATATCCCTTTAACCCTCAATAAAATAAAACCAGTAAAAATGTAATAAAATAAGTAAATTCACTTAATTGTTTCTCGGTTGAGTTCAGCATAGTCATTTTTAAGGTTAAAGAACAGGTACCAAACATTTGCCTGATCTGTTTTAAGTCCCGCAATAGTTACTTTTTCTTCCGTGTCTTTGCTGGAACCTTTACGTTATTTTACATTGCATTTTACAGCCACAAATGAGGACCCTACAAAGCCATTAGAGGTTAATTAAAAGAAACACCTTGAACATTTAGCTATAAAGAGTGGTAGTGTAAGGAGATTTGAACCATTTATGTTATGGATCAACTTCTACTTGTTGATAAATAATAATTTAAATTTTAACTAATTGAATAAGCCAAGGTGTGAGGGTCATTGTGTTTGCTAATATTGATTAGGTTCTTCTGAAATATAGCTGATTTAATTAAATGAATGTGTCTAATATTTATTTGCTAATCTTTGCCATATTGAATCTTTATTTCTCCATCAGATTGTGTCCTACCTGCTGGACCTGCCTGAGAAAGATGAAGAGGAAGTAGAGAGGGCTCAAATCAATAACTTTGACACCCTCTGGGGGGAGACAGGTAGGAGAACGTGCTATAGCCAAACATTACACTCATAAAATGCTGAAATCAATACTGACAGATGACATGTGTTTGCCTAATGGTTTGTGTAGTTTGTTTTTTTAAGTCTGACTGTGGAGTGTTTTTTTTTTTTCTGTGTGGCACTGTGAGGAAGAGCGCTGCAGTGCGGATGTGTGATGTTGTTCCTGTGTGTGTGTGTGTGTGTGTGTGTGCTGCTTGTGCTGCTTGCTGCGTCAGATGCTGATGGCAGTGCGGTGGTGTCATTGGAGCAGAGACAGGGTTGGGCTCACACACAGGGGAGGGGCTGGGAGAGAAGGAAGGGGATGGATGACTGTGCTCCAGGGTGCTTAGAAATGACTAGTCTGATTGCACTATGGCAGGGTGTTGAGAAAAATAATGTATTGTTTTAACCTAAAGCTATGAAACCTCATTGTGAGCATTATTCCTGGAGTATTAGAAAGACTGCTTCTCGCTGTCATTTGGAGAGGGGAGACTCATTCTGCCATACTTTCAGTGCTTAATAAGAAGATGTTTTTTTGAAAAGCCTATGCTCTTAGAAAGTCTCAATTGTCTCTTCTCTTCTCTTCTCTTCTCTTCTCTTCTCTTCTCTTCTCTTCTCTTCTCTTCTCTTCTCTTCTCTTCTCTTCTCTTCTATATATAATATAATATACTATAATGTACTGTAAATAGTGCATAAAAGAAAGCAGTGATTATCGGGTTGATCATAATGATGAACCTACCCACAATAACACCCTATATCTGCAGCTCTTGTTTTCTTTGCAGATCTTTATATTCAAATTCAACTAACTGTTGAGTTGTCTGTGTATCTTATTCGGATCACTCTTTCTGCTTTCACTAGCGTCATGTTTTTAGCCACAGCAAGCAGCATTTTTTCAGAGAAGAAAGGTTTACAACCTGCTCTGTAAATAACAGCTGACACAGCAGGTGATTAGCTAGTGAACATAGTGGAGCATTTAACTGCTGAAGAGCCAGAAATTTCACTTAGCAAAAAAAAAGAGAAAGGCAGAGAGATAGGAGAATAGTTAGTGTTGCTCTTGCATTCATTATTAAGTGTCATCCCGAGTGTTGGCACTTAATAATGATATGTAAATATATTTGTATAAACTGTTTCTGCTGCTGACAAGTAGCTAAAAAGAATCACAGTTCTTCCCACCATACAGTTTCGATCTTAATTACATGTTTGTGTGTTTATGTGTTTGTGTGTGTGCCCAGCTCTGACTGCAGCCTCTGGTCGGGGGAAGCTGGAGGTCTGTCGTCTGTTACTGGAGCAGGGTGCAGCGGTGGCCCAGTCCAACAGACGTGGCATTGTCCCGTTGTTCAGTGCCGTTCGACAGGGACACTGGCAGGTTAGTTGTCTGTCTGATCTGTTCCCTATATTTTGGACAGCATGCTTTGAAAAAGAAAAAAAGAACACCAAGAGAAATTTAACTTTGCTTATCCAAAAAAGGCAATAAAGGAGCATCTGTGCTTCCAAAAATTTAGTTTTATCCTTTTTCATTGGATGAAATTGATTGTTACTTTTTTCATTCACAGATCGTGGACCTCCTCCTCACCCATGGAGCAGATGTCAACTTAGCTGACAAGCAGGGTCGAACCCCACTGATGATGGCTTCCTCAGAGGGACACTTGGGAACTGTGGAGTTTTTACTGGCTCAAGGTAATTTATCATATCGAGGATTTTACATTATGTTCTTTAAGAACAAGTTGTAGTTCATTGAAAATAATTATTAACATGCTGAATTTGCTCAAACTAAAAATTTAAATATCTGCAAAATATCTCAGCAGTTCAATAAACCAATAGATATCTACATATTAAGCACATACATACAGTATGTGCAACTACTGATTTGTGATTTGTTGTATAAAGGTTGATAAAGGTGTAAGAAATAAAATACAATGCAGAGTGTATAGTAAAAATCTTGGCCACCATTAGGTTGTTGTTAATTGTTGTTTCAGCAATGCTATAATAACTATACAGTGTAATTATTTATCTATCTATCTTATTGGAACACATCCTGAAAATACAGGAAACATGTTGGCAGTAGAACATAACACATTTTTCTGGGAAAAAAAAAATGCTTCAGCAGGTTATGTAGTGTGACCTACTCTTACACTTGAATAACAGCATGACCTTGTCTCTCTTGAACTCGGTGTGGAACCCATATGAATAGTGGTTTAACCTGTGTTTGTCCTGCTGTTTTTATGTTGACTTGAATATCTGCTGTGAAAAAGGTCTATAACTGTACACCAGGGTTATTTAAGACATGCTGCTGATATAAAAGGCTTCACAATGAAGGCGGGCTGTTGCTGTGTCTCACTTTAGCAGCGTCTTTCCACAGGAGCCTCTTTGTCTCTGATGGATAAGGAAGGTCTGACTGCCCTGAGCTGGGCCTGTCTCAAAGGCCATTTACCTGTTGTTCGCTACCTGGTAGAGAGTGGATCTGCCACTGAACATGCAGACAAGAATGGACGCACGCCTCTCGACCTGGCGGCTTTCTATGGCGATTCTGAAGTGGTAGGTGTCTGGTGAGGCAGGGGGAAAAAAGGAGACCCAAAAAGGCCAATAGGGTATTGAGCCATAGACTAATGTGTTTTTAAACTGTTAAATACCAAATGTTGGCTCAGACCTTTATCTTATTTTTTTAAAGAGTTTCTTATTAAATATTACATTTTCTATATTTTTTTGAAGTGTATTTACATCTTGTATGGTGGCTTGTGAACTTTGGCTTTTCTCTGGACAAGATGTACTGTATATGCATGTGTTTTCCAGACATTTCTTTGTTTTTTCAGGTCCAGTTCTTGGTTGACCATGGGGCCATGATAGAGCACGTAGACTACAGTGGGATGCGTCCTCTCGACAGAGCAGTGGGCTGCAGGAACACGTCGGTGGTGGTCGCCTTACTCAAAAAAGGAGCCAAGATAGGTAAGAGCAGGTTGACGAGGTTAAAGAGCCTACACTCCAGCACACAAAGGACCTCTTCAAATCATGGCCTTGTTGTTCTGAAGCACCATAATGAAAGGTCATTTGCCTGCCAAGAAATGAGACCCTATTTGCAATTGTATTTTGGCTAAAAAGATCATGCACTGGAGTTAAGGCATGAGCTGCATGAGAGGGAAATATTGCAGAGTGGAGGACACTTTTTATTACACTCTTCCTGCTGGTTATTGTAGTGCACTGTGGCATTTTACTGCACTAAGCCACGGATTCAGGATTACGTCTCCATGCAGCTTAAACAACTTCCTGCTACTGTGCGTATGTCATCCCGCCACCCACTGCCACACCATGCTGCTTCTCCTCAGCTATTTATGGCACTAATGTGTCTTTCTTTTTTGTTGTACAACAGTTGTCAGTGTGTTGTTTTCCTCTCTTGCTGTATCTTTCTCTCTCTCTCACTCTCTTTCTCTCTGTACTTCTGTCTCTGTCACTTATAACATCTCCCTGTTTCTCTTTCAATCACATCCCCTCCCTCTTTTTCTTTGCAGTTGCTCAGAGACAGGTTGTTATTATTGCTTGTGGTGTTTCTTTTTGGTATCTGTTTTTTTTTTCTTTTCCTTTTTTACTTTGCTCAGGCACTTATCTCCGCTTCTCACTGCTGCTTTTTTGTGTTCCTTTTCTCACTTTTCCTCCTCCTCCACCACCACTGCTATCACCTCTCTTTCACTCTCCTATTCCTCTCTCTTTCTTTCCTCTCCTTGTTCCTGCACACTCCCACACTGCTGCTTTCTCTGGCAATTCTGTCCCCCTCCTTCCTCTGGCCTCCCTCTTAAACTCCTCTCCCTTGCTCATGTCCTCCCCTCCCTCACCCTACACCCCCTCTCCCCTCTTCCCTGCCCTCCACCTCTCTCTCCCCGCCTTTCTCTCCGGCCCCAGGATGTCAGACGCTGCCCAGTCGGCCCCGAGGTAAAGCCAAGGCTGTCGACTTCTCACCCCACCAGGCATTTTGACAGCTCTATCTCCTCTCTCTGTGTTGTCTGTGTCGTCCTAAGTGTCGGCAGGCGAGCTTAGCTACCAAAAACGTCTCAAACTGACAAATAATAACATGCAAAGGTATTAGCACTGACAGTGATGCAGTCGGGATTGTCTAGAGGTAGATGCTAACATTCAAAGTGGTTAATGACAGCATGCCCAGCCTCCAGTTTGTGACGTCATATCAAGGTGTTGACCTCCCATCCCACAGATGCATGATGGAAAGCCCACAGTAACACTTTGCGTGGTCGTGATTTACCAGATATGCATGTATTTGTAATGACTTTTTGTGCCACTGCCACCACGGACTGGGGTGATAAACCACTGTACTGTGCATCTTTCATCCCCAAGACCGGTTTCTCAGTGTAAGCCAGGCCAGTCAGCAGCATTCCTACCCTCACCTCCTCCACCGGCAGCAGCTCAGAGGACAGCTCACGCCTGCAGAGCTCTGTTATATCCCTCTTGCTTGCCTCTTTTGTTTATTGTACCTACCCTGTGTTCCTTCGTGCAAGACCCTCTTCTTTTCTTTTCTGTGGTGTGTGTACCTATGTCAAGGGTTGCTGTTGCTCATTTACAGAACATATGCATCAGTTTCAGTCAAGGCATTGTGTTTGATTTTTATAGCAATGAAACATTGTGCAGGGATGAAATCTTTGATTAACATTAATGCAACTCCTGTTGTTTTTACTGGGAGATCAGTGTTTTCTTGCTTCTCTTCTGTTCTTAATCACATCCCTGAATGACTCAGAGAATTATTGTACATTTGCATTACTTGACAAGACAAAAACATGTCTCAATAGAAAGACATAACAGCATGGATCTTTTTTTGTACTATATATCTACGATGCTTATGCCTGGGCCAAAACCTATTTGCAGATAATTGCATGTGTTCGTTTTAATCATTTATTTGGGGTATTTCAAAATGTATCAAACTCCCAATTCTCTGTCAAGGATCATAATTATTGGCAAATACAATTTGACCCAGGTCTGTTATAAGATAGTGAGGTCACAGTGTTTCACAGTGTGTGTCAGGATTTCAGAGCAGATTTTTGTAAACTTTGCCTGTCCTTTTTCCATTCATTTTCCATTTTGGCTCTTGCACTCATCCCTGATATTACTGTTGTGTGTAGTGTGTCACTCCTTCCTTCTTCTTCCTTTAAATGTTACTGTGTATCATTCTCACTGTGTTTTTTTTCTTCCTGTGTTATCCAGGTCCAGCCACATGGGCCATGGCCACCTCCAAACCCGACATCATGATCATCTTACTCAGCAAACTCATAGAGGAGGGGGACGGCTTCTACAAGGTCAGAGAACAGGCTATTGGATTGGCTGCTCAGATTGCATAGTTTGAATTATAAATTGTCTGTAAAATTATAAATAGCTATAAATCTATATTAAATAATTGACTTGTCATGCAAGTATCTACATTAGCATCTGGGTCTACATTATAAATAGGGAAAAGAAAAGTTTAATTTGCCTTGCAGTCTTTTAGTGAAAGTAAAACATAACAAGTGTTTTACAGTCAGTAAAAACTCTAGATCCCCACAACGAGGTAATCTGAGAACAGATTATTTACAGTAATGACAAAACCTTTCTTTCTGTTTGTCCAACAGAAGGGGAAGGTGAAGGAGGCAGCACAGCGTTATCAGTACGCCCTCAAAAAGTTTCCACGCGAAGGCTTCAGTGAGGACCTCAAGACATTCAGGGAACTAAAAGTATCACTTTTCCTCAACCTGTCCCGATGTCGAAGGAAAATGAATGTAAGTCAGCAAATGACTGTATTGATATAAACAGCACATATCGGATGAAATAAGCAGTCTAATATATCCTAAATGAGAATAAAGCTGTTACAAATGTATGTTTCATTATACAAATATGTTTTAGTATTGTTCTCCTCTGCTTAATTTTCAGGACTTTGGGATGGCTGAGGAATTTGCTACTAAGGCACTTGAACTGAAACCAAAATCCTATGAAGCATACTATGCCAGGGCACGCGCCAAACGTAGCAGCAGGTACAACATTTAAAAATATTCTCTGTAGCTACGGTCTTAACTCACATCCTCAAAACTCCCCACAACCTACATTAATGATCATTGTACTGTTTTCAGACAATTTCCTGAAGCCTTAGAGGACTTGAATGAAGCCATAAAGCAGTGTCCTAACAACCGAGAGATCCAGCGGCTGCTCCAGAGGGTGGAGGAGGAGTGTCACCAGCTCAACCAGGAGGACCACCAACAGCAGGACCTGGAACTGGAACCTCCTCCATCCCCTCCTCCTACACCTCCCCCAGAAGAGGAGGACTCCCTGTCCTTGTCCATGCCTCTTCCCCCTCCCCCAGAGCCACGTCTGGAGGACATGGAGCCTGTCCAGGACCTGTTTGAGGATGAAGACTACCTGGAGCAGGAATTAGAGGCTATGTCTATGGGTCTGCCCCCACCTGATTCTCTCACCAATCCTTCCAGCCTTCCCATAATTCAGAGTCCACCACTTTCCCCTACACATCCTGATCAAATCTATTTAGCTGGAGGTTCACCCATGGGCCAACCCTATGAATATCACCCCACCTCATCCTCCATGTCGTCTCCAACACGCGGGACATACCAGACCACATCGCCCTCTTTATCCCCAACACATCAAAATTCCCACTACCGACACAGTCCAACTCACACCTCCCCAGTGCATCAGCCATCCTACCGCTTCAGTCCGCCTCCTATGGGTACTGGGGGTCAGGGAATGGATCATCAAAGCCCCCCACCTTCCCCATTACGTCGAGCTGCTCAGTACAGATCTAGTCCTCCAGTAGAGAGTGTCTGTCTCTACAGATCCCAGTCTGGGTCACCTGTTCGCTACCAGACAGAGCAGCTCCCTGGCCGACCCAAATCTCGTAGCTCCCAGCCCTCTTTGTCCTCCCAGCACCACCAAGCTCAAGGCCTTCGTCTTCAGCCCTCTATAGCCCAAATAGTCCGCACAAATCAACCTAGCAATGTGATGGGCAACAGCAGCTATGGTGGCCAGATGGGCCACTCCATTGGTGGCCGTTACCAAGGGGGATCAGTGGATGTGGAAAGCCGACTGGTGTACCAGCCTTCCCTGGATGGACGGTCCATGCCTCAGGTCCAGGCCAGCCTCAGCTCTGGGGCCCTCTGTCAGCACGGCGGCCGAGGAGGGGTTATGGAGTCGGGCCTATTGAAGGATGAGCTACCCCAGCGCCCCTCCTCTGCCTACCGCGCCAGCAGTGGTGGCCCAGGGGGCATCCGTTACAGCCAGACACCTCAGATAAGCCGCAGCCAATCAGCTGCCTACTATCCGGTCTCTGAACATGTACTAGAACGTGCAAATGCCATGCCCCCCTGTCAGCTGGGATCTCCTGAAATCACCCATATGGTGAGACGCCCCGTTAGTGCCAATACAACTGAGATAAAGCAGCACGTGCCCACCCCCAGGCCTCTCATTCATTCTCAGAGTGTAGGCCTTCGATTCTCCCCCTCAAGCAACAACATCTCAACTGGATCCACCTCAAATTTGGCACCAGGTTTCAGGCCTTCCTCTTCCATTCAGCAGATGGAGATTCCCCTGCAAGCTACATATGATCGCACCTGTGATGACATCTCTCCCATCTCTCCCTCGCAGGGTGGTGGGGGCCTTTATCCAGGCGAGACCACCCGCTCTCGAAACACACCCTTCATGGGCATCATAGATAAGACAGCGCGGACTCAGCAGTACCTGCATCAGCCCTCACGGTCCAGGGCCATGACATCCATGGACTCTGCAATTAGCCCCACCTCACCTGGCCAGCTGGTCCAGCAAGGCTCCACCTACAGTCCACCAGCCTCACTAGGCAATATAGCCTACTACAACAAGACCAATAATGCCCAAAATGGACACCTGTTGGAAGAGGACTACTACACCCAGCCCCAGGCCCCCTCCCTGGCAAAACTGGCTAATGGCTCCCGTGGCAGTAGTGATATCCTGGAGCGGGTCAGCCAGGTACCAACGTACCCGGATGTCAAGGTGGCCAGAACTCTGCCTGTGGCACAGGCCTACCAGGACAACATGTACCGCCAGCTCTCCCGTGACTCCCGCACCCAAGGCCCCACCTCCCCCATCAAACCAAAGAGACCGTTTGTGGAGTCAAATGTGTAATGGCCTGTCTGTGACTGGTTGGTTGGACTGGGCTGTTAGAGGCATCAAGAGGAAAAAAACAGTTGCCTCAACAGCAGACACTGCTGATTGTTGTATATGTGACATGGACAAACCTGTCTCAAAGAACTCATGTGAAAGAAATCCAGTCAGAGAGAAAACCACACAGCTGGCACACACACTTAGGGTATCAGACATTGACTTATGTGAAAAACACAACAGTCAAGCGATTATTTCATTATCATACTCTGCACACAGGTAGGATAACAAGAATGTCCTAAATTCTGATCTCATTCTGAGTCGAAGACCAGTGCATTTCCAAACATTTGTGTGGCACAAAGTTCCTACATGTGAACAAAACAGGGGGAACTGTAAGAGTGAAAACACTAATAATATGACTCCACTTATGGAAACTCTATCCATCTTCTGTTCTTTCAAAGTAAAGTGTGCTCTTCAGCAAGGTTGCTCGTAGGCTCTATTCTATGTAATACAATATTATATGTTCAATACTGTACATTGCTCAGAAAATACAAATGGCTCAACAACTCAGTACTTAGAGAAAAATGACAATATTTATAATTAAGTTATATATTGTACATAGGAATAAAAAACAAAGCATAGTTTGCATTTGAATTATATTCTGTTAATCCTGCCTTTGTGTCCCATTGCTAGTCATATGAATGTGGAAATGTGACCAGGATAAGGAAGGAGGGACACAGGCCAACTTTGAATGACATTGTTACCTCTATTCTGTCAAAATAAAAGTTTGTGGTGTGGTTGGATTTAAGAGGATGCTTTTTTTATACAGCGATGTGTCTTCACTGTAAACTAATGCTGCAACTAACAGTTTTCATTATCTATTAATTTGCAATTTTTTCATTGTTTTTTTTCTATAAATGACTTGTTCTATAGAAAATATGCCCAATGTAATTCTCAGAAATCTGAGGCAACCTCTCAAACATCAACCAAAACTCATCAAAAATATAACAGAAACAAAGTGGTGGAATTGTGAACAATTCTGAACAGTGAATATTTATTTTTGCTACAAAATGACATAAATTATAAGGAAAATATTTATAAATTATGAAACTGCAATTACTTTCCCACCAATTGGTTCATCGACAGATTTTTTTCTGCTCTGAATAACAGACAGAATCTAACATAACTAGAATATTAGGTAATAGATATAAAACTCAAACTTTAGGCTAGTGTTCAAATGCTCAAAATAAAAATGCAGCTATTGCACACTCCACACCGCTATAATAGCTTTACTTTTTTTGCATTTGTTAAATAATTTATAATGAGTAACATCACCTGATTTCTGAGGTTGAGAGTGAGATTTTCTGTTTTTCTTTTTAGTATCCTCACTGTGTTGGGGTTGCAGACCTCTTGAAGCACTTGCTTGATTACCTGCTTATTTAAACAAGTAGAACATTAATTCCTGTAGTTTTGTACAACCTTTTTGTATTTCAGAACACCTAAATCTTGATTTAAGGACAGATTGCTATATTAGACAAAAACGGGTGCAATAAATGTGTTTTATAATTTGAATTATTGGTTTAAGGATTTTTTGATCATCTTTTGATGATTTTTATCACATGGCACATTAGCACCAAAGTTTGCCTTTGTCCCTCCTCAGTACATGATAACACTGTATTTTCATTCATAAAGAGTAGATGGTACAGGATATATGCTAGTGATGGGTTAAGATGGATCGTGCTCAGCGACTAAAAGCAAGCAAATGCATACATGACCACTGCTCCAGACGTTTCCCTTAGTCCTGCATTTCTTTGTGCAGTTTCATTTTACCCATAATGCATTTTTATTCCACAACATCTGCACTAAAAATACCTGTTAAGTTCGTAACTAAGGGTGCACTTTATGTAATTTACTTACTGTGTTGTTATGATTGTTCAATTTGGATAAACTGGGTGTGTGATGGGTCAGACCTATGATTGCAGACTATCATAGACACTATCATTGTATGATTTACAAAGCAGTGATGAATGACAATATGAAGAGCAAACAAATGTTTTTAAAATGGAGAACATGTATAGACTTTCTAGCCCAAGTTGTACATACTGGCTCAGATAATCGACTCCATCCAGCTCTGGTTCCTTAGTTGAGCAAGTGTTTCAAAAACCCATTATATTTAAGAATTAATTTAAAATAGATATATATATATATATATATATCAGAGTCTCCAAATGAGCCAGTCTAATCCACTGGTCCTGCACAAACCTTGAACATTAGTCAAATCCACTGCAAAAAAAATATATACAGTATATGTATGACTGATATTTCAGTACCGATGATCTCCATATTTGGAGTCTGCCTGATAAAGTGGAATTAAGACAATATTCAAGTTATTTGTATATGTGCGAAGTTATGGACCATTTGTCTGTAACATTTTATTTTGATTGTGGATCAAAAAATATCTAAAGAGAGACAGCGTCCTATTTATCCTCAGTTTCACCTGCTACAAGAGAATTGCCCTACTTATCTTTTACAGAAATGAAGGTTTTCCTGTAAGATACTTGATATAAACAAGACTTCTGAGTTAAGGATATTTGAGGGTATATGGTTTTTGAGCTGTGTGTGTATATTAGTTTGCTGTAAATAGTCTGATGCATGTTCTATTCTTTCCATAGCTCAAGCAGAAACATGTATAGCAGTGTCCTGGCTCTGGTGTATGATAACAATGGTTGGATCAAGATAAGGAGACTGCTGTCCCTAAATTATCCTTATCATTTTCCTTAAACCTCACCAGACTAAAGGGAAAAAATGTTCTTTTATTTTATTTTAATGTATTTGCTTGCTGAGCAGAGTTCTGTTGTCTGTAAATGTGAGCTTTCAGATCGCTGTGATAAAACGTTTAATTAAAAACAATAAAAAGAATGTGTTTTTATCTCATGTCACCTGATTGCAATCTGTGCAATATAAATGGTCATCAACTGAAAAACACCCAACATGTCACAAAACATGGAACACAAAATGTTTTTTATGACTTTGGTCCACATATACACATACACCAGTTAGTAGACACTGTAATAAGTGTCTATTCAATATAATAAGTCCCATACAATGGCAAAAATACTATGCATCTGAAAATCTTACAATATTTCATCTTTATAGTAATATTTTAGTGCATTTAGTGGCAACAAAATAAACTGTAAACAAAGATTTACAATACAGTTTAATACTACACTTGCTAGTCGTTCAGTTCCCACATCTATTAGACAGACATACACCAATTAGCAATGTTGCTTGGTGTTGAGCAGATGTGTACAGTGAGCTTCTGGAGCATTTATGTTTGTATCAACAGCCTGTTGTTACTGAGTGTGACAAGATTGAACCACAACTGTAAAACTTATGAGCCTTAAAAACAAACCATTAACTGAAAGACGCTGAAATGCTCTACAGAGCCAACGGGTAACTGAAAAACTTACTTCCACTAATCCTTTATTAATATAAAAATATGGTAATATTATATTGTAAATTGCTCAGGTAATGATCTACTGTACATCTGTTTTAGAAAATCATTGAGCTGGAAAACAATTTGAAAACCAAAACATCTTAAATAAAGTGAGCACAAGGACATAACAGCGACTGGCTGTCCACTATTGTACCTTTTACAATGAGTTTCTACTATTACAGTACAATGTACGAAAGTGTAAATTAAAAATTAGATACATTCCTCTCATTTAAGACATATGTACTCATATCAAAAAAGGTCTAATTAAAAGTCAGCTGCATTCCAAGAGAAATAAAGAAATATGGAGTGATGAACAACAGCTTGATATACAGTAGTAGGCATGAAGTACATTTTACAGTGTTTGCAGATTCTATGCTGTCAGAAGGAAGCTGTACTCCTCAGATGTGTGAAAGACACACACAAATGAGGAGACAACGGTTTCTAGTCCTTCTTCTTTTTATGTAAGAGAAGGTGAACCAGTCCAGGCACAAGCACCATGACAATCTGTGGCACTATGACAAATTTGACAAAGTAGAGGCTGTAGAACAGGCCTTGTGGTCGAACTGGGAGTGGCAATCGATTCACGTGGTATAGTCCCATGGATGAAAGAGCCACGGATAAAGCTGTCGGAGCCCGAGGCAGAGACCATCCTCCAGGCTTCCAGTACTGTGCCATCCCCAAACCAAGAAGGGCCCCACAATCTCGAGTCAGAGAGGAGAACGGGGTTGAGTCCAAACGGATCCACTCTGCATGACTGCACCATTTCTTAGCCAAAGCAATAGACCTAAAAAAGATCCGGTCAAGTCAAGGTAGGAAAACTTTCTTCAGTTTCACCAGAGAAGGCAAATTTTACTACTCACCAGGAGAGGTCAATTCCTAATTGCTGTAATCCAGCATGTATCATCAGAGCACTTAGCAGCAAACCAATACTGACACTGAAGAAGAACAGCAGGGGGCGACCTTCTGGTACTCTGCGGCTCAGGACAATTCCCAGAATGACGCCTAATAAGTAAAATTCAATCACACCAAGTAAAATTTTGCAGGTAATCTTTAAATTTTAGTGATAATAAATACATTTTTAATTTGATCAATAACAAAACATTATGGTAAAGGCAATGTGTTTCTTTTTTTGTTCACAGCATGTAAACAAACAATATAATATTCTAAATATAAAAGTACAGTGGGAATTTACAAATCAGCAAGTGTTAGTAAATCCATATCCATCTAACTGGCATATGTGTGAATACTGGGTATTTGTTAATCATTGAATTCAACAGATTTCATCCACGAAACCAACTAAAAATCTGTATTGCATGATATTGTATTCAGACCTGTAATGGAGCCTGCGACAACCTGGTGAGGGAAGTGGGCGAGGATGAAAACTCTAGAGATTCCAACTGCCACCAGCATCAACACATAGAGCAGGTAAGGAGCTGCAGATAACACCACACTGGAGGCATAGATCAAGAGTTTACAAAATAACACAGATTTCTGTACAGGCTCATTTTTAAATGTTTTTGCATGTTTTTTTTCAAAAAAGTAATTTTAAAGTGCCATACCTGTGAGTATGAGTGTACAGAAATGACCCAACTGAGGACACAACAACCCACCAGACTGCTCCTGTCACCATTGCATGTCCCGATGGACTGCCTGAGAAACAGATGCCAATTTAAAGCATTGGGTCAAGTGTACCGTCTATGACTGATACACATTAAACTTAGAGGACTTCTCACCTGGCCCTGTTTCACAGGTGGAGGGAAACTGTTGAACTTTGAGCTGCTTGTTGACAAATAGATGTGATTCACCAATCCACCAGAATGGCCTTTCTCCAAACAGCATCCTGAGGAGAAAAGAAAGTCAACATGACAAAACATAACTTATGATAACTGGAGAAAATTAATACTTTTTGTATCCAGTCGTCAACACCCATTTTACACTAGCATTACATTTATATTTTTCCTGTATGTCCTTACCTAAATCATACCAAAATATGTATTGAATCTAACCCCATAACTATTAAAGAAACATGCATTCTATAACGATCCCTATCATATTATCAAACCTATTAGTCTCTTGACAGAATTTTTACAACTACATTAGCTCCATGCTTTTATTTTACTTTCACTGTCACTCATATTAACATATTTTTTTTTAATAATTGGATCTTCCTTGAGTAATTACTAATTTTCCTGTATCCATTTCTGAACAACCATTGCCTTGTATATAGTTATTTAATAGAATCAAAACAATTTAATAAACATAAAAAAATAAAGCTAGACTCTACTCTAAGGTTCCGCGTAGGTGTGTTTCAGGTCGGACTATACGTAAGGTTGTTCCAACTTTCGCCAGCATCAGAGGAAGTGCTGAATCTACAATGTCCTACTTGAATAAAACATATATGTGTCTGGGTTCATTGTTTAAAGTGCTTTAAAACAAAAAGTGACGTTACAGCTGAAGGACACTAACTCACTGATACCGAGTTTAACCTTAGCAAGCTACATACATGATAAGTGAAGTTGTCGGGGAATAAAAGCTGCGAGTTTGAAAGCCTTACCATTTAAACACCAAGTTTAACCACTCCGATATGGCTGCTACCCAAAGCACCGCCACGCCAGTACGTTTGCTGATGAAATAGGTGAACGGAAACAGGAGAAAGAAGGCTGCGTTAGGATCTCCGAGATGAGTGACAGTGAGCCAGAATTTATCCTGACCCATCATTCTCTGTTGGAGAGCTTCAGCAATTAAAATGCCTTGAGAATAAACCGCCTCCATTCCTACAACACAATGTACGAACGCAGGCAGGTAAATGTCAAAATACTTGCTGGTTATAAGGCGTTAGTAAATGTGCTGCAACGAAGCTCGCAATTTTGTCTCATCACCGGGAGGGGGAGTCTTAACTATGACTCAATGGGTTTGAATGGGAGATGACGCCACAACGTTCTATTTGAATTTTTAAAAAAAATCACCACGTTCACTCCACAAATAAACGACTGGCTATTTATTCTATATCACAATGTCAAATAAATAAATAAAAGTCAAATTTAACTTTCAAAGAAATGACCAAAGCGTGACGTACTTCGACACGCCCAGGTTGCGTCACAATACGACATCACGTCGTTTTACGTAAGGCAGGCGCTCCGGTTTCCTGGCGGAGAAGATGGCGGCTCCTGGACCGGGGGAGTATTTCAGCGTCGGGAGCCATGTCTCTTGCCTCACCTGCTTGGGCCAACGTCTGCAAGGAGAAGTAGTTGCGTTTGACTACCAGTCCAAGATGTTAACTTTGAGTATCCTTTGTTTGTTTTCGACTTCGGATGGCTAGCTGGCCTGCCTGGCTGCACAGGCCTGTGGGGTAACCGAAAATATGTCAAATAGTGATCCGCGCAGGCGTAATTGGTAGTAGCTGAATAGCATATCTTTAACCATTTTTTAAAAACATTTTCATCTGAGAGATAGTTACCCATCCGTATCTCAGTTGCCGGCGATCCTGTTGGTGTTGAGGTGTCATTTAGTGGCTTCTCGCCCTCTGCTAGGGAGTGCATGTGTTGTGAATCTACTCATTGTATTGCCGGACCTCAACATGGATCACTATCTGGCAACGGATCCCGTAAGGCATCATGGCTGTGAGCTCTCAACAGGCACAGACCGTTTGCTAGTTAGCAAGCTAAGTGACATTCACCGCCCCTCGTCGTGTGGCTTTCGAACACACCGTTACCTCTAGTAGATTATGATTCCATTATTTGGGAGTGCTAACAGTTAATATTAAAAAGATGGGGATGAATGGACAGCGGGAACTGTCCACGCTACAACAAATCCCCTGTTAGCTCGGCTAACATGCTACGGTCAGCCACACACTGCCGCTAAGAGCTCATTTAACGAAATTGGCATTCACGGGCTTGTGAACCAAGCCTTCCCCACAGTCTCGTCCTGTTCTGATGAAATTGTTATTTTAATGTAATCACAGACATAATCAGCTGTTTGAGTTCATTATGATTCAGGTGGCACAGGCATTATGTGCCCATTACAATTAACGCCGGCTTGCCGATGAGCGTGTCTACACCCATTCATGGGATGTATGTATTTAAACATCATTTACGGACGACCTCATGTGTTTCATTGACTTTAAAGCTTTACATTATGTTTCCATGATGTGGGTTGGGATACATAATGAATGAACTGAATACAACGTGGGGGGTTTGACAGTTTGCATCACAGGCCTATCGGTGTTAGTTTGAACCTTTTGGCACTTTATCTTAGATTTGTTTTCTCGTAGAAATTCAGTGTACTAGAAGAGCTTGATTATTTTCGTAATGTTGTCCTGGTAGTCTTATGTTCAATCGTTTATAATGAAATCAATGAGATCAGTTTTTAACATTAAATTACACTTGACATTGAGAATCTGAGATGTTTACGAAATAGTTCAAAGTAAATTGTTTGTCGGCAATGTGTTTATAATTATGGGGTTCCCACCTGTTGTGTGCCTTAATTACTGTAACAAATTCTGACAAGCAGTTTGTATAGCTGACAGGGCAATTAAGGTCAGTGCTTAGAGGCCCTCGACTTTCAGGGTTTCAAAATAGTAGTAGTTTACATTTATATGAAGTGCATCTTCTGATATATTATGTTTTGTCTTTCTTCACACATTCTTAAGAATTTTGCTCAAGATTTTTATTCATTGAAATAGGCATGAGCCAATATGAAACTAAAGAACTCTGCCGTCAGATAACTTACTGAAAAACCATATAGTGGATATCTAGCGATCTGTCATTCAAAATCCTAGAAAGCGAACATTTGCTTTAGTGTTGTAGTGTACATTTCTGACAGGCATTCATTTATAGAGACTACAGGTGGCAGTGTCGCCTTTTATTGGTAGCATTCTGTAACTGGCACTGCCTTTTGCTCTCAGTCAGTCACAGCTCTCTTCATTGCAAGCCTCTCTGTGCAGTCTAATGTGTTCAGGTTCATATGGGGTCAGCTTTCAGAAGCACATTGTGTTGTCTTCAGGTTGTTTCCCTTGACTTGAGTTCTTTTACAGAATGTGCTTCCTCCAGCGGTAAGCCAAACCTCAATGACGTCATCCTGATCAACTTAGCCTATGTTTCTGATGTGGACATAATAAATGACCGCACTGAGACTCCACCTCCACTAGCATCACTGAATGTTAGCAAGGTGAGACCCATCAACTTTGTTTTAATTCTTGGTGCAGGTTGCTTACTTTGTGCTCCCACTGTTAAAAATTGTGATGGAAATGGCAGTATGCGTTCATACTAGTTGAACCTGAACACACATGGAAATCCAAGCCTTGAGATTTTGTCTAAGCTGGGACATTATTCTCAAAGACGGTACCATACAAAGGTTGCTCCTTCACATGATTGAAGTTCAGGGTTGAGCTTCAGTCTCTCAAAGAGAAAAAAGGTGGTTTGGCCTCAGAGGAAGAAAACGATTCATTCAGGGGATTCAGTTAAAGTGTCTCGTCATCTACCTCCAATTTTTTTGTGAAATTCCTAGTAGTGTTAGGGGTTTTGATTTGTCATTTCAATGCTTGAAGGGCAGTTTGCAGAGCCTTCAGGTTAAAGTTACGTATTGCTACTCCTTTTTGTTTGTCTAGTTTAATAATTTACTAAAAGTAATAACAGTAAATGTAAATACGTTGTAAATACAATCTTATACTTCCTTGAGTGGTACCTGAGTGCTCCACAAATCTGCAGTAATTTGCTTCACTATACTGGGGCTACGAAAGAATGTGTTTCCTTCCGATTGGGCCATATGAAGCTTTATTTTTCATTGCTTTTTGAGAAAACTATAAAATGAGGCTCGCCTTTTCAGCCTGTGATGAGGCTAGATCGGACAAACTGTTTGGTGTCTTAACCCTGAACTGCCACATTTTAACAGTAACACCAGAAAGAAATTGGAAGTGTGTATATTCACACCTGTGATTACCTGTTCAAGACAATAATGGGATTTTGAATTGATAAAGATCAGTAACTCAACATCATTCAAGATTCCAGCAAATTAAGTAAAAGGGATTGTGAGCAATAACTGTACCATCACAAACTGAGTTCTCTCTCTTTTTTTTTTCTTTTAAAAGGGAAAAGGGAAGCTTTCAATGTTAATGTTTAATGTTTTCTTTTCTTTACCCTCTTCACAGCTTGCCAATCGAGCACGGACGGAAAAGGAGGACAAGCTGTCCCAAGCCTATGCAATCAGTGCTGGGGTTTCTGTGGAGGGCCAACAGCTATTTCAGACTATTCACAAAACGTAAGGACTTAATGATATTTAGTGGGATCAAGCAGATAGCTTCCAAGCCAAATCAGACTTTTTTGATTTGGTTTTGATTATCATAATGTCAGGCATTTGGATAAAATGAGGATGATGTTGAAATTATGTTATGTCAACTATGTCTCCTTATAGGCTTAACGTGATCTTAAACAACCCATGGAAAACCTAATTGAAATCAGATACTAAAAACACTAAAAAAGCAGCAAAACATGCTGTTTGTAGAATCATTAAAAAAAATCACCCTCCTAAATTTCACTCCCCCAGTAGTAATGCTGCACCTCATGGTTACAGATAATGTCTAGTCCCACCCAGAGTTTATACTAGAATTCCGGCCATGCATATTTAATGCTGGACATACTGTAGCAAGAAACACGCACATGCACACAGAAAAAAACCTGCACAACCTGAGCAGGCAAAATCAAATCATTATAAACTAAATCAGAACTAAACAATGAATATCCTGCTAAATTGATCCTCTGCAGACTACTTTATATGTTTTTCTGTTTTGACATAAATAATGAAAATAGGGGAAAGAAGTGTAACGTATTAAAATACGAGGCTCGTTCCAAATTCTCAGTTTATGTCAGTTTGCATCAGTGTTTCACTGAAGTGTTCGGCTGCTTTTGTGAAATCAAAATTGTGACATCTTGCAATTATCATCAACCCTGTCACTTTTTCCTCGGTGAGACAGCTTCTTTGGGCTGTTTCAATTCGGTTTTGGATCGAGAATCCACATTCGGCACCGCATCTCACTGTACATCTGAGCTATAGGAGGCACTGTGTATGTGGTCTTGGTGGTGCATCAGTCACATGACCACATGGTGATGCAGGAAAGATAAGATTAAAAAATATATTTTAAAGAAATTATTTTATAGATAGATTTGCTTGTTAACATATCATTTAATACTTAATTATTGATTTAATTATTTGGCATTTTTTCCACTGGACATTTTGACCTTTGACAATTTTTTTTTGCCAGCCAAATTTATGTGACAACAGCCAAAAGCCAGTATATACGGGGCTAACGTAAACTCTGGTCCCTCCACAGTGGAGTAAAACTGTAACCAATGATTAATATAATTGATCATGGCCTACATGATCTTAATGTATATGTCAAAGCATTTTTTTTTTTTTTTTGCGATAGATGAGTGAAGTTTCAGTCTGTCTCTGGTCCAAGATTTTTGCCTTTGCTGCTATACCAGTGTCATGTAAACTCGTATTGAAAACTGAAAGTCTGAACCAAAATTTATGTGAAAACGTGGACAGATTACCCAAATCAAAACCAAAGGATGGGTTAAAAACTGATATTTTAAATTGCATGTACTACTCTCGTGCCCTAAAACTTACTGATTTCAGATCAGTTTAATCAGATCAGATCAGTTATCAACAGAAATCTAGAACAAACTATTTTTTCTAATCTATTCTCTGTATGGCTTATTCCTACTTCAGAGGTCACACCACAATTTCATAAGTCTCATTTCTTCTCATTAGAATTACAATCAGTCTGAAGCACTGTTTTTAAGATTTTCAGTGCATTCAGGTATTTTGGGGTTATAAAATCCTTTTTGTCCCAAGGCTCTAAAATGTGTTAAATCCATTAGATGGGTTTGGAAGAAATTGATTACTGTTTATTTTTTCTAATGACAATGTGTTGTGAAATGTTTCAACTCCTCTTTTTACAAATGTAGTTTCATTTTTGTGATTAAACACCAAATGACTAATATCCTGATTGCTTAACATTGCACATAGTCGGTGGATACTGTTCAGTGAGCCACCGATCTTGATGAGATGATGTTAACTTCTCTTTGCAGCATCAAAGACTGTAAATGGCAGGAGAAGAACATTATTGTGATGGACGACGTTGTAATCTCACCGCCTTACCAGGTTGAGAACTGCAAAGGCAAAGAGGGAAGCGCTTTAAGTCATGTACGCAAAATAGTAAGTAGACTATATCTGTACTGTGTTTAATTTGGACTGCATCACTTGTTTTTTCCCTTATTCATTGGGTATATATACAAGTGTGATTTAACTACATTAAGTGGCTAAATACTTGGACACGGCATTAGGAACGGAAATCTCCTGTCACCACTTGGAGGCTGTAGAAAGTGTAACAAGTTATACACAGCCAGGTTTTGGTGACGACACATTTTTCCTGCATGCCTTCAGTCAACATCACCTGAACCAATGGTCTCACCAGGCCCTGTAACTGAAAAACAGTAGATTCTTAAATCCTCCTCGGGCTGCTGGTGTTTCGATTCACCCATTCTCTTTAGCATTTTAATTTTTTAGGGATGGGAATTAACAGAGAATATAGTTATTTAAAGGATTTTTAATTGGCTAGATCCGGTATTAAAAAGGAAGTGTGTTTCTTGCTATGCCAGTTGGCATGGTCAGTGTGCTTTAATACATTTTTTTTATCACTCATCACTGGTGTTTTTAAATATATAGCTTTGTGTGTGAACATGACAAACTAGAACCAACAAGGTTTGGCTTTTTAGCCAAAAAAAAAAAGACATCTTAGATATAGAACCCAATTATGAAACTACAATTTGGGTCAGAAATGACTACAGTGCAATAAACGTACAATGTAGTTTGTTGGTCCATTTCCAGAAAAATTATATGATTTATACTGTGTTAATTAATCACCTGTGTAATAGGACTACAAATAAGAACAAGCTGGTAGTTAAATAAGGTACAAAAACCTTTGTTTTTGTTTATAGGTTGATCATATTTTGTTTAATTATGATCTAATTGCCGTCACATCGATCTTATGCGTAGACACTTATAAGTGTAATTTCTTTCTTTTTTAATTTCACAGCAAAACAACTATTTTGAATATTATAAATTAGAACTCAGTTGCCTGCATTATTTTTATATTGTGTTGCTCTGCACACTAATTTGAAATGTGCTACTCTGCTGTTAATGTGGATCTTTAAGGTTTAGTTTGTGGCCTTCATAGCTCAAGAAGTTCATGTTTAGATGTAGAACATTTGATTTTTGTCCGAGCTGCTGTTAATTATTTATAACTGTTGTTTTTCCTCCTGTAGGTTGAGAAACATTTTAGAGACTTGGAAAGTCAGAAGTCCATGCAACGTTCACAAGCACAGCAAACACAGAAGGACTCCACTTTATCTTCTTGAGTTGGCAGTGTGGGTCGTTTTTGGGGAAGGCGACACAGGTGGTTTTGTTCCCACTGCCAGACGAAGTCGGCATTCCTTGTCCTCAGTCTGAGACCACAAGGAGGAGCGCTGAGGGCCCTGGATCCAGAAGATCAAATACCATTAAATGAAAAAGACAAAAAAGAAAGAATAAATCTTAAATTAGACTTTATAAAGAATAATTTAACATGACCCATAAAGCAACTAACTTTTCATTCAGTCTCCTTCTGCCCCACTCCTCCCCTCTTTTCCCTTAAGCTTTTTCTTTCTTCCACCCTTCTTTTTGCCTACAGTTCCATTTCAGAAAGAGAAAACTAGAGCAGTCAGAAAGGCTTGTTAGCTTTATTTTCTGTCATTGTTTCCTTTTTTGCTGTACCATGTTCTATTGTCTGTATTTTCTGTATTTTAAAACAAAATGTGACTTGAAACGCCACACTTTAAAGGACATTTTCTAAAATAAAAGTAACAAAAATTCTGACTGTAATACTGTAATTTCAACATGTTTTTGAAGTGCTTGGATCACTGACATTGTGGAACATTGACTGATGACCGTATTTGTTGAATGGGATAATATTTTTAAGCGCAATGCTCGGGTTTCCTTTCAGGGTTTGCTGGATAGCTTTGCTATGAGGCATCCATTAATTACAAGGAACAGACACCATTGCTGTTTAAGAATTAATTATTTTAAAAGCTTTGCCTCAGAAATGTGCAAAGGTTCTTTGTATTTACTACATCCTTTGGGTGAAGAGGCAGTTGAGAGCAATTGTATAAAATTTCAAATTAAAATGTAGGTAGGTGTGTGTGTGATGCCAAATGAGTATCCGTACATGAGGTGAGGATGCCTTTCAGGAGTGGTGAGCACCCTGAAGTACATGAAAAATGTTCATCTTCTGATCACTGAGCTTGGAGCTGCAATGTCCCAGTTCCTGCTACATGTGAGTCTGACCTGGTTAACTGCAGTAATTCACTGTGATTAGTCCTTAGCATCAGGATCGTGAATATCTTTACCCTAATTTAATGCAATCAACTACTGTGAGCTTAATTTACTTCCAAGTAACTACTAAGACTGAGACAGACCAGCAGCAAGTGGTTAATAATTAAAACAATTTAAAAAAAAAAAAACACTTTGGAAAAAGGTTAATATTGGGCTTATATCAAACCTGAATAAGATCAAGAAATATGTACTGATGCTTTGAGACAAGAAAAGCGGCGGGAGAGGGAATGACCTGCAATAAGGCCTAAGATTTTGTTGTCAATAAAAGCTTTTAACCAGACGAGATACTCACATCACAGCAATAAAATGTACCAGATTAAAAAACAAATGTGAATGCAGCAATGAAAATCAATGCAATAAATAGTGTTAATTCTCAAACGGTTGTAACTTAAGTAATCCCATTTTAACTATCTGGATAGGTAGATAAGCACGTGCACAGCTATTAAAAGAAAAGGAATAAAATAGCAGCACTGGGAACATTCAACTTTTCTCCAGCAGGGGTCAGTCAAAAGACACAGATCACAGGCATCTAATTGAAATAAAGAAAATAGCAAATAAAAAGCAAGGTGGCTTTCTGTTCTCAGCACTGAAATGTCATGACATAGTTGTACTTAGTTATTATCCATTGGACTTCTTAACACCTCAGACAGACCATTGTGACACCTCTTATGTCACCATTACCTCAGTTTTTATTAACCTATTTATTCATTTATGTGGACACTATCTCCACTTTTATTGAGTCTTTTTTAGTTATTATTTGCCTATGCCTCTTAACCTTTTCTTAACTTTTTGTTTTAAATTCAGTGTTGTATGAGTTGTATATGTTTTTTTAATTTTGAAAAAAATTATTCAACAAAATGCTCAATAAGAAGAGCCCAAATAACATTGCGAACACAAATGAATAATGTTAAATGGCATTGGTAAGTTCGTTAAAGGCACATT
Source organism: Brachirus orientalis (assembly GCA_016785285.1). Lineage (NCBI taxonomy): Eukaryota > Metazoa > Chordata > Actinopteri > Pleuronectiformes > Soleidae > Brachirus > Brachirus orientalis. The sequence continues at coordinate 4,416,287 of JAFBJR010000123.1, forward strand.
ACAAGCTGTGCTAATTATAAACTTCAAACAATGGGTTTCTTTAAGTATTATAAGATTACTACCATACACTTAGACACTGTCACACTTTGTTTTGTTGTTTGTTGATGATATTTCTGCAACAATGTATTGTATTATTTAAAAATATGTTACAAAATTCTTTAAAACAAATAAGAATATGTCACAAATATGCTATAATGGGGCAAGTGTGTTGCATGAGGTGAAAAAATAAGGTAGGTCAACCTGTGAATCCAGTGTGTCTGTGTGTGTCTGTGTGTACCTGATACCATATGTTGTGGGGACTTGTCTTCCTTAAGTCCCCATAACGTCAATTAGTACATTTTAAGTTTAAGACGTATTTTAAAGTTAGGCTGAGGTTAGGATTAGGGCACTAGTAATTATGGTTAAGTTCCAGGCACAGTGTCCAGGAAATGAATTTAAGTCAACGCAATGTCCTCTGAAGACATGGAAACCAGTGTGAGTGTGATGAGTAGAGCGAGTGTGTGTGTTCTTGTAGTTGTGGTCGTGTGAGGACCAAAAATCGTATAAACCATACCGAGTGAGGACATTTTGACAAAGTGAGGACATTTTGGCGGGTCCTCACTTCTTTAAAGGACCGTTTCATCGTTAAGACCTGGTTTTAGGGTTAGGGTTAGAACTGGGTTTAGGTTAGGGTTAGGGTTAATCATCTAGTTGTGATGGGAACGGGGCTAGGAAATGCATTATGTCTATGAGGGTCCACACAACGATAGAAAGACAAACATGGAAGTGTGTGTGTGTGTGTGTGTGTGTGTGTGTGCGTGTGTGTTCTTGTACTTGCTATAGAGTGAGGACCAAAAATCGTATGAACCCCACAAAGTAAGGACATTTTGACAAAGTGAGGATATTTTGGCTGGTCTTCACTTTTTCACTCTTTAAATGGCATTTTCAGGGTTAGTACTTAGTTTTAGGGTTAGGGTAAGGGTTAGGTATCTAGCTGTGATGGTTAAGGTTAGGGTAAGGGGCTAGAGAATGCATTGTGTCTATGAGGGTCCTCACTCTGATAGAAGCGCAAACGTGTGTGTGTGTGTGTGTGTGTGTGTTGGGAAGCTGCAGCAGCACTAGCAGCAGTAGCAGTAGTACAGACTACAGAGCAGCTCAGTGTCTCGCAGTGCAGAGGACGACTCAGAGGATTTTTGGGGACACCAGAAAAACAAAGAGGTGAGTCGGTGCCTTTTTTACACAGACGCCTTTTTTTTTAAATTAGAAACTTGTTTCTTTCACTTTTCCCGCGCAAACATTCATTTTTTTACACGCTTATGTTCACTCAGTAAAGGTGAACACACCGTGTGTGTGTGTGTGTGTGTGCTGCGGTCGGACAGGTGCACATGCGTGCGCCTCCATATTTCCAAACGGCATTTTAGTCCGTTATTGTTTTTAAAAAGTTGGACGTCGGTATCGTCTCATCAACGTGTTCGTGCCACTTCTCCCTCCGAACTGCCTGGCTGCTTATGTTCCTGCTGTAATATACAGTCAAATTTAGAGTAGAAACATCTGCTTCTGCGTGTTTCGTCAGAAATGCGTTAGAACTGCTGCTGCAGGTATTATTAACTGTTTGTTGTGTTACTTCACATGAATACATTAGATATGAGGTGTAAGCCATATAAAACATGTAGTAATGGAAAACGTAGGTATAAGTTGCAGTACATTGAAAAGCAGAGGAAAAAGGTGCTGATACATTATCTTATTTGTATAAAGGTGTGTATGACCATCTTTGGGATTCATTATCACTGATATCAGAATATTTCAGTTATTGTTTTTGGTCGAGGTGGAGCAAACTTACCAACATATTTAAGGCTAGTTTAACCTAATTGATGTTTTCTTTTACATGGTGCCTCACTTGACCCTCGAGCATTTTAGCACTAGTTCGGCAAAACACCTTGGCCTCATTGTGCAGACGTGGACTTGTTCTATGGTTTTATCCTCTGTTAATTGTTATGTCCCTCTCTCACCTGCTCATGTTGGTCTCTGTTGCTCCTTCTTGCTTTTTTTGTCCCCCACCTCTTCTCTGTCACTCATTTTTTTCTCTTGCCATTAATACTTTTTTGGTTTTGTCTATTTTAGCTTGGTCATTTAATTGTTTTATTGTTTGGTCCTATTGCTGTATGTGTTTTTATGCAGTGTTGGTTTGTGTTCTCCCTTTTTCTTATTTTGTCTTTCTTATTTGTTTTTACTCTTGTGTCATGTCTTCTAATGTACTGACCTTAATGTGTCAATTTGTTTTTGTTTTTCTCTACCCCATCTTTCTTCACCCCAACAGTCTGAGGCAGATGGCCGCATGTCTTTTACTATGGTTCAGCCAGAGATTTCTTTCTGTTAAAAGGGAGTTTTCCTTTCCACCTAGTGTTTGCTCAATGTGTGATCTGTTGGGTTTCTTACTTTATTTGCCTTACCAGACAATATTTGATCAGGCTTGATTTGACTCTTAAGGATTTGGTTACATTTGCTAAGAAATGTGCTATATAAATAAAGTTTTTTATTATTGTTCCTATTTATATTGCATTTAATGGGAAAAAAACTGTTACTAAACTGTCAGATAATCCTCACCAGCCACTCTATCAGGTGTCCTGTTTACCTAATAAAGTGGCCAGTGCATGTATAGTGTTGTAGAGTGACCAAAGTCAGTCATCAACAGTATATCCCTGGAGAATGTCCCTCATCTGTAAAAATCATCGAGTTTGACATCTTATAGCTGTATGCATGTCCGGTCATGTTGAACAAAGTATTGTTTAATCACATGCAAACATCATAGTGAAAAGTAGATTCTATTTTCCAAGGCAGGTAAATTTCATTCTGACCTAGATAATGTAAAACTTCATTCTGTAGGAGAGTTTGTGAAGGAGTGACTTTATGTGGCAGAAGTGCTGATGCGACAAAGTTAAGTTGTACGAAACTGTCAGTTTGTTGTGATGAACCGTCTCAGAGCACATTATTGACATCTGATATCCAAGAGTTTGCAAAAACTCCCTTAGGCGGTTGGCAGGAGGTCTCAGAACATTAAGAGTAAACAGACAGAACTGAATTTGCTACCAAGTGTCTTGTGGAACAAGCTAATATGCATGAAAACATTGAGCTGTAAAACACTGGGGAGCTCAAAGCTATAGTTTGTGCGATCTAATACTAAAACCTGGAGAACCTGTTGTATCATCAAGTATCATCATTATTACCACCTGACATCAGACACGTCACTAAAGAATTTAGTGTGATATTCAATAATAAAAAATAATTCAGAATATAACAATGTTGTCTTGCATTGTTTGTGGTTATTGGAAGACGCTGATGCAAACTTTTTTTTTTTAATTATTTGTGTCAGAATAGAAAAAGCTAGACATTTATGAACAGGAAATTTCTCTGGTAGGAGCTTTGTCTCTTGATACAACCCTGGGAAAGACAAAGCTAGCAAGATCATCTGTTATCACAGGTTATGTAGTGGATCATTTTAATAATAGCACAGGCACCAGGCAGAGGAACAGTCATTTGGTCATTACAATTCAGTATATGTGCTCATGTCCAAGGAAACCATGGCTTGGTGCAGAGAAACCCCTCTGTAACGTCTATATATGAAGTGGCAGATTATTTTCCGCACAATCACAGTTTTATTGTGCTACATAATTTGAATTATTATTCTCTATATCGTTAATGTGGCCCACATAAAGAACCCACTCATCTGTTCTTTAATAATCAAGTGTTATTTATGTTTTATCTCTGTGGAAAACCTCAATGCTTTAGGATACATAAGGTAAGAAATGACAAAATACTGTATATAAGCAAAATTCTCCAATACATCATATAATTCTTAAATAAAATGAAATTCTGATCTGATTTTTTTAGCTAGACAACTTTAAAACAATACACCAGAGAGCAGAGTCTATCAGTGTAAAAAGGTCAACAACAAAAGAGTATGGATCAATAGGCAGGAATAAACTAATAGTCCTTTCTAAGTAAAGGGTGTTTCACCTGCTGTTTTGTTCGATTCCTCTCATTTCCGATCATGCATGACACATTGGTCACACAACTGCCAAGGCAGATGTGTTTACCTTTCCTGCCGGAGTCTCCATGCTTTCGGCAGCAAGGTAACACCACACTGTCAACGACCTCACTAACTCCTGTGGAACAGCACACACATAACACACATGCAAATGTGTTGAGACAAAAGTGTGTTTGCTGTAAGGTAAATGGGAGCAGCTGACAAAGCCACACCAGCACACTTGTTTATTTGATCTGCTACCCTCTATTTTTCCAGTTTTTGCAAAAATCTTCCAGGCTTTGGAATTAGTCCCTTGATAATACTGTATTTGGAGCACTGCACTATCAATTTTTCCCATTGCATCGCTCATTTTGTCATCTGCCAGGTTGGTTTTACATCTTAGCAGCGAGACCGATAATAGAGAGGTCATTTGCCTCATTTTGCTTCATGCTGAAATTAGCAGCAGCAGCCATGGAGATTAAGATGGTTTCCTCCAGTGTCACTACACAGTGGAGCAGGATCCACAGTGTTGACCCTTTGATAGGTGACAACCAGAGAACGGGCAGCCAGGTGTAGTCTATGCTGATGGTGCAGTGCAGTTGCTAGATTATCCATCATGCTGCTCCAGAGTGCTCACAGCTAATTAAGAGATGAAGTTGTGTGGTGTAGTATCATGTCACCAGAGGTGCATTATTTAAATTCCAAAACTTCTTTAGATTGGTTTTTATGTAATTGCACCTTCCTCACTTACTTTGTCTAAATGGTTGCATTTAGAACAAAATCATGCAAATAAGTAATAAGTTAAAGTAATAATTTATTTTCTGCATTAGTAAGCAAGAACGTTCATACTGTGTGTGTCCCTTGAAGTTCATTGTTGTCTTTTTGTAAGTTTTGAAATATCTGAAGGCATTAAGGATAGGGTTGTGATACACTGCACTCATTACCCATTTAAGATCACTCTTGTATATTTATTCATGTACTGTACTTAAGGTTTAAACTGCATTTTCTGATACTTTATCCTTGCACTATTTTTCAAGGGGAAGTTGAATACCTTTTAGTGCAGATTAGTTTGACAGCTAGAATACTGATTAAATCTGGTAGTGTTTTATTGGTACATTTGTTTTGCCTAACATTTGTTTTCTGGACACCATGTCTACTTAGGTACAAGAATCTTATTTCCCATTGCTGGCTCATTTCTCATTTACACATGTTATCTGTTTCTCTGCAGAGAGCTCAGCTGGAGGATAATCAAATAGAGTCTGAATCTGCTTGTTGCTGGGTCAACATATATGCATTTCTCACAAGTTGTGTATAACAAGCTGATTGGGAAAAATGGGAGAGCAGAGATCAGTCCAGCCCCTCCTGCTGCTTCTCACCAGGCTGTCACAGTTGTGGGCCTTCCCCTTCAGCTCATCTCTGGATTTGGATGTCACTCCCAGGACAACTGTCCTCTCAAAAGGTGAGTGGTGAAGATAACTTTCTATTGATCAGAGGCTGTCAAACTGTGAGGAATGGAGGGAGAGACATTTCCGGCTATTTCTAATTATGATTGTGCAAGGATACTTCACGTCCATATGTTTTGAGAAATATTGTAAAGTTTTGTGATGAACGCACAGTGGTTACACAAGTATCATCCAAGGGTGGAGAGGCTTTTGCAGATTAAAACACCCATTTCAAAAGCATTCATGAAAACACACATGAACAAGACCTGTAAGCTCTCACCCGCTGTCCTTATTTGATGCTGCTATAGCTCTTCTCCTTCCTGTTGAAAAAATGGCACAGTTTCTAAGTTGGCCCTGAAGACAGCTCCCTCCGAGTTATTAATCGCCTCTCTCAAGTCCTGTCCTAGATCACACGGCTCAGCAAACACTTCTAATAAAACAATAGACAGAAGGCCCTCATAAAAGAGACCCTGAGCACGGTGGACCTGATTAGTGTCTTTGCAGAAAATACTGCTGAATGCATGTGTTTTTGGCACACAGTGGTTTTTTTACAAACACACGGTCAGCACCTCTGCATTTCTTCCCTTCCATTCCCTTGCCCACTTCACATCCCACCAACTCACCTTTGCCCTTACTCTCTCCTCACTCGCTATCAGTGCGGCAGCAGCTTGCACTACATCTGTGGCTCGGGACCTCCAGCCATGGCAGACTGATCAAATCGCTGTGCTCTTCCCTTCACTCCATACTCAGTCCTTAGAGTACTATTAGAGGACAGGTGGAATGAAGAGGGTCGGAGTGCTCGTGCAGGATCATAAGAACTGTTGCAGTGTGGGATGTTGTACTGCTTGATGGTCTGAATCACAGTCAGTCAGAGTTATGTATGTAACAGAAGAGGTGCCATGCCTGAGCCGTTTTGTTTGCTGATTGCTGGACAGAGGATCTCCTCTAAATCTTCTCTCACAATACACTCAGTTGTTGTGTTGTGTTGTGTAAATGCTAGAGCTGCATAATATTGTCACAACATCACATTGAGCTATTGCAATTGTGATACAGAATACAAAAAGTATGACAGAGCATTTGTAACACTCAACTGTGAAACAAAACACATTTTCTCATCTGAAGGGTAAGAAGTTTGGGCCAGTGAATTTATCGATATTGCTGCTTTGTCACAAGTTGTATGTTAATCAGATTGCAGTGTCTTTCAATATGGCTGTTACACTTGCTCAGATTGCAATCTTAAAGTTGCAGTTAATCGTGTAGCCCTAATAAATACATAATTACTGACTGTGGCACTACTTTTGCAGCTTCTGTTGTGGAGCTGTTTAGTGCAACCATTTGGAGCGAAGAGCATTGAACTAATTACTAATATCAGGGCTATTATTTATCTGTGAAATGAAAAGGCAAAATTAACTCTGATGAGTTCATCAGATGGGGCAACACACACAAGTCATGACGCCTCTCAAATTAAGTTTGTAAAGGCATCACAGGCAGAGCTCATTGTTTATTCTGAAAGCCTCTAAATTATCACGCCTCCGGCTGTTTATTTGCACATCTCTGACTCTGACTCAGCCTCAGATTATTAATCATACACGCTCTGCTCACTGTGTGTACTTTCTCTGCTGCAGTCAGATCCAGTCTGTTATCATAGATTTTATTTTTCTCTTCTGCCCTCATAGAAAGTTGTCCTTGACCTAATTTCTAATCAGTAGGGGATGGTTGTCAGTGCATGTGACAGTTCCGGAAGTGCATATGTGTCAGGATGCATTTCCATGGTCTCCATGTGTGTCTGTGGATGTTGGGGTCCTATCTAGGTGTGCATTTGGTCACATCATGTAAAAGCAGTACAAATGCACCTCACTGTGACTTTCCCTGTGGAGACAATCTGGGGGTGGCTGGAGAGTGGCAAGCTCCTTTTCAAACAAGATACAGTAAGTCTGCCTAGCTCTGGATTGCTGTGTTTGGAAAAAGCAAAGATGTGCTGTATGTGGGTGTCTTTACCTATGGGAGACTTTGTGGGAGGATTTATATTGTGTTTCATAGCTGGGGTGAGACGGTGCTCATTAATTTACCACTTGCTTTGCAGATGGCCCACGCAAATGGGAGTACAAGGACACGCTGTATTACAGGGAGCTTAGGTTAACAGTACATTATGGATTTTGTATTGTATTATTGTACAGTTAATAGTCATGTATAGTTAATGTTCAGTCAGCAAAATCCCACATTCTCAATTAAGATATGATGCTATTACTTGTACACAGTACCAAACTAAATATCTGTGCATTAGGAACTGCTGGTTGAACAAAGCAAGATGTTTGAAGACTCAGAACAGTTCACAAACTCAATCAAGACAGTACTAACACAGGTTTAGAATCAGGTCATATGTGTAATTTTCTATTTTAGATTGTATTTGTATTTGTATGTGGCATGGTGCACGGCGTCTGTTTTCCTTTCCCAGAGAGGAAATGGATGATTGAATGTTCTGAACTGTGTTGTTTGCCTGTTGGGGACTGCTTTGGATTTTTCTGCCTCTTCCACCAGAGTTAAAGTACTACATTTGTGAAATATTGATACCTTGTATTATGTCTGTTGCTGCTATGACAGCCTGAAATAGTAAATGTGGTCTTAAAGGTCTAGTGTGCAATATTTATGAGGGTTTACTGAAGGTAATCAAATATTCTTCCTATAAATATGTTAGTATATAATTGCTTTACGATAAGAATAAATATAGTTTCTATAGCTGTAGATTATGCATTTTAGATACCCTATACATTTTTTGTCCTTCAATGAAGTCCGCCATCTTGCACCTTCATGTTTTTACAGCAGCCTGAATAGACAAACCTGCCCGAGTGTTTTGTATTATGAAACAGAAGCTTACCACGCAAACAAAGAATAGCTGCTTAGCCCACAGAGATCTGATGCATGAACTAACTTTAAAATAGCTGCATCTTTGGGAATCTCATAATCTGACAGACAATTCAATGCGCTTGTTAACAACAACATCCTTTCTGTCATGCAAAGGCCACCATAGTTTCCCACATTCCTTGGAAGAGGAGGCGTGAGCAGTCAGGTGTCTCCTGTTTGTTGCAGTGTACAGTTTAATCTGTATTCTTACGTAGATAGTGATCATGCCTTATTGTAGACATTTAGTGATCATGCTTTTTTTGTAGAAAAGAGTTTTCATTTAGTATGATAATTACGGAGCTGAGGAGACAGGCCAACAATAGTCTCTAATTCACTGCTCAGCCAAGTCTATTCTTGCCTAAAAGCCTGAGCAGCTGCATCTACAATGTGTTGAACACAGAATACACTGATTATTAACTCAGATTTTCAGCTTGGTCTCAGCTGCTTTTAGTGGGATTGTTAAATCTCTGTCTCAGCTGAGTGACAGTGCTGGTGCTATGGAATGGAAGAAGCTACCTGCTGTATTTTAAGGACTTTAAAGCAAAACAAACAATGGCTGCTAAATAGTATTCTTAAAATAAAAAGAGAGGATGTTATTATGACTATTTAATTCAACAATCTTGAATGATGTCAAACAATCAGCTGATTGCCTTTTATTTGCCTTACACAATTTCACTGTGTGATCTTTGGAAAAGGTTCAATGTTGAGAGTTTGCACCCACTTCATCCCACTTAATCAATAATGCTCATTTGTTTTATATATTCAACAATTTTGATGTTTGGTAGACATGTGGCTCTTAAGGTGCTGCTTGTCTTTTAACTGGGACTCTATGATGTGAGCACATTTCCCCCATTTTAGCTTCACTCCACTGGCTGCCCATACATTTTAGGATTCATTCATTTATTTGTTTTTAAGTCCCTAAATGGCCTAGCCCCACCCTACCTCTCTGAGCTGCTACATCTTCATACACCTTCCTGCTCACTCAGGTCAGCTGATGAGCTGCTCCTGACTGTGCCAAGTACTAAATGCAACTAACCGTGCATTTGTTATTGTGGCCCCTAAACAGTGGAATGATCTGCCCTTGTACATCCTCTTCCCTGTCTGTTTTTAAATCTTCTTAAAACTCATCTCTTTTCATTGGCCTTTGACACTGTTTAAGTTGTTATTAAGATGCTATTTCTGTTGTATTTTATTTTGTTTTTGGTTACTTTTTATTAGTTTTACTTTATTGCAGTTTATTTTGGCTGTTACATGTTTTGTATCTTTTAATTTTATTTTAGATGTTTCTTTTTACCTTTTGTGAGCTTCTGTGCCTTTTATTTATTTTGTCTTTTATTTTTTATTCTGTACACTTTGGTTCACTGTGGTTGTTTTAAAGTGCTTTACAAATAAAGTTGGATTGGATTAGATTGCATTGGATTGGATTTAGACATGACCCCATCTCTTTGTTTATTATGTACAATTACACAAAATAATAATAATAATACAAACTTATGATGTGTCAGGAACATATCCTAGTTTTTTTTACTGCATAACAAAAAGAACTGCTGTTATTATCATTATTTTTATTATTATACCCTAGAGGATAGACACAATGATTGTACTGTTTACTAGTCACCATAGCAGCATTACTTTTTGCCCAGTTGCCTTTCATGAAATCATCCTTACCATAGATGAAACATAATACAAAATGTCACTACTTCTATTTTTGCCCACTGTAATTGTTTTAAGCAAGCAATGTAATTAATGCAAGCAATGTAATTAATGTAATAATGTTGGAAGCACCTCATTCCTTTTGCCTTTGGTTTTAAAACACCAGGGCATCCAATTGTGTATCATCCCTTATGTAATGCAGAGTCACATTTATTGACTCTTGAGTTGGGGAAAGAAATGAAGAGATGCTTATATAATGTAAACTGAGTTGACAACAGCAGACAGTTCTGACGCTGTTCAAAGAAGTTAAGTCAGTCTTTCCCTCCAGCATTTGTTCATTTGTTCCCAAATCTTTCTGCAAGCATGTGTGTTTGTGTGCGTGTGTCACATGCTCCCTATAGTTAATCAACTGCCTGAGTCACACAGGAAGGCATACAATCTGATGGCGGTTGTGACAGACACACACTATCAAACATACAGTGGATTTACTCTGATCTTGGGCCCCACATGGAGGATTGCAAGTTGTCTGAGCATAAGCTCACACATTCTGGACATGCCACCTGTGACGGCTCAGTGCTGAGACATACTCACTCTGGTGAAAACACACAACATGCTTTTCTCAGATCTTGTGACTCACTGACAGAAACTTCTTCACTCTTTTTTCAAGAGGAAAAATGATGGGGTAACCAGTGTGTGTGTGTACCCGCAGGAAAGACTGACAGATGTTTGTAAAGGGTTGTTATTTTGACCATCAGCTCATGTACAGTGTTCACACACACATTCTGGTTTCCATGACTCATTACATTGACTTACCTTAATCTCCTAGAGACTTTCTCTTAATGTTAATCATAATTACTATTGACCTAACCATAACCTCATCCTAACCATACAACATGTCTTAACTTTAAAATATTATTTCATTTAATTTATTTTATAGGGACTTGCGTTTTGTCCCCATAAGAAAAACAAGTCTCCATAATGTTACTGTGTAAATAGATGTAGGTCCCCAGTAATACCTGGCGCACACATTGGAATACAACAGAAACCAGCTAATAGTCTATGATGCTTCTGGTACACCCCAGTGTTCTTGTCCAGTTGTGACTTAACTCATTGATTTTGTTGCAAACCACATGGTGTTGTTTGTGTTTGTGAGAGAGAGATATACAATCATTATGTAATTACCATCGTTAACATCTTGTATTAATTATTCACTGACCAATACCCAAGGGATATTTGGCATTGTTTTTGACATTGTTGAAATGACTGTCATGAGATGCAAAAATCCATGTTGACAAATCAATAAAACAATTAAAAAATCTATTAAATAGCACAATTATATATATAATTATATTAAATAACTAAAAGTAAAAAATAATAATACATACATATAATACATATACATATAATGTATGTATATGTTCACATACACTTACCAATGTAGAGTAAACAGTACAGTACTACATAATATGTCAGTGTCCTTGCCCTTTCTAAGATGTTACTCTCATTAGACACAAAAGCCTGCCATGTCTGGCTAGTTCTGTGACAAGTATTATTCACCCCATGACTAACATCATTTCAAAAGCTCCAGATTCTGTCATGAGTTTGAGCCTCTCTGTTAACTTTGGCCTGCTAAAAAGAATAAGCCTGGCAGTTACAATAAAACCAGAATTGATCCAGTCTTTGTTTTCACCTTCATATTCTTGTGTATTTGCAGTCTTGTCACAGTATAGAAGCTCTACATTACATATGTGTTAAAAATATATTTTTTGTCTTTATTTCTCATGCAACTGATTAATTTGGGAACATGTGTAATCCCAGAACTTATGTGCTGCCAGTTTGGAGAGCAAGGTCGCCTCACTGCCTTGGAACCAGGGACGATGTGCACGTCAGCCTTAGCAGTGCTGTGTTTGTTAAATCACATGCCCACTATTTTTATTAGATAGAAGACCAAGGCTTTGGTCACTCTTGGATTACTCACAATTAATGAGTCTCACGACAGCCTTGGGCTTCCATTGTGTTTGCCTTTGTGTTTGCATTAATTCTGTCTGTCAATCTTTCTGTTACTTATATTATCTTTCCTATGACTAGGTGTGTGTGTTCTTGTGTGCACTGCTATTTATGTGTATTTGCGTGAGTATGGTGTGGATGTAATCATGCTGCATGAATTCAACCCCCCAGCATGTCCTGACCTTTGGAGCCACTCATCATTGCACATTCAGATGTGATTGAGGCTGACTCTCTATTAACAATAAGTGCTATCACAATCTTGTCTGTAAATAACACTAAAGTCATATTTACAAACAATTTCTAAATAATTGTTCCCTAAATGTCATCACACCCCTCATCTGATGTTGCTCTACAGCAGCTTATGATTAACTTGCTTTTCCACTGTCAGGCTTTTTATCACCTGCCTTCATTTGCAAAACTGTATATGTGCGAGTTGCAAAGGCATTAATTACTCAGAGTAAATGTTTTGGAGATTAATTATGTTAAAAAGTCAAAAAGTGCAGAGCTAATTTTTAAAACTTTATTCGAGAGTTTTCTAAACCAGGATTTCGTTTTACAGTATAAATGCAGTGTCAGTTTTCTGAACTGTTACTGTATGTGTATAATCAGTCTGACAAGTGTGACATAACCAGTATAATAATAACCTAGTTATGGACCAGTGAGAAGATCCCTGTAGCAGCAGCAGCAAGGACGGAAGGTGGGTGGGTGGACTCGGTCTCTGGTCCTCTGAAGAAATGATGGGCATTTGCATTGCTGCTGTCATGAGCCAGTTTGTCCATGTGACTGCCAGACAAGCAGTGTGTCATGCAGAGAAGTCAACATCCTCCGTGTGATTTTTGGGGAAACTCTTAACAGTTTTCGGTGTGTTGTTATCCAAGATCGTACAGGCAGAGGGACTTTCTGTCATCCTCATTATAATCATGCTGTTTGTGAATCAGTACCAACAGATTGGTAAATCTGTAGTTGTGATAGTAGATAGTAAGTAAGTAGATAGATAGTAGTGTTTGTCTTAGATTTAAATTAACAGAAACTCCAATATTGATTAAAGCCCTTTGTTGCCATTTGTTGGAAAAGTACAGTATAACCCAACAATATTATCTCATACTGTATTAATTGAGGAATAAACCATGTAATCTTAAACTGATAATAGAACAAAACTCATTGTTGGACACAACATGACTATTAACAAAACCTCCTTTTGAGGTTTCATAAGTAGTTTGGATTTCTGTTGTCACTTTGTCTGTTTGTAACCATTTTAAGCTTCTTTGTTCTGTGTCTGATTGTAATAGCATATCGCAAGGTTTGTGCATCTTTGTTCGAAGTGTCACTTGGTTTCTTGTTTGTATCGTTTTTGGACCAAAAAAATTTAAACGCTATATTTCTTAGTCATGGGAAGCATTACTCACATATTATATTATAAAACAAAATCACACAGATTTTATGGCATTTTAATGGTTTATATTGCTCATTTAATTAGAAAGTGGCACTTGTCATTGACCCTGATTTAATCCAGTATCCAGTTAAAATGAACTGTGGAATATAAAATAAGATGCTTGCTGAAATGCTGGGTAATCTTCTATATACAAATGGAAAGTCTTATCTCTGAGAATATTCTGAGCTCATTAGGAGAGGAAGGTGGAGAGGATATACAGAGATTAACATGCCCATCTTCTTCAATTATGCTGTTGTTCTCTAATGACAGCTGTGCCCTCTACATGGGTGGTTTCTTACGTCTCTGTGTCAGATTCATTAATCTAACTTGTAGTGCAAATCAGAGCTCTGCAGATGAGCTTCTGCTCTGAGGGTGAGGTTCACCCACAGAAAAGAAACAATGTCCTCATTTTTACTGTGTCACAGCAGCAGAGCAGCCTGTTCCCATTTCGGAGGTGTGACGCTGGGATGTGTTCAAATTCTGCCTCCTGCAGCAGACCATTTTTTTGTGATGGGTAGACTCAGTGTTGGCTAAGCACATTGACAACCTCTTTGACAAAGACCAAAATGTAGACATAACAGTAATTTATCCCAGTTACCCATCACTCACATATAAGGTGTATGTGAGTAATGGTGATGTGTGGTGATGATGATGATGGTGATGATGACACCATCACTGAGCACTAATGAGATTTGGCATTACTGGGACATACAATAATTCCTGCTGAATGTCCTAAAATCTTGCCTCCCCTGTGCAGCCTTACTCATATTCGTTCTCAACAGATTCTCTCAGCAATTACTCCAGCAACCCACACTCCATATCTCCCATCATCTGTGGTCAAGCCTTACCTTCATCTAGTCAAGCTTAGCATGGTCTTTTGGGCTGTAGATTTTCTGTTCAAATCAAAGCTTTTTATTTCGATGGCATTCATGAAAATGAAGATGAATATCATCTTGATTCATGGAGTTATCGTTTTATGTATGTTAAAAAAAGGTCATAAAATAATGACAATATATATGTTGTTGAGTTTTAGTTTTGGGCTCTATTGTATTTTTATATATATTCATACTGTGTGCCTTGCATTAAATTCATCTTGGATTTTGTAGCATTGTTTTTGTGTTTTGCTTTTGTCCTAACAATGAAAATATCGCATTTTTTCAACACAGTAATTTTCATGAAAATAAAGGAAGAAACTGAACTCATGTCAACAATAGATATTTGGCTACGTTTACTTACTGAGCAAGCACATTGTACATGTATTTATTTGTACATGTATGTATTTACTTTCAATTAATCAGGTGTGGTTGTGAACCTGGCTTTGTGACTTGGGAAATCATGGTTTTTAATGAAGAATAGTTCAAACTTCCAAAGTCCTTAAAATAAGCTGAACTACAATACAGTAGCATGTATAAAATACATGATAGGCACTCAAAAATACATGTATTAATGTGCTTTTGGAAAAGTGGTATAACATGTCATAACATGTCATATATTTGCAGGTCTGCTGGGCAGCACTCGCTTCAATGGCTTTTCCCAAAACTACAGCACCATTCTGCTGGAGGAGCAGGCTGGGCTGCTGTACGTAGGAGGCAGAGGAGCACTGTACGCACTCAACATCTCCAACATCAGCACACCAACAAACCTCACTGTAAGTACAGACATGCTGCAAGCTGCCCCACATCACCACATAATTGTCAGTGTTAACAAAGAAACAGGAAAGCCAGTTTCACAAGACTTTTCCCTCCCCCTTATTATTGAATGTTTAAAGAGGAGAAACTAATAATAGCTGTAAGCAGATTGAGTAAATCCTACTTTCTTCTTCCAATTTTACCAATATCAGATTAAATGCACCTGGCATTTTCCAGGGCTATACTGAGGAAAGTCAGAGCTCAATGATGCAGCCAGAAAATTGAATTTGTTGTCCTTTTTTCTTCTCTTTCTGTTTATCACATACTCTCTATTATCTACTTTCTCTCTTTTATATTCAGCTAACTGACTCACCCTTATCACCCTCTGTTGTTTATAGATTAATTGGGATGCTTCCCCAGAACAGAAGAAGCAGTGTCTGAACAAAGGCAGAGACAATCAGGTACAAGGCCTCTGCTCAACAGTTTTTATTAGAGAACATGAATGAAACACTCTGTAATGTGTAGAATACATCTTAATCAATTTTTTTGTTACTTCGAGCAACCAAACAGAACCAATTATCATTTTTACATCACACTTTGAAATAATACAAGAAGCAATTTGCAGAGGCTGCAATTTAATCATTCTATTTTTGGTTGTTCTATGTATGCATTAAAAAAAAAAAATGCAGTACATAGTGTAGATGTTGTATTAATTTCATTTAATCCAACATCTCATTTCCAACATTTCATTTCATAAGATTAATTTCAAGTTCTCATCCTTGCATCGGACTATAGCAGTTGGTATTTACTGTAGGTTTTATCTAAATACCAACTGCCATAGTCCGATACTCCATCTTATTTCAAATATATAACAGTAAATATTGAACTGAAGTGTTGTATTTCATATAAAATCACAGTTGAGATAAGCGAACAAAAACACACAATAACTTTGTACATGACTGACAAACTTTTTTCCTTTTTTCTGCAGACCGAGTGTTATAATCACATTCGCTTTCTGCAGCGATATAATGAGACTCACCTGTACGTCTGTGGAACAAATGCCTTCAGACCGCTCTGTGCTTATATTGTAAGAGAAAGTTTGGACTGATTTTAGCACAACTTAATTGAAACTTGTCAGTTTACTGTTGCCTCTTCTCTCTCTGTTAGGACGCAGAGCGTTTTAACTTCTCCTCAGGCTTCGAAGAGGGCAGAGACAGGTGTCCCTATGACCCAGCTAAGGGATTCACAGGCCTCCTTGTGGGTATGCCTTTCCAAATTTGCATTTAATCTAAGCTCAGACAGACAAAGCAGCACACAGACAGCATCACACTAACTTTATTGGACTAAGGAGGCAAGAGAGCAGCATAGAATGGGCAAATTGGTAACATCATGCTTAAACATTTGCATGTTCATGGCAAATTATCCAATCTATTGGCATAATGGCTGATGTAAATCTTGACAGCGTCTTATTTAACCATAACAAGATGAAGATACCTATTCAGTTCATCTAACTCAGACAACTGAAGCTTCATTTTAGATTTTGTTTAAATCGGTTTGTTTATTGTCCCAAACCTTTTACAGTGTAGTCCTTAGAACACTGTCAGTAGGTAAAGATGGACTTAAATTAAGTACTTAAAAAATTCTTGGCTGGACTGTGTCTAATACTGCCTGATGAAAATAGCAACCACACTGGATTAGTGTCTCCAACTTCCATTATATGCTATTTAACACTTATGTCCAGATGTTATGTCTTATTTTTTTGTCTCTGTTCCACTAACAAACGTATGTGATCTGATAACCAGATGGCGAGATGTTCACAGCCTCTCAGTATGAGTTTCGCAGCTCTCCAGATGTGCGCAGAAACTTCCCCTTCCCCACTCTCAGGACAGAGGAGGCCCCAACCCGGTGGCTTCTGGGTAAATACAACATGCAAAAATAAAATGTATTTCAGGAAGAACTGCAGTCAGACACTTGTGTGTGCTTTGCCTTCGCGTAGAGTGCTAGAAAAACCTTATTGACAAGATCTTTATAGGTTCTCTGTAGTATAAAAAAACATAAGAATTGTGCTGCATTGCAGCTGTAACTTTCTTAGATTAGGCTTCTCAAACCTACTTAAAATCCCAACCTTTTGTTTCCAAGGAGACACAGTCTATGCTACTAAAATATCTGTGTGTGTGTGTTTACAGAGGCAGATTTTGTGGGCTCTGTGCTGCTGAAGGAGAGCATCAACAGCTCTATCGGGGACGATGACAAGATTTACTTCTTCTTCACGGAGAGAAGCCAGGAGCAAATTGCTTATCCCAGCCAGACAAAAGTGTCCAGAGTTGCCCGAGTCTGCAAGGTCAGAGAGCGAAACAGAGCAAAATAATATTAACCATATTTACTTTACTGGGTCAAGAAAGTTCATTCCTTAAAAAAGGGACAAAACTTGCATCTGAGATTTATCTGTGAAGATTCTCAGTCATCCAGGTCATAGTATCCAAAAGTGTAGTTAAAAAAAAGGCAACTGGACTTTATTGGAAATTCTTGAAGACATTTCGCCTCTCATCCAAGAGGCTTCTTCAGTTCATGAACTGAAGAAGCCTCTTGGAACTGAAGATCTTCTTCAGTTCATGAACTGAAGAAGCCTCTTGAATGAGAGGCAAAATGTCTCAAAATGTTTCAAGCTCATCCTAAGAATTTCAACTAAGTCCAGTTGCCTTTTTTTTTTTACTACACTTTTGGACCAGAGATTTATTGTACCTGCAAGGTTATGGAAGGAAAGCATTGAAAGGATGTAGGAGAAAAGTTGTAGGGTTATTTTATTGCTTTTCATTCTCAGTACAGAGAAATATTACATAGATTTAGGGAGACTTTCATTTGTCTACTCTCATACTAATTTTAGTGATGGCCACCTCTAATCTTAGTTTCTTCACTAATGTTGGCTATTTCTGTTGTCAAGCCCACCAACTTCACCAAACTCTCTTTGCCATCTCCCCCTCTTCCTCTCTTTTTCCTTCCCTGCCATTTCTTTTATCTTATACACATATTACTTTGGAATCAATAAAGTGCCTAAAAGAATCTGAAATATTTGATTTATATTTAGTGGACTATAAAAGAGCTTAGACGTAGAGCTTGTATTTCATTTGTTGAATCTGGGGTCATCCTGGAGCAGAAAACCAGGAAGATAATTCAGCTACTGAGCAAGCACAGAGTGACTTTACATTTTGCTGACATAAACTGGATATTTAAGAGTTTCCTTAGACTTATCCTACAAAACAGACAAGAATTTAAACTTAACGTGCTATATTACCTCTAGTATGTTTATTCTTATACTAAGCCATGGTTTTACATTATATACAGTTTCAGTGCCCTTAAATTTCATTCTTTCACTTCATGCTCCTACAGCCTTCATGACATTCATTCACTTGTGAATTAAACTATACAGTTTCAGTGCCCTTAATTTTCATTCTTTCACTTCATGCTCCTACAGCCTTCATGACATTCATTCACTTGTTGAAATTACCAGTGTTGCTATGTGTAAAAGTGACTATGTGTTTGCATCTATGATTAGCTCCCGCATTTTCCGCCTGCTCAAAATGTGCCCAGAGTTAGTAAATACAGTATTTGCTTGTTTTTTTGAGTCTTTGCTCTGTGATAGGTTGGCTATCTTCAGGTGGGACTGCCTTCAGGTGGGATTCTCCTTGTCACTCTCAAGGATAAGTAGTATAGCTATTGAATAGATGAAAAGCAAAAGCATCCTGAAACTATATATCTTGAGATTATTCTTCACATTTCTTCAGATATCCCGCAAAATAATTTAATGTGGTCAAATTATTCCAACTTTTTATACACATGGTTCCCTCAACAGTTTACTTCATTGTGAATTTCTCTGCATCTGAAAAATTATTTTCTGGAGATAAGGTCTGGACTTCACTCTTCATCGCCATTCTGGAGTTTTCAGGCAGCTCGAAAGTGTAATAACTAGGCCACAGCATCTCATGCACATGTGAGCCCTTGTGGCAGAAGTGTGGCACCACACTCGTAGGAGGCAGATCCGCTGATAGTGAAGCTTCTGGCAGCAGCCTCTGGCCTGAAACCAGTGAAGACTTGCCAATTTTGAGCTGCCTAACTAGCTGTCCTTTTCCTCTTCTTTGACTTCCTCTGCAATCATGACCTATTTTTGCAGTAAAGGGTGTAAATGACATTAAAACAGGCTTTGTCAGTGAAACAAAAGCAGGCACTAGTGCATTTCCAGCTTTCCGAATTTCCATTTTTTTTCTCATACTGAGAAAGACAGGCTAATGTGAGAGTGGATGGTTGTTTGTCTCTATGTGTGGCCCTGTGACAGACTGGTGACCTGTCCAGGATGTACTCCACCTTTCAACCTATATCCGCTGGGATTAGGCACCAGCGCCCACCGTGACCCTCGTGTGGAGGATAAAGCGGTAGAAGATGAGTGAGTGAGTGAGAAAGACAGATTCTTGGTTATAGTCTATATTATAACATCAGAAAGCAGCATTAAATCTGACTCAGTCTGGTCAGCCATGGTTTATTTCCCTCTAGGCATATCTTTACAGTGCTATGCTTGGATTCTTGATTCTTGTATTGCCTTGAATTTAGGTTGTGACAGCCCAGTGACCCACACACTGCTTTGATTGACATTTTCTGTAATTATCAGTGCATCCTTGTAGCTCCTCTCAAAAAATAATAACCTGATATTGATCTCAATAAGATTCTTTAATTGTTTTTTTATCTTGGGAGCATCCATCTTACCCCTACTTTCCTTTAAAGCCAACTGTATAGATTTTGTTTTGTAAAAAGACTGATCCCTGTGTATCTAAAAACTGAGTTGGTCTTATTGATTTGTTTTGTTAGATTTAGCTGCTTTGCCTTTTTTGCATGGGAGTCTTAGCAAAGTAGAGCATTTTGTTGAATGACAGAAAGACAGAAAATGACCAAAAGACATTATTATGTCTCTGTTTTGGAGTCAGCCAGGCTTCCCTCTCACATCTTCAGCTTTTTCTGTTGCTGCGCCCAGATTGTGAAATGATCTTTCTTTGCATATTAGACAGGCCTTTTCACTGTCCTTTTTTAAAAACACATCTTAAAACCCATTTTTACTCTTTCAACCCAGTATGAGACAGATTTTACCGGTTTTTACCATTTTTTATTACATGTCTTGTTTATTTGTGTTGTTTATATATGCTATTTTATTGATTTATTGTTTGTTTTTTAGGTCTTTTCTTTTTAGGTTTTAGGTCCTTTAGGGAGTAATTTTCCATATTTATTTTATTTATCTCTGATGTAAAACACTTTGTTTCAGCTATTGTTGTTTTTAATAAAGTACTTAATAATTAAAGTTGGACTGGACTGGATAAACAAAGTGATGACACTAATTAGTCAAAGTACAAAAAAGAGAACATATCTGGATAGTTTTATCTTCTCTCTTTTAAATGAGGGAGAGGTCTCACAGCATCGTCTTTCAGAGCTTCAGACATGCAGAAGAATTTTAGAGAAAATGGTATAAAGTAGAAGACCAACATTTCTGCTTCACTTCCATAAGACTCTATCTTTGTCTCTGCCGTGTCTCATCTTTCATCTTTTTGCATGTGCTCTCATAATAGTCAATTTTGACGACATCTGAGAGGAGGAGGATTTGTGTGACTGGAAAGTGCATATGACAGGCTATATCCACTAAGGAGAGTGACTTTATCTCAGCATCCATCACCCTACTCATTCATCTACTGTTTTCTCTGTCCACAGAATGACTGGGGGGGACAGAGGACGCTGCAGAGGAAGTGGACCTCCTTCCTTAAGGCTAGAATGGTGTGTTCAGTTCCAGAGTATGAGCTGCACCTCAACGTCCTACGCAGTGTGTTTGTGCTGCAGGGTCAAGATGCAAAGAACAGTATTTTCTATGGCATCTTTGGCCTGGAATGGTAAGACTACATTCAATTCTTGTATTTGTGAGGCTCTGTTCCACTGACTGTATAAAAGAAGACTTCTTATTTTGATGAATATACTGTAGATCAGGTCTGTTTGGAGGTTGAATTAAGCAATTGAGTAATGATGAATTTATTATTTGATGCACTTTTTATTCAGCAGAAATGACTCAACAACTTTAATAATTTAAGTCATTAAATTGGGCAAAAAAGTGGTTCAAAAATCTCTGTCTGAGCTGCAACAGACTTGATGGGATAGTGTCAGAAGATGAAGGTTGCCACTAAGATATTTGGCAGAGGTGAGAATGTGTGTTTATGCTGATTTGCTGCAGAGTCATGCTGCATAAAACTATCCCAAGGGTGTTTAGATTCCAATAGAGAGGATTCCATCTCAGCAGTACAGTAATGTCTGTTTCTCTCTCACTTTTTTTTCTTTCTTCTTCTCTTTTGTGGATATTCAAGCTCATCCTATGCAAGTCGTTGTCCTCTTGTTCACTGCAGGAGCTGTGGTCCTTTTTATTTTTGTTACGTTTATTTCTAATCATTCTTTCTCCCTGTTTTCCTCTCTCTCACTGTTCTTCTTTCTTGCTCGCTCTCTGTTCCTCCTTGTCTTTCTTTTTGCCTCCTTTTAAAAGCATACACCTGTGTGAGTAATAGTCATCACTATGCATTAGACTAGAAGTGTGCAAGAATGACTAAGCCCGTGAGCTATACCGCTCCTGAGTTTTTGAAGACAGATTCTGGTTTCACTCGAATCTCATTTTTCTCACTTGAATGCTTTTTGAAGGCTGGGGTGGGCACACAATAGACCTAAGAATGTGACGCAGAAATTTTCCCCCATTACTAATCTTACCTTGAGGGCTTGAGATTAAGGGTCACCTAGCTCCTGAATCACAACTCATGCTGTTGGACAATCTTTTCTTTCACAGGTGCTGCTGCAAAACCACAAATGGGGCTGTTTTATTTATGACTCATGGGGAGTGGGTATTTTAGTAGTGTGTGAGTGCTGAAAATGCTGCAAAACAAATTGTTGCTTCTGTGAGCGGATGATGTGAATAGCTGGTGAGATAAAAAGGGAAAATTACACACCTGTCAGAGATGTCCCTCACTCTTATCCATGAAAAGGATAAAAAAAAGAAAATGTTTACCACCCATAGTCTTTAGAAAAAGGAGAAGACTTCTTAGTGTCCTAGTTACCTTTTCACCTGTCAGTAGTCACTAAAAATCTGCGATGTGTTTGAAATTTGATCTGGGTGGCAGTTGCCCCTCATACAATACCCTCGTAGTGTTTATTCAGTGTTGAATCATTAATCCTGAGTGTGTCCTCTGGATGTGTCCCTGGGGCGGGGGTCGGGATTGTCTTTCAGGAAGAATATCAAAGCTTCTGCAGTGTGCCAATATGCCTTTTCAGAGGTACAGAAGGTTTTTGATGGGCCGTACTTGGAGGTACAGGACTCAAAGTGGAGGGAGTACACAGGGAAGGTACCAGAGCCAAGACCTGGATCAGTGAGTTTCATCAATTACAACCCACTTCCATCTCTTTCTGTTTAAAAAAATAAACAAAACATCTCTCTCTCTTTCTTTTTTCGTATATACATCCAGTGTATAACAGATCTGCACAGGTCCCAGAGCATAAACTCGTCTCGAGACCTGCCGGACAATGTCCTCACTTTTGCTAGAAGGCATCCACTGATGGCCAGCCAGGTGCACCCAATAGGGGTGCGCCCTCTCTTGTTCAAGCGGAGTGTAAACTATGTCAAGATTGCTGTGCACAGGGAGCCAGCACTGGATGGAAACATTTATACAGTCCTGTTTTTGGGAACTGGTAAGTCAGCAACTCCTTGAAAAGACCAAGACACAGATTTTCTGTTCTGTTTCTGTGTTGTGAAACCTTCATATCTTATTTAATCTGTGGCATAGAGCAATGTTGTTGTGCAACAGTCTTTTTGCTCAACAAAATAGTGTGGTTGCAACATAGCTGCAACTCTTAAAGACTCCTGCGCACCATCACTAACTTTCTTATCAACACAAAACACAAAATGTACAGCTGAAGGTGATGGTAATATCATGAGTGTTGCTGTAGTTTGGTAGATTAAAGTAGCTGTAACCATCAAAGTGATTACAATTCATCCTAAACTTCAGTGATAAATGTATATCTCTGATGGAAATGCAGTGTATTAGTGTTTTAAACAGTGCACTGAAAAAAATCAATCCCAAGCAGATCGCTAACATTCACTAACAACCACAGACCCCACATACTTCTTTAATTTATCTATACTGTATATTGTGCTACATTTTAAAAGATTAGTCATTAATATTAATGAAGAGAACTTTAAAGTCTAGAAGTATTGTTGAGTTAATAATGGTCTTTTCTTTGCATTTGTTTATTGAGAGAAATGCAGATTAACATCATTCTTTTCAAGAATTACTTTATATTGTGCACTTTTTATGATATTTCATGTTATTCTAGTGTCTTCTTTTGACAAGGTTATATCTGTTCTAACAGATGATGGGTGGTTGCACAGAGCTGTAGAAATCAATGGAGAAATGCATATTATAGAGGAGTTGCAGTTGTTTGAGAAACCACAGCCCATTGAGAGCATGGTCATATCCTCAGCTTTGGTGCGTATTCATATATATATATACACTAAAATAATAAGGGTTTAAATGTTGTATTTTTGTTAAAATTATGCAAATGAAACATGAGAAATTGTGCTTTGGTACTCCATAGAAGTGAAGTATGAACATGGTGACAGGAGTTTTACTTATCAGTGAGATTCAGTGAATAGGAGTTGATAAAATTTAATTTTCTACATTTTTTACAATCTGCATTCATAATGTGGTATAAATCTCATCTGTAGTGAGCCTTTTTAATGTATAATATCATAAATGAATGTATAATATCAGTAAATGATGATTAATACACTTATATATATATATATATATATATATATATATATATATATATATATATATATACACACACACACTTATACACTTGCTTATATTACATCCATTATAATACTTGTGTTGTTTATCAGATTTTTTTGGTCAAGTGGAGAAAAATGAGAAACATGCAAATTCATTCAAAATGGAATTATAATTTGTCTTCTTTTTCATAGCGGAGCATCTATTTTGGCTCTCACTCTGGAGTTGTGCAGGTACCGATGTCAGCCTGTGGGAGATATACTTCCTGTTATGACTGTGTATTCGCCAGAGACCCGTTCTGTGGCTGGGACGGGAGGGTGTGTGTAGAAATATCCTCACGTGGGGAGAGGTGAGGGAACAAAAACCTGCACATTGACAAATGTGCAAACAGCTCATACAGTAGATGCATGTAGACCCAAAGGCACATTTTCCAGAAAGGAGGCAGGTGATACAGACAGTGCCACATATTGTATGTACATTAGACATTAGTAACAGTTGACAGAAAATCAGGCTGATAAATTTGCATTATCCATTTGAGATCCTCCCTAAACCCCCTGTGCAGTGCCACCTGCCCATTATGCCTGTTACACTCTTGATTGTTTTTCAGTTGTTTTGTGTTCCATTGATGATGGTCTGAGGAACTTTCAAACAAAAGTCGATCCCTGTCTCTAACTGGATGGAATAGAAAAAGATTTTAATAATTGGAGTCAAATGAAATTGTGAACTGTTATTTTTTTAAAACAAGTAACAAACTTGTAGCAAATTAATTTTGACACAGCAGAACCTTTGTATTTGGTGTTTACCAAGAGCCATCCTGGAGGCTTTTAAATTATTTATACAGCTGATTTGCTTCTAACCAATTTTTTTTCTAAACAGACCTATAAAGACAGTGATCGAAATGAAATGATTACGCCTCCCAAAAATTGGGTAAATCTATTTTGGGTAACACTTTATGGCATTCATTGTGACAAGACAAAGACAAAAATTTTATTGTACAGAGAAGTTCTTCTTTCAAATGCAATAAATGGTTTGAATTGAATATTAAAATTTTGTGGGCCTGTGAGCGGAAGTGGGCCCTATTAATCATTAGTACACAAACATGTAATTTGTTTGAAACTTTTTAAACCACAACTGATCATATTTTATGTTATTGGAACCATATTTTCCTACTGCATATATATATCAGGGGATTCATGTCTAAGTACAGATTTAAGTCAATTTCTATTCCCCCTTTAACTATTAACAAGTTAAATATATCTTTCCAGGAAACCTGTGTAACATGTTACAGTGCTGGAGGATATTCTCTAAGTCCATCCTAAGTATCAACACGATGCTGTAAAAGTAAAAGACCTGCAGTGAATGTGTTAAAAGTATTAAAACATTTCCTGCAGAGTCACTGCTCTTCCAATGCACAGGAACAGCGATGTCCATGTCATTACTGAAAAGTATGGGTTATCATTGCATTCCTATGGAAGTAGTAGTTTACTGTTAAGTTATCATCTGTGATTATCATATATTATTATCACATATAGGAATACTGTGTCTTACTCTTGCACTTGGCACTGTTTGTGCCTCTCTTCATTCACTTGCATGAATGGATAGCAGACATCTTAATCTCCATTACCACAGCAGACA
Organism: Brachirus orientalis; assembly: GCA_016785285.1. Taxonomy (NCBI): domain Eukaryota; kingdom Metazoa; phylum Chordata; class Actinopteri; order Pleuronectiformes; family Soleidae; genus Brachirus; species Brachirus orientalis. Next base: position 4,441,840 of record JAFBJR010000123.1, read on the forward strand.
CATCAGCCCCTCCTGTGGATTCGTTCTGAGGCAGCAGCACATTGAGAGAAAGCACCAAAAGACTCCAACATTAATAGGAGAGCCTGCATTAACTTGGTTTACTGCATGCAAGATCCCCTTAATTTCTACATCAGTTAAAGCCTTTTGTTATAATTCTATGAGGGAAAGTGAACAGTCTGCTCTGGTGTTGCAGCGGTATAATAGAGAGTAAGGCTCTGGCAGGATTTTACTTACTACTATTCTTTAATGCTCTGCGTAAAAAAGACATTTATGTATGCTGCTGGCTCTTGTGACTGCAGATGCCTTGGGGTATTTTGCACTCTAAATGTGTTGGCCCCTTCAAGTTATATCGTTTTCAATAGCTGTATGGTTTCAGACTGCTCTAATTTCTTTTAAGGTGCTAAAATGAAAGCTTGACTGTTAAAATTGGGCAGTTTAATTATGATTTTGTGCTATGTTTTGTGTTTTATCTGTCTTTTGTTTTTGTCTGTCACTTTTTGTTGTCTAGCCTATCATGGACTGAACTGAGATGTCTCATGTCTCACTAAGGCATTTCTGGGTCAAATAAGCAAGTAGAGCACATTTTCAATAAATGAAAAATGATTTTAAAATCTCCCTTTTCTCCTCAGGTCAAACATAACCCAGGATGTACTGAGAGGGATCAGAGGCTGCAAAGAGAATTCAGGAAATGGTATAACATTCATGCACATGCTCATATTATGTATTACACACGACATCCATTATTGAGAGAAACTACAGCTTTTTTTTTACCTCTCACATACACACATGCAGCGACAGATTATGGGGTGAAGAGCATCCAACACATAATTCTTCTTTTCTCTGCCTGAACACTCAAGCACTTAGCTGCTATTAAGGGATTTTATTAGGTGTGCATACCTTACCCATCCCCCAGGTCCCAGCATGCACATTCTAATCAGTTCCTCTCTTGCTGGAGGTCAGACTGTCATGCTGGCTGCATTGCGGGGCTCACTACATTTCAAGAGGCTTATGAAATGTAATTGAAAGTGATGGTGAGAGATTGAGCTGCACAGGTTGCTCACCTGCACTTTTAAATCATGAACTTAGTGAGTTGACATTTTGTTCAACTGTATGTGATCGTCACCCTGCTGCATTTTGTCATTTTATCTTCCTCTGTTCTGTATCCCTATAATCTTTTTCACCACCATCATATGTCTCTTTTTTATGTGTTTCTGTTGCTCAGTGGTCCATCGGCGGCGTTCAGTGATGACTGGTGATGATGTCCTACTACAGTGTGAATTACGATCCAATCTAGCAACTCCACGCTGGACTCTAAATGGCAGAGAACTCCAGGGATATGACCTGAATTCTGGCTACCGCATTGGTACAGATGGCCTCCTCATAATCGGAGCGCGTACCCAGCAGAGTGGGTCTTACCGCTGCTTTGCTGTTGAGAATTCAGTCTCGGTCCTTGTTTATCTTTACACAGTCAGGGTGCACTCAGATCCCTACTTCCCAGTGGAGCCCACAGCCACGACTAATCCTACTACAGTAACCAGCCCCACTGTTTTCTCCACCAGCAGCCCCACTGAGCAGCCTCTGCCATCTCCTCCTGCTCCTCTGCCTCCAGGACTGGAGTACCAGGCCTATAGACACATGGAAGCTGTGTACATCTCTCTGGTGGCAGTTCTTGGAGGACTTTGTTTGGTGTTGACTGTAGTACTGCTTTATGTGAGCTTCTGCACCAGACGGACCTCTAGGGCCCGAAAGTTCTCCCATCAAGGTCTGCAAGTCCTCGGTGCCTCTGAGAGAAAACGGAGCTCCCATCTTGAGCTTAAAACCATCTCCAGCCACTGCAATGGCCGCCAAGATTGTCAGTCTATCTCATTTTCAACCTTCAGGGATAGTTTTCTCCAGATAGTTCCAGGTGAGATGTCTCCAGCAAAAACACCTCCCCCGGCCCCTCCTCTTCCAATGCCGCCACCACTTCCCAACATGGACTATGCTAACGGGCTGTCAGCCACACTGCCCAGCGTTCTGAGGAAGATGAACGGGAACAGCTATGTGCTGCTGGGGCAGGGAGACCACGACGGCATGTCGCCACTCTACCACTCTTTCACAGAGGAGCTCAACAGGATCCTGGAGAAGAGGAAACACACACAGTTGGACCTGCAGCCTGATGAGAGCTCTATCTAGGACACCTTCTCTCAGTTTTTGTCCCACAGTTATTTATTTTTTTACCCACGCTGTAACCTGGAGTCGTGGGGTGAACTGACTGTATCAAATGCTGCTGTTACCTTACCCAGTGTCTGAAATGTTCAATCTCCTGTGTCTCCTGTGACAAATGGCCCATGATTTGACTGAAACAATGGATGTCAGTAACCAGAGACTGACATTTGAAGACACTCTGGAGGCCTTTGAAGGATGGATGTTAAATGACACAAAATGGGACATGGGTTGAAATAAATTAATACGGCCAATAAGTGACCATGCATTCAGGAGTGTTCAGTACATTTTTAGTGCCATGTAATGTTTTCCCTCTGTGGAGAGTAATACTGTGAAATCATACTTCCCTCATGAGATCGTTGTGATTCCCTCTTTGGAGGGTGGGGCTGTTTTGACTCAGCCATAATCACAAGACTGGAGTCTGTATCACCAAGTCTTTCTAGTCTGATGGTCATAATAAGAGCAAACTACAGTCATTTTATGGCCATGGTGGCAGGAAGTGTAGATTTTCAGTGTAAAATATCACTTTTAGAGGACACTTCTGTTACAGTGCAAGAGTTGGTTTAAACCACCCTTTCCTAATTTCTGTGTTGTAGTGTAAATAGCAATGACTGCATCACTATTGCAGCTGGTAGTAGCAATGTGTTGTGCCAAGTCTAAAGAAAACATCTGTAGCAAATTCTGAAACTGCATGTACTGCAGCTTAAGTAGTTTACTAAAGGGACAATTAGTTGATCAGAGCTCACCAGAGAAATCCACAGCTACTTTTAAGAATATGCTTAGCTAGAGATTTTATTTTTAACTATATTTGACTGACATATTTAAACACAAACATATTTTCTTTGTCAAACTGATGCCCTATTTTTGGATGATCATTCATTGCACCTTGAAGATGTTGCCCTCCCTTAATAAATCAAAAAGATAACTTGATGCCATTCACATCACAACTGCACTGGATTCTTTTAGAAATGATGTCGCTAAGAGAGAAAAATGGTTTCACCTAGTCCTTCAATTCACATTAAATGACAGGCACAGATTTGTGCTTGTCCTTCTGCCATGAAAAGGCTGCCAGTGGCAGGTTTCCAAATCAGAGTAGAGAAGACCTTCACTAAAGCATACTCATTGTTTACTTGACCTTAGAGCAATGGCAAAACAACACAAACTGCAGATCTTTCAGTACTTGTTTGGCAAGATGAACAGCACCATGATTAATTTGTACAGGTAGAACTGGGAGAGAAGTGGCTGTAATGAGTAATTTGTAAACCTGTCAAGATCTGTCTCTCCACCAGAATCTTCTATCAGCTCTCGTAGCTGCAGCTCAGCAGCAACTCTCTCTGGTGACTCGCAGCGTACATCTGTCAGCATCACTGACAATAACAGCAGCTCTTGGCTCACTTCCACGAGCAGAGGACAGGAGCTTACTTTCAGTTTGCATGCATCATTGTCGTCTTTGCTGTTAGACGGTGACAAAAAAACATTTGACCTTCGAATCCTGGTTTGCAGCAAGTTTTGCACTTGAAGTTTTTGTCATCTTCTCATTTTCTTTAAAAATCTCTCTATTCAGAAACTTCATTGATGGAGAATTTTGTGCCATCTGGGAAATGTGCTGGTCTGGATGGAAAGAGTTAACTAAATCTCCCAGTTTCAAAGTACTCCACTCGTGTACTTGTGTGTGTGAGGCCATTTTTCCAGGTAATTAAAGGAGCCTGTTGAGTATTGAGCCTTAAGTGTCTGTAACTGAGTCCACTTGCCCCAAAATTCTGTTTCTTCTTTATAATTGAAGTGGCATCACAGATTTTTATATGTTGACACTTTGTGTGAGGACAGCAGAACACAGCAGCATGAATAACACTGATTAGAGATTTTTCACATTTATGGGCCTTTACTGTATCTCTCTGTGTGATAAATGAAAACCTTTTCTGATACATACTCTTTAATAGGTGTGATTCACTGGAAGTATGAATGCATTTTCTACCATAGACCATATATTAAATTTGGACTGTTTTTCTGTTTGGTGGATGAGTCCAACTCGGAAGAAACAATATATTCAATAGCCACCAGTGGACAATTCTGTTGTTTACTAAAAAAACCTCCATTTGAATGGAAGTCTAGAGAAAGAGCCTATTTCTCACGTGTGATAACATCAGAATGCATTCTCCTGAGGAGTTAATGGTCTTAATCAGGTCTTCTTCAATAGAACATGCTGCCACTTTTGAAAATGATGTTCCCTTTTAGGGGAAAATAGACAATAAAGGGTGGCGCATATTACTGGACACCAATGTGATCATTCAACCAGGTGCCTGGTACTTTCATGGTACCAGTAAAAATCAAGAATTTCAAGGCTTCACAACAGCAGTTTGTTATGAAAGCAGGAGACTGAGTTCAGGTTTAACTACTGTCCATGTGTTCTACTGAGTTCTACTAGTTGCTGCACTTAATTGTGTATTTCATAAAGTTCCTCTTATTTTCCTCCTCCCTGAGTGTTGAACAATGGAAGCTTCATCTTTATCTGCAACCACTGTTGCTGCTACTTCATTATCGCTCAATGATAATCTGTTTACAATAAGCAATGGATCTGAACTGTGTTCTACAGCATAGCCGAACGCATTGGCCTCCAGTTTTGCATTCATCTTCCTGAACGCAACCCCACAACAAAGTATTGTGATTTCCTGCTGATTTAATATGTAAGCTACAGTGTATTATATGTAGATGTAGAATATATTTTTCAGTGTTGGCCAAAGAAATTGTTGTAGTTTGCAAATTGCACTGTTCTTTCATAAAAATATTGTAGTATCCCCCTGTGAACTGTGACATTTTCCATCAAGTTGGTTCTGTATGGTTTTCTGATGTAGATAACAAACTTAATGAGTCTACCAGGTCTTGGTGGAAATGGCACTGTTGCTTCATGTCTGATAGTTAAACCACCTAAGATGAAGACTGGCCCTTTATGTTGAATCCCATGTCTTTATTTATTTGCATTCATTAAATGATCGTTTGCATTTGTGTTAAGGTTTTTCACTTTCAGCTCGAGGTACGTTTTAATTGTCATTAGGGAAGGTCAGAAAATTAATTATGTGAAACATGTTCACACTAGATCCTGCTCTCAAGACACTAGCTGTTTATAGCTTGTGCAACACCTCTGTTTTCCACTGGGAGTAAGGCTCACATGATCAAACAGTCACTGTACATGACAGTAGATGTAAACCATAAGCTCCTATCATTGGAATAATAAAAAAGTTTTTAGGACCCTGTTCAATGCGTCTAACTTAGCAACAGCATCTTTATTTATAGCCTTTGACATCCTAGTGTGGATCAGGCTGTGTAAGTCCCCTCTGGGGAGCACAGGTGAGGTAAGAGAACACTGGTAAACACAACTAGTCATAGATCAATAAAAATATCAATTCATTTCATATTTCTATTCTATTCAAGGCCTTTCATTAAAACAGCTGCAGTGACCACTCTCTCCCACCTGACTGCACAATTTCATTTGACATCAATAATATCAAATAATCTCAATTTAAAAGTGAGTGCAATTGTGAGGTAAATTTACTGGACGTTTTCCCTTTTTCAGCTACTTTACATTTGCTGAGACTACATTTCAGTAGTCAAATATTGTATCTGATAACTCACTGAACATCTTTCAATTTATAATGTTACATATCAACTGCACAATCAAATATTCAGTGATATAAACTGCCTAAAACTACCACTAACTTCTAACTGTACAAGGCTGTTACATGTGATGAACTGGAATATACAATGTACAGGATAAGTGTACACTTTAAACGGGACCATTCTGCAAAATTAGAATTTTAAATTTTAAAGTACACTTTCTACTAATACAGTTGTACTTAACAAGATTTGTGCTGTATGTATTTGGGTAATTGAATTGGAAACAACTTTGATTAAAAATGCAAGACAAGTGCAGCTACTTGTGTGTATGGGGGGGGGGGGACTTTCTGTGTTTACCCAATGCAAGTCTTGATATTTTTTATTTGGATCAGAACAGTTGGCTGTATGCTATTTTTGATGTGAAGGGCCAAAATAATTAATTTAAAATGTAAACTCCTATCAAATGTGGAGTGATAGTTTTCTGCAGACTACACACTAGTATGTATTACAGTATGTGGTCGACCAACTTAAGTGTCGTCCCTTAAGCTAATCACACATCTGTCATGTTTGTTTAAACACTGGATCATTTAGAGTTGTCGTAGGAACATGTACATTCCCTGTGCCACATTCAGTATCTAGTAAAATCTTAATTTAAACACCAAAACCAGTATTTCCAAAAAAAACTGTTTTTATTTCATGATAACTTGCATCTGTTCTTGTGAGCTGCACTTATTACATGAATCTTCAAATATTAAAACTGTTTCTGGACATGCCAACCGACAAGCCTCTTCAAATTAAGTATTTAAATATGACATTCAGAGCTGGGACCACATGCGTTCTGCACGGCACAAGTGGCTTCACTGTCGCCACCACCGGACCAAAGGGCATGGGAAAAAATATCCAGTGAGCAGTGGGGGTCTTCTACAGAAATATCCAAGAAAAACACAGGAAAACAGCTGAAAACATGAGAACTACTTGCCCCATGCAGACTGACGAACATTTATTTCCCTACAGGTTAACTTTAGGTTTAATTCCGCTGTTGCAGTTTCTGTGGTTTAATGAGGCCGATTGACGGGGGCCTGTTGGTGAATGGGTCCCACTGGCCCTGGATACTTGGGCTGTCTGTGTGGATGGGCTTGCGGATGCGGATGATGTCCAAGCCAGACTGATTGGTCAGTTTAGTCAAAAGCTCTGAAATCTGCTGTGATGATTTGCTTATGACAATTTCCTCCCGTACGTTGCCGTTTACTGCAGGAAGGAAGAAGACAAAATCAATCATACTTGTGTTGCTGACAGACCCTGTTGACTGTTTAACATATTATTGTATACAGGAGCCTCTGGACACATCTCTTTAAACATCTAGTGGCATTTGACTTTTACATTATTCAGTGGTAGTCATGGAAAGACAGTGTTATGCTGCCCCCTACAGTATCTAAGAGTATTTACAAATATATCCACATAATTCACCATAAAGACTGATTATAACCCGGAACCAGATCTTTCAACTTTAAAACAAGATATTCATGTTGATTAAGTTGCATTGTTATGTTTCAGGATGGCCAAAGTGTTTTTTTACTTGTACAATCTGCTTCAGAAGTCTGTTTAAAATGTTTTCATTAAAAAAAAATAAACAAAAATTGGTCAAATGAATAAAGTTATTTTAACACACCATGTATACAATTGCAGTGATAACACAAGGCATATAAAGAAATTAGTGTAAATATACTTAATAGCACTGCATTTTACAGTACAATAACCAATAATTAGCATACAGTGTGGTACTAAACATGTGAAAAATTGAGATGATATTAGATACATTCATAGCAGTAAAATACCAAATAGTGAATTCATTGAAATTTATTGATCAAGTCACAGCAGGTCAACTGAACATGTAATAAAAATGTTAAATTTGTCTCAAGGCAACATGTAAAGTACAGTGCAGGCTAAAGCATCAGGTAATAAATGTTAAGGTTTGAATGGATCTTTATTTGTATTACAAATGTGAAAGGATTTGACACATCATAAACTGCTTATAAACGTTTTGAATACAGCTTGCTCAACATAGCGAATGACATATTTAGCCATAGGAGAACTTCCAGAGGGAAGAAAAGATTTATGATCATAATAAAATACTATAGTAATATAATCAAGACAGGAATCAGACTTAGTTCAAAATTAAAACAAATGTACAAGTACTTACAATACTCTGCAACTATTTTGGGTACAGTGCTGGACTGAGGAGACACATACACGACTGTTCCAGGGTTCTTCTTGGCATAATCCACCACACCCTCTTCAATATACTCCCTGAAAAAGAGGATGAAGATAATCACATTATTCTCTCAATAAACACAGTGTATGTTCTCATATTTGTCTACTTCATTGTAACATTTGTACATTTTGTGACTCATCTCATTTTCCTCCATTTTAAAAGTTTGTCACGTGCTTGGCATTTGTTACAACTGCGATTATAGGACCTATACACATCAATCAGCAGAATCAAATAATATAAAATGAGAATTTTGGGTATGAATGCTCAGTGTTTCTCTATTGATTCATTTGGTAAGTTGGTATGTATTACTTAGCTAAGTTTGGGTGCGTTTAAGTGTGTTAGTTAGTGTGTCTAGATAATTATTTATATGCCAACTAGGAATAGCCTTCTATATTTATAATATGTTTATAATATATAGAATATCCTTCTACACTTCTGATTTGTATATAATATAATATAGCAAGGGGGCCAAGAGAGAGTTTCATACAAAATTCAAGGGGTCGAATTAAATAAGTTCTTACTTCCTCCTACCCCCTTTCGAACAAGAGGCGAACATAAAATATGGTCCTGTTGTCTTCTGTATGCAGTTCGAAATAAATAATTAAAACAATCATGACTGTTTATTAGTGATCGCTATGTGCAGACTAAATAAGCTAACTGTACAATGGCCATTAAAAAGCAGGAAAACGGTGGGGTAAAGTATATAACATAAAATAACTTTATTTCAGCGGTGACATAAATGTAATGAGGTGTTTTACCTGACTCCCAACGAGCTCGGGTGTGTTTTGGAGAAGATGATGCAAATCCGTTTGAGCTGGCACACGTACCGACCGAGCCCGTTCTGAAGAACACTTCTCAGGAAGCGACTCGGCGTCCCCCTGGATGTCATCTTCTAACCACGGTTTGATTACCGACTAAATATTCGTGTAATTTTACAACCGTGTGACAAAAACCAACGTGCCAACAAATGTAAAACAACGATAACATCCACAGAGGACAACTTCACGGGTATGCGTGACGCACAGTCCGTCCAGAGTGAGTCCGGAGGGAAACATGGAACTGCTACATCACTACAAAAATATATTGTGACCATGAAAATAATTATATTGGCCGTAATAAGTCTATAAAATTGTTTTAAATAAATAGTATGCAAGTATCAAAAAAGTTGCCATTAAAAGTGTGCAATGTTGAAATGCGATTAATTTCGCCGTGTGTTTCCCACGGACTTGTTTTGATAACGCACTGAAAAGCCCGGGTTTGAAGAGCATGGAGGAAAATACGGGGTCAAAGTAACAGCCAGCAAGTGGATTAAGGTAATTATTTTTATACTTATTATTGTTAAACTCTATGTATTCATTGATATGAGTCCGACAACCACCCCACTCCCCCTCCACACACACGCTATTTTTTAATGTATCGTCTCTGTGTGTGGCAATACTATTTGTACCTTCTATGAGTAACAGAGTTAATCAAGAATTTTGTATCTTATATTTTTTGGTTGATGTTTCTTCACATTGTCATATTTGTTGCAGGTTCAATGTCCAAAACAGATAACAGATGTGGAGAAACTTGCTACTGAAGGGCACCACCTGTCTCCTGCAGGTGGAAAGCCCAAAGTTTCTCCACCAAAGGCATTTTTCGTCCCTGTGTTTGAGACTTCTCATTCACAGGGCTCTCCGTGTTCAAAGGCTATGTGGTACAGACTATTTCCTGGCACAAAGTGGGACCAGGACTTTTAAAAAGGATGCCACATCCACTGCGGATTTCACTGTGAGCCCCATCACAGTCACAGAAATAAAACAGTACATACGCTCCAAAGATATTCCTTTCCACGATGGCTACAGCTGCCTCCACATCCCAAGCATTTTCGTCAATACTTCTGACAGGAAGGACAGTCTCTCCTTATTCATTAACAAAACCACTGGGCAGTTTCTTTGCAAGGACACACAGGTGGAAGGGAGTTGGGAGGATCTTCAGGATTGTTTGGAGGTGATGCAGAAGGAAGAACAGGACTTCCTTGATCCCCATGTGCTCCTGGGTTATGCAGAGACTTTAGAGGAGCAGGATGAGAGGGAGAGGGAACTGAGGGAAGTGCAGAGGATCTGGTCCAGTTCTGTCCCACTCGGTGACATCCCAGATTGTGAAGCACAGCTGATTAAAACCATGTTCCAGGTATTAATGAGTGTGAATTAGTGATAAAGTGCTGGATGTTGAATCAACTTATATCAATGTAAATCCATTAGCAGATCAACAAACTTATGAGTGAAGGGAAATAATTAAATAAGCTGCTGCATGCATGCATGAATGCATTATCACTTTTGTACCATATTTTTTAACCATCTGCTGTCTAGTGATAAAATTAAAAATGATGATTGTGACATATTTATAAATGTGTGTATAAATTTGTTTCAGATTACAAAAGTGTCTAATGCAACACTAAAGAGGTTTGGCGTGAGACTCTTTAAACCTACCAAGAGTCTGGTTTTCCCCTGGTTTGCTGGTCCTGACTCCTCTTTGAAAGGGTTGAAGCTCCTCTCCGCACAAAACACAGACACTGACAAAGTTACATATACTGAAGCTACAGTCCCAAAGTATGGCTCTTATTACAACCTGTTTGGCCTCCACCTTGTGAGCCGCATGGATTCTGAGGTAGTTGTAACTGGTAATGATTTGGATACTCTAGCTGTGAGTCAGTCTACTGGACTCCCCAGTGTTGCTCTTCCACGTGGGGTCAGCTGCCTTCCTCCGATCCTGCTGCCATATCTAGAACAGTTCAAGCGAGTGATACTGTGGCTGGGAGGAGACATTCGTTCCTGGGAAGCTTCAAAGATATTTTCTCGCAAGCTTGGTCTGAGACGCTGCTCTCTGGTGCGACCTGGAGAGTACCGGCCATGTCCTGTAGAGGCACTGGTCCAAGGAAAAAACTTGAGTCACATCATCAAAAGCTCCATCCCAGCAGCCCATAAGTCCATTATTTCCTTTAAGCAGCTCAGACAGGATGTGTATGGGGAGCTGCTGAACACAGAGCAGGTTGCTGGAGTGAAGTGGACAAGGTTTCCAGAACTCAACCGCATCCTGAAGGGACACCGCAAGGGAGAGCTGACTGTTTTTACAGGTATTAGGAAATATAGTTTTGTAATTCGTTTTTGTGCAGAAGGTCAAAGTTCAAAAATATAGTCCTGGTTTGTATGTGCTCTGCAACTGCTCTCAGCTCTAGAACATAACAGAAAATAAAACATTCACACACACACACAGTGGCACACAGTTATTTTTAAACTGTTCTGAAAAATAATTAATATGGAGAAGGAAGGCTTGACTGTGTACCAAAATTTTAATAGAATTTGTACATAGGAGTACAAGTCATTAGCTACATTATCCACTAAGTCTTACCTTTATATTATAGTTTATCTTAATATGTATTAATGTTTCTTTATTTACTAGGTCCTACTGGTAGTGGAAAGACTACCTTCATCAGTGAATTGGCTCTCGACCTTTGCATGCAGGGTGTCAACACATTATGGGGCAGCTTTGAGATCAACAACGTGCGTCTGGCTAAGATTATGTTGACACAGTTTGCCATGCAGAGGCTGGAGGAGAACCTGGAGCAGTACGACTTCTGGGCAGACAAGTTTGAAGAGCTGCCTCTCTACTTTATGACTTTTCATGGGCAGCAGAATATCAAGTAAGGTTTACCACAGCTCTGGGAATCCAGCCAGTTGTATTTTCTTTTCATTATAGTGTGTGAAATTTGTTAAAACTGTGATTTAAGGATGTATGCAATCAATCAGCAAAATAGTATGATATAAAATGTGTAATTTGGATATGAATAACTTCATTTAAATAATTGTAAGTGAAAGATGCTCATTGTTTCTCTATCAATTCATTTGGTAAGTTGGTATGTGTTAGTTGGCTAAGTCAAGTACATGGTGTTACCCTTCTCCAATCTTTAAATCTTTTTTCATAGGTCAGTGCTGGACACCATGCAACATGCCGTCTACCTCTATGACATAAATCATGTGGTAATTGACAACCTGCAGTTTATGATGGGGCAGGAAAACCTCTCAGTAGACAAGTGAGTTAAGAGAGTTCTTTTAAAGGTGCACTGTTTGTAACAAATGTGGATATAACTTAATGGTTTTTGTGATCCAGGTTTGCAGTTCAGGATCACATTGTTGGGGCATTCAGAAAGTTTGCCACAAACTCCAGCTGCCACGTCACTCTGATCATTCACCCCAGGAAAGAGGAGGATGACCGCGAATTGCAAACAGCATCTATTTTTGGTTCTGCCAAGGTAAACTTTAGGACTCAAAAAAGCAACTGATGTTTCACTGTCCACAGTAATTAATTGATCCACATGTAATGTGTTAATCATAATACATGTACTCTGTTTATGTAACAGAAGAAGCATTATTTCTGTATATTTTGGTTATTTGTGTGTACAAAAATGTAGGTAACTGGGATCAGAATAAAGAAATCTATTAAAACTACAAATACAGTCAGTTGAAAAAGATTAATTCACTGCATAGTCATTAAGCACAAAATTGAGATGTGTCGCTAGTGCAAAAAATTGGGTCTGATTTTTGTTTATTTTAATCCTAAAGTAAGATAAGACTAAATAAATGCAATTAGGAAATGTGTTTTATTTAATGAAAACTTTAAATGTTTGACATAATCAAAACATGTCTGCCCTCCCCAGGCCAGCCAAGAAGCAGATAATGTTCTTATTTTACAAGAGAAGAAGCTGGTGACGTGTCCTGGCCGTAGGTCTCTGCAGGTGACCAAGAACCGTTTTGATGGAGATGTGGGCATCTTCCCCTTGGACTTCATCAAGTCCTCGCTCACCTTCTCAGCTCCTGTCAAAGGCAAACACAAGCTGAGGAAAGTCCCGACCAAGTCAGAGAACGAGGAGGACAAGGGGAACGAAGTAGTAGTGAAGAAAGGTGAAGTCAAAAAGGAGAAGGCAGAGAAGCCAAACAAAACAGCAAAGACTACACAACTTCTTCTGAATCCGGCTACTGAAAAGTAAACATCCCAGTCATAATTAGTTTATATTCTGTTGTATAAAATTGTATAATATAAAAGGTCATTAATCTGTTTTATATGCATAATATAGTGTTCGACTTAAGCTGAACATGCAGTGCATTGTGATAATGCAATAACTGTAATTTAGAATATACTATATTAATTGTAATTGCCAATGGCAAATATTGATTCGGATTAATAAAGAGTAATTTCAATGTACAATGGAGTTTAGAAGCAGAATGTAAAATAATGGTAAGCTTTTCTGTGATGTACTTTACCATAATGACTGAATTTTCTGCAAACAAGTGTTGATAAAATTCTGTTTTGTCAATTTCAGTAGTGTCATGTATACTGGAATGTGCATTGAGCACCATATGTTCTCCCTACTGACTCTTGGATGATGATAACATGAATGAGCTACTTTTGTATAAAACACTGAAATAAAAATACCTAAAATGTGTTTTGTTTAGTTTTTTTTTTTTTTTTTTTTTTTTTTTTTTGGCTGTATTTTGATTTTTAGGGCAGCAGGGGGCAGTGTCATGTAAATGAGGCAGGTCCCTCCAAAAAGAGCTGATGTGATTGAACCCCACAGTAAATATTGCTGCCTTTATTATTTATTACTTAGCTTTCAGTTATTTACGTACCTATCTGGGAGCTGATATGCATTTAATTAAGTGTTTACATTTAGTTTCAGGTAAAACTTTTAACATTAAAGTCACAATTCTATATAATAATCTGCATGTTTGCAGGCTGATGGTGAACCCTACAATGAGTTGAGTAAACCTGGAAAAATTGTTGCTTTCCTTTTGTTATTTTTCATTTTTCATTTAGGTTTTCTTGCTGCGTCAAAGCCGTTGAGCAGAAAGATCAGAATGGGATGAGAACAGCTGATTACATTGTCCACAGCAAGAAAACCTCTTAAATTATTGGTACTATTATATGATACTTGAGACTCAAAGTACACCGTGGTTGGAGACCTAGACCCACTGCCATCAACTTGATTTTAATAAATTTGGGCCCTCAAATAAAATAAATAAATAAATCACATGTCAGTTTTCTTTTATAGTGTTGCTGATTAGATGTTTACAGATAGCCCATTACGCTGCAAAGTTGATGAGGCTCAGTAGTTTTCCTGCACCTGCCTGATGCTTTGTTTTGTGACTGGACCATCTCCAGTGTCACTTTACACAATGCATTATTTAGACTGAGTGACTTTTAGTAAATGCAAGGTGTCTTTCAAAACATCTTCACATGAATATTTCATGTGTAAAAATCCTTTGCCCTGCTTTGCCTGCATGCAGTGGTATAGGGTTACATGAAGGATCAGCAGGTTTTAGAGGTGAGGAAGCCTGTGCTGTGCTGAGCTGTAGGCTGCTGCAGGATGTGCTGATTGGCACAGTGTTATATTTCATCAGCATAAAAGCCAAATAATGTTTGGTTTTATGATAGAAAGGGAAGAAATCCTTGTTGGAATATGAAAGTGCCTGAAGATGTTTTCATTTTTTGAATCTGAAATAAACCAATAACATGAGGTACGGAACATCAACCAAAGATGGCTGATACACATTTTTTTTCCACTTAATTTTTATATTTATTTATTTTTACTTTTCTTTTCTACTTTTCCATCGTTGTTTGCCCCAGAGCAGAGTTCACAGTGAGTGGGGCCTATCTGTCTACCTCTGAGATCTTTCCTGGCTCTACCTCTGACAGACCAGCCCAGGAAAAACTTCTGGCACTGGACTCAGTTTACAAATGGCATGTGGCCCTCTGAGCTCCTTGGATAGCTGAAACTGTTTAATATTGTTTTAAGCTGTGGGAACAATTCCTGGGTATTAGAAAAACATAAATCCCTGCAGGTGAGATGGCAAGAAGGAGACAGTTCTGGGACAGATGTGAATATTGACAGGGTTTTCCTCCATGCTTTACCTTTGCTCCTGGACTTTCCTTTATGGCTTAATGTTTTGCTGTGAATGTTGCTTGTGGAAGTACACACAGCTTTCTGTAATGGCTACAGGCTGTGCGCTTGATGGGTCTGTGTGTCCTCTTGACTGTGGGTGTGGGATATTGCTGCTGAGGCCTCTGAATGGGGCTCCTTGTGTTCGGAGGCATCGCTACACTCAGATGCTGTTGGCTCTGTTGCCTGTCTTCTTCTTCAAAAGAAGAAAAACACAGAAATGCTTGAAGATACATATGCACGGTTGCACTTTGAACTCATACAGTATACAGTCAGACAGTACTAAGCTTCATCCAAGAAGTTACTTTTCAGGGTAAACAGCCATAGTCTTTTTCTTTTTACAGTACAGAACTGAATGTCCGATTGTTCTTGTTTGTTCTTTATAGCATGAACTGATCAGTGCTGTGCATGCCTATTCAAATAGTTGCCATCTGGAAAGACAAGGACATAAAACAACTCCAATTACGCAGCTCTTAATCTTGACGGAAACAAATTGCGTAGAGACCAAAGAAATTCCACTTCATCAAAAGGCTACAGGATATGAAATGATGTGGATCAGGCAAAAAAAAAAAAAAAAAGATGTTTCAGCTCCATTTAAACCCTGTTTTCATAAAATATCTGGAAACATCATGATCACATGTCACACTGAAGAGCATTAGACGTGGATCTGCTCTTCGAACTAAGTCAACAAACAAGGAAAAACTTAATCCAGACAGTATAATAGTCTGACGAAAATAAAACTGAGGTTCCAGCTGCTCCCAGCACTGCTGATGATGACATACATGCATAACTCTCTGCCTCATTAGCCGCCTCTCATTATGTCAGCTATTCAACCCAGTCTGTTGGTAATTTCGAGACCCTCAGTCAGAGTTAATAAGCCGAGCACTGCAGTGCTACAGAGAGCCTTCGCTCAACAACTAAGATAGGCTGATACAATAGTGTCCTGTCTTAATTAGAGCATACATCTTCATTAGACAGTTACTGGATTTTTTGTTTTGGAGTTTGATGAAAAGATTTCTACATTTTTGATGTTTCCATGCCAAATATGAAGTTACTGCAATGGGTTGGCAGGCTAAGATTTAGAAACTGGAAACAGCCAACCTACATGGTTTAACTTACACTGTATCTGAAACTGAATGAAAACTACAATTTATCAGATAAAAAAAAAAAAAAAAAAAAAAAAAAGACAATTTCTGCTTTATATTGCATACAACAGTGAAGAAATGCAGAATTTAAAGTTTACACACACTGGTAGTAATTTAGAATTAGATTTTGTTTTTAATGGAAGTAGTCATTTTGGCTCACACCAGTTAGTAACAGTGAATTTAACCTCTGCATTTATCCCATTCACATTACACAACAGTGGTGAACACACACATGCTGGGCACAGCAGCAGTGGACAGCACTTATCTGCTCCCGGGAAGCAATGGGGGAACTTGGTGCCTTGCTCACGGGCACCGCAGCTGTTGGCCCTTCCAGTTATGAGCCCAGTTCCTTTCCATGAACTGCCATGTGGGTCATGCAATGCCCTGGAATCTTGATTCTGCACCAGCAGCACATAGAGCACGAATCATGCTGGTTGTTCCACAAACATTCGCAGAACAATCAGTGGATTTGTTTTGACAGCTGCTATTTCCAAGATCAGGCATAACCTGTCAAGCTTAATTGTTAAGCAGGTGAGTCGTACTCGAAATTCTTACGTCGTAAGAATTTTATAGGGCGGGGGTCAACTGCTTTACAACACTGAAAATACTGTCAGGTCCTAATTCACAGAGGTTTAAATGTATATTGGGGACTGATGTAAACACATTGGCAGATATATATATTCCTGCTTGATTAACCCCAATTTTAACTGCTTCAAGACACACACTGAGAATTTGATTTGGCCCAGACTGACATTAAAATAGAAAGTGTGACAGAACATGCTGGGAGAACATTGAGAGCATGCAGGGGCTCACTGAGTATGTAGAACAAATCCAGCACTACGCTGTCTGTCACAGTACAGTTGCAGCAAGCATGGCAACATTTCTACTCCATTCAAGTGGGAAAATGAAACACAGCAGCGTATTAGTGCACTGTCCTTGCCGTGGATGCATTGAATCCACTAATAATCAGACACACAAGTTTATCAGTAATGCTAATCCCATCGTGTTCGACACCGACGACCCATGATGCTTCCCGTTAGGTTAAAGAGTGGAGGCTGATTCAAGTTGCCCAACATCCCCTCAATGTTAGCACACCGGAGTGGGGGTAGTTTACTGTAGTTACTCACGTGCACTTTGCACATTTGACCCACATTACCCAGCAGTATGCCTGCCACTGTGATGATTTTTTTAAGACACTGGGCATTTAATCTACAAGCTTGATGAACAGGAATCAGCTACACGAAGCAGTTGCAAATTAACCCCAAAAAAAGTATTGGAAGTTCTGTTTCTAAGTGTTATCTGCAATTAATTTGAAGAACCTCTATTAATTTTGGCCGGGCATTTTATTTTATTTCTTACAGCACCAGCTCAGTGAACACTGAGAAGTCAAAGCTGAAAAAGCACTTTATTTTCTTCTTGGTTTGACTGTATTTGATGGCACAGCTGAACGTTCTGTTATACATTTTACGTACATTCACTTTAGATACGTCAGACTGACTGACATGTGATGCACATTGATTTGGGAGCTATAACTCATGGTTTGTTGTGTCAAAAATCAATTTCTTGATACAATAGACTCGTAGTACAAATCAGCACCCAAATATCGTGACACAGTTGAATCGTGACAAAGGCAGATCATCCCTACCTTATTATTCATATGATCCTCTGTGTCTTAAACCTTTTATATTTTTCCAAAACATTCAAAAACACGTCAGCGTGCCACACTGTCACACTTTCAGTACCCTGAACTTTGGCAATTATGAGGTTTTAATAACCCCAAAATATACATTACATTGTAGTACATTGAATGTGTATTACCCATAAGTTAAATCCAAAACAAATTGAATTTTCTGTTCAAAATGACCTTAAAAAACGGCTCACTTTCTGTTTCTGGAGCTTCCAATTACTGGTAACACTGTGACTTCCTAGGACTGTCTTTGCTGTTTGATGTTTTAGTATTATCCCATGACCTAAGTATACAGCTTTGGTCATGGATTACCAAATAGTTTTTCCTCTAATATCAATACACAATGAACCACATGACATTTTTACCTAACTCTGCTGCTCCATGAGGCTTTATTGCATCTTTCAGCTCACTGATGGGGTTTTAACTGATCTCACAGTGTCACGTGGGTCACAGCAGGCGATTAGTTAGTAAAACTGATTTGATTTGTTTAAGTTTAGACGTAAGCATTCTAAAGCCCAACTGTAGGAGAGCTGTCTAACACCAAAGAGCTTCTGGCTTATAAAGTTAGCACCAAGTCAGTGAGCAGAGTGGAGGCGGGAGAAACAGATATTTCCCTCTCGAGTTGGACGGAGGTGAATATTGGATTTAGATGAATTAGCTGAGTCGAGTGAATATATAAACAGGGCCCCTCCAAAGATATCTGCTGTTCTTAAATGTGATGTGGATAAAAAAATGCATCTATTCTACAGCCTTATCAAAATAAACCCAAAATAAAGTAGTTTAATGTTCACTGTCGAAACATTTTTGCAGGCATCCTCTCGTCTTCCACTGCTCTTCTGATTCCCATCAGTCATTCTAGCCATGGTGATAATTCAACGCACTTATGTCTCAAATGCCAACCTGTCATGCAGCATTAGTAAAACACTGACAATCACTGACAATCCACTCCCGATCACAAAGTTATTCTCTATACACCTGTCATGTCTCTGTGCTCGTCTGGCCGTGTTCAGTCTGGTGAACACAAAGCGTAAAGCTTAGGGGTGACACCAGTGGGCCCGGGGTTTATGTAACATGAAGATCCAGCCAAACACAGCACCACAGGGCTTGCTCTTCCCTGAACAAGTATGCAAAGACTATTCAAGAGTCGCGAAGGGACTGAAGAGGGTGTATTGTCTTAGCAGTTCAAGCATCCTGGAAAACGTATAAAGGTCAAATTAGGTGGGAGGTGGTGATACAAAAAAGAGCTTAATTATAGTGGTAAACGATAAGAGTGTTGGTTTGTGGTCAGAGACTTGGATCCTGGGGTGAAGGTAATAGATGATGAAACGGTTAAATGAGGCTTTGAGAGGCAGCCATCTCTGTTTTTAATGAGTGGAGGGCCTCATTCCTGTCGAGCAAGTGGTCAGACTGAGCATCCCACACTGAGGATAAGTGGGGCTCCTGGCAGGGCTCCAGCATGCTCATGCCAGACTTTAATTTCATTCACTTCAAAGAGCTAGAAAGACTGAAAATGAATAGGAGATGGAGACAGCTTTGCCCACGCAGCCAACCAGACATACTCCACAGCCAGGCCAGAGAAAATGCTAATTCACTCTCAAATGAACCGTCTGTATGGCCACCTTTAGAGAAGCCCCCTCTCTGCTTAATCTTCTCAGACTGTGTGCACACACTCACCGTCTGCTTCCAGAGCCAGTGGCTGCACAGTGCAGCAGTTAACTGAAGCATGATCAGGATTAAGCTGATTAATTCACAGTGCAATATTGAGATACATGAAGTAAAACAAAGTATGTGTCATTTCTGAATTTCTGAATATCATCATTTCTCTGAGCTGTGATGCTGTAAAGACCAACAAATGTGAATAGAGGAAGTTTGTTTGAATATTCCTGCCATACACTGCATGAAATATTTCACATTTGAATCAATTCTAAAAGGACAACATTTCAGTTTGGCAACCAAAGTGACTAAACAATTCCCTTGACCCAAACTATATGATATTAGGTGAGTCTTTGGCATGTCGCAGCTCAAGCCAAGTAGGACAAGAAGCTCATGCCAGAAATGTTAACATAAACGTCAAATGACATGTTCTGATTAAAGGTCTATAGCCGCTAACTGAATGAGAAGAAATACGTCACTCACCACTGATGCACACCATCTGGCTCTTGTAGATTAGCGAAGACATGAGGTGACACATGTAGACTGTTACTGATTGTTACAGCACATATGGAAAGGCTCTTTATGATTGACTTGTCCTTGAGAAGCATAAACACCATGCGCTCTGTTCAGCGCCCTCCATTCAAGTCTTTAATATGAGTGAATTAATAAAGAATACTGACTCTGCAGCTTCAGTGGAAATTCATTTATGACCTGTCAGCAGACAGACATTGCAGTTACGTTTGCTGCTTTCTGCACCCTCTCCTTAATGTTGTTATCTGGAGCTTTTACATACCAGCAAAATCATTTTGAGGGAGATATTTGCCAGATATCAGAACCTGAATGTTTGTTTCTTCAAATTATGCTATAGAGAGCACTTGCATTGTTGTTTCTGACTCATCTACATATGTGAATAGGTAAGATAAGGTGAGCTAAGGCAATAAAGCAGCATTTTTCATCATTTTTCCTCCTTTGACATGTTGTTGATTTAAGGTGCACCTACAAACTATGGGTATTATTATTTTTTGTTGGCACATTTATCTTGCAGTTAGTAATGTTTTCATCTGTTTTAAGGGGTTTCTCCTCGCAGATGCACAGAGTAAAAATAATTCAATAACTCAAAGAAAGAACTGTGAGGTATATGCATACAGACAAGCAAGCAAATGAAATGTGGTGTGTTCTTTGCTAAAAGTACAGTATGTCATATAAATCAAATACAAAGTGCACAAATGGGAATATCATGTCTATGCCTGGGTACTATTAATGCACAGCTGGGAAAACCTTGAAAAACTTATTTTCCTGGCTCCCTCTATGCATATGCCTATAATGTACCATGATGGAATCAACTGAAGTTTCACGTTCAGGAAATGGACGCTCACATAGCACATATCCAGTGAGACCATCTCTGAGAGAAATGAGTTGCAGCATCACTGACCAATTACCTTTCCATCCGGCATGTTTCTGAATAAAATGAGCTCACAGTGGATACAGATGGGGAGGCCATTATCTGTCAACACAGCATAATTACATATGGGTTTGCTGCTTTGGGCAACGATTGGCATCTTGGGCATGCACACTCTGGCCCAGCCAGGGGCAGAGAGCCGAGGGAACACAATGTTCTACTGCTGGAGTAGTAAAGGGGGTTTGATATGGGGAGTCTCTCTCTCACACACACACACATGCAAACATGCACAAGCAGTAATTATCAATTACTGTAATAACTCTTCAGATAAGTGTGGGACAATTTCCCTCCATCCCCATCATGCCTGATTGCTGGAGCCCCACCAGCTTCACAAAGTCAGCCAATTCAGTAAATCCAATTTCCTTGGAAATGAAGCTAAGCTCTATGAAAATTAAGAGAAGCTTAGGAAATGTACACACACAATTAAATAAGCACAAAGCAGTGCATGCTTGTGTGTTTGTGTACTTGTTGTGTACTTGTCAGGACCAGGAGTCCTCATGGAGACCTAAACCTGGTCCTAATGAGAAGACTTCATTTATTCTGTCCAAATGAATGGCAGTCAAAGCAGCGCCCTAAGAGGAATTGTAGTATTGGCTCTGAGGCACATTAAGCCATTTTATCATTACTAGCCAGCTATTATTCAACATTTAATACTTTCATATGTCTTATTTGTTTTGTTTACATCACTTTTTATTTGTGATATATTCTTGTGTAAATGTAATGTCAGTGCAAATGACTGAACTCATTTCTAAACAAACACACTTTACTTGTTTATATAAGCTTTACTACTCTGGAGCAGAGAGGCTTGTCTGGGAGGGCTGAGGTTAGTTAGTCACCTTGTTCTACATTTTTAGAATACAGAGCACCAAAGAACCGGTTGTGCAGGAAAAAGGTTGGGAATCTAGGCTACTGTACCTACACTGCAAATCATTGTGCCACCATCCCTTAGAATAAAATCAATCAGATTCAAACACTTTATTTAGCAGCTATTTGGCACAAATTTAATATTTTAAAGTGTCTGTTAGGCAGTGTCTAAACTCAGCTATAGAAATAGAAATCAATGCAACAAAATTAATTTTGTAAATAATTTTGTGAATAATTGTGAATAATTTTGTGAATAATTAATTGAAAAGTTATATTTGGCTGGAGGCTTCAAATTTCATCTTATTTCATCTCCTGCACTGAATTTACATTTTTTTTCTTTAAAAAAAAAAAAAAAAAACTCTAATCAAATTAAATAAAACTGAATATGCATGACTTACTATGTCAGCTTTGAAATCCAGCATATAGCCAAAAGGATTGGATGCAAGTTCAAACGTTTGACGCGTCTTATTTTGGAAGCGCTCACCGGATGTACGTTATTAACCTCGCTAACTTACTTGTGCTCTGTAAAACATGAGCAGCGACTGTCCAGTCGTCTGCTCAGAAGAACAGCAGACGCGCTTTGCTTGACTGGAGTGAAAATGAACTAAGCCAGAGAAATAACTTCAGCTGTGGTTCTGTTATGCGTTTGAAGGGGGAAAACACCGTCACATTCCGAATTTCTCGGCGGACTTTACGGGACAGAGCAGCTGTCTCCAACAGTCGTCTGTCCACTGTGAGCGGTAGGTTTTTACCACATTTAATTTTACTGTACGTAGCATTGTAACGCAGTGAGCGTGGCGGTGGTGTTTTAGTGGACATTTTCGCTGTTGCAGAGGAACCCGTGTGAGTTTGGAACTTTGGGAATGTTTGAAAAATAAACGTATGGAAATTAAGCTGCGCTCCTGCTCAGGTGTGTGAAGGTTAAATTAATGTCTTCACTTGACATGCGCTTAACACACACACACACACACGAATCATGAAGGGAACTTAGTTGTGTTTTTTTTCTTCTTGTAGTTCAATCTTAAAACAATGCAAAATACAACATCTTTTATGTTATCAACGTGTGCATCAGACGTGACAGGTTGAGTGGGTTCAGACATAACAAAGAGCCTCCTGCAGCAGATCCAGACTAATTTCCTGCTTTAGCTTTAGTCAACATAATTAATAAACATTTTCCTTATCATGCCCTCTAGCATGCCCCCCCCCCCCCCGTCCTTAAAACACGTCTTATTCCCTTAATTTTAATTTTTGAAGGTATATTGTAAAGTCCATAGGAAAATCAACTTTGCTCATTGTGATTTAAGACGCACATTAAAAAAAATGTAATTGAGATGGACAAAGAAAAGGATGAAAATGATAAAATAGCATGTATTGTTGCTCTTGACACGGTTTTTAAGTTCTTTTGGCTGCAAGGCCTTGCTAAAATCTTGCTAAAACTCTCACCAAACCTGATTGTCTGTGCGAACAGTGACAGTGACAGACTGTTTTTAGATCCCAGTGGCAGCTTAGGACAGTTCTTAGGTTATTCTCTAGCCTGTGTGTAAAAGAGAGTGATTCCCATTCACAAGCAGTGGTTGACCTGAGTGCAGCAGTAACATAGAGTATGTGAATTCTTAAAGTGAATGGCATTGCCTCTCTAATGTAAGACTATTTTTTCCCACAGTATTGTAGTGCTGCCAGCTTCACTCATGGGACCAAATGTCACAGCTTGACTGTTGACTGTAACAAGAATATAAATCAGTGTTTTTCAGCCTAAAGTTTGCTTTTTGGTGAGCTGGATAACCATCAAGAGTGACTATATGGGCACAGCAGTCCCATAAGTGTTAATTTAATGAGGTTAAGACACACCTAGTCTATTTTTGTGTGCAACTGCCTTATCTGTAAACAGACACTCTGTACAAAGAAGAAGAAGAAACATACAGAATAGTGGCATGGTCCTCCTGCCTCCTAACTCTGATGGTACACTGAGATTTCTTCAGCCTAAATACACTCAGCAGAGGAAGTGATAAGGAGAGGACTGTGGCGCCCCTGCAGCACGAGGGCACAGTTGATTTGCATTGATAATTTCTCAAGTGATTTTTCTTAAGTGATTTTTATAAGCACATGGCAAACTTCCCCCGAATGCTTTCTGCTTTGTCAGCATATCAAGGTGTTGGCATCAGTGTGAAGTTTTAGATGAGTCTGCCATGTTTTTTGGGTCCCTTGGAATTAAGTGATGTAATTTGAGGAGAAAACAGTTGCATTCTGTACCCTAAATACATTAAGTTTTCAACATGCCTGCAGCATAGGGCTGGATACAGTTTGTCCCCTAACTTTTTCATTAAGTTACCTGTTCAATGCCTGATTGTTGTCACTAGAACTAAAGCTGTATATTGCAGGTAGAGGTCAGCTGAAATGGGTTTTCTGTGGCTGATGCCGATACATTTTTGGCCCATATATTTAGCTGATTTTTCTTTTTCCTTCATCTGATTTCCGGTTAAATATCTAAATATATAAAACAAATAATCAAATATAGTCAAATTCCTTGTGTGTTTTTCACATACTGGGCGAATAAAATCTGATTCTGATAGTAAATAAATAAAATTTTCGATGGAAAAATATTTCAGTGACTTAACAAGACTTGTCAAATTTCTGAGAACTAAATTGGCAGATTAGTAAATAATAGTAAGTTTTTCTAATCAAGCAGAATAGCAGCTTTCAAATTTCAACATTTTTTTGCATATGTAATATAATATACTTTGCCACATGGTGGGAGAGTTGCTCACACTGTCGCCTTGCATCAAAAGGTCCTGGGTTTGTGACCCCAGTCTGAATGAAGGCCTTTCTGAATGGAGTTTGCATGTTCTCTGTGGATTTTCTCTGGGTCTTCTGGTTTCCTCCGACAGTCCAAAAATATGTTGAGGTTAATTTAACACCCTAAACTGACCGTAGGTGTGAATGTGAGAGTGAATGGTTGTTCGTCTCTGTGTGTTTGCCCTGTAAAGGACTGGAGATCTGTTCTGGGATTAGCTCCAGCTCCCCGTCACCCTTATGTAGAGGATACAGCGAGAGATGATGGATGGATGGACCTGCATTCCCTCTTGCTTCTTTGTTGGTTTCTTTGCTTCCTTCTATAAGAAGACATAAGTGGTGGCAATTACATGTTAGCTAATGTTGTGTATGTACTGGTGATTAAAGCTATAATGATCAAAATATTACCTGGGATAGCAGTGTCTCACCTGTATATGCGAAAATTATGGTATAGGTGTAGCTGAAGTTAGACTTACTGAAGTGCAGGTCTGGAAGGCCTTGAGGGAAATGTGTGCTGACACTTAAAACAGCCTGGAGCTGTGGGAGGAAAAACCATTACACACACACATTAATGTTTTTGTATAATGTATTTATCTTCTCTTTGGTTTCTAGTTGGACTAGATAAATAATCTGTGCTAACTCTATTATGCTTCTGTGAATTCTGCCCTTGAGCTGTTTTTAAATTGAAGGTCAAGTCCTCAATAGCCTTTTAATACAAGTTGGCTCCTTGAAGTACAGTGAGAGGAGAGAAACTTTAGAAGACCAAACCACAATGGGAACAGAGTGGGGGTGTTCTGCTGTCAGGCAACTTTGTTGTGTTTAGTTTTCCCTGTGGCTAATTATGTCAAATGAAGTGTTGATTTAGTGTTTTGTGGCTTTCATTGTTGTATATAGTGTCATATTGTGTTGAATTTACTTTTTTTGCAGTAAGTAGTGATGTCACACAGTTTCCTATGTAGCACATTCTACAATAATTTTTTTGGTGTGTGTGGCTATTCAAACAAACAGCCATGATGCAACATGGCTCTGTTTCCCTTCGTTATCTCCTTTTTAAAGCAAGATATTTTAATGTAGTTTCTTTGACTGTAATGGGGTCATTAATTAGATAAGATCTGATCAAATTGCCAATGATTAAAATGATCAATAAAAACTATAGTGGCCAAACACCTAACATGTAAGAGAGTATTATGAGAACCACATCCCAGATACCACTCTCGTCAAGTATTGTAATATTATACTGAACAGTTTCCCAGCTTTATTTTCCACAGGGCTTTTGGAATTCCTAGCCAGTTTCCAGTTTTGCAAACAGCTGGACTGCACATCTGTTTGAGGGCATCAAGATGTAGGGGTTGAGATTTCAGAGACCTCAGATCCTTGAGCCTGGAAATGGGTCAGGACACTCTCTCTCTCTCTTTTCCTCTCTTTTTTAACTCCCTCCTTGGATCCCAATTTTAAGGTACAGAGTGCAGTGGCCCGAATTGCAATTTTTTGTTTTCACCTTCTAAAGCTTTGACTAATGGCCTTATTTCAGTGCAAACTGACCATGCTACCAAACTGCTTTCAAATTTATTTTCTGTAGGGTTCCACTTCATTCTTTTCACAATGTTTACCTTAATTTGTGTGTTTTACTTTGTTTACCAATGTAACTATATAAAGGAAAGATTAATGGTTAAAATGCATAGGAATTAATGACATCTAGTAATGAAGTTGCAAATCGCAAAAAAAGGAAGTACCCCTGGCAGATAGTGAACCTTGACCTGCAGGTAACATAAAAAAATGGGGGTGTGAAGAATATCAAAACAATGTTCTGTTTTTTTACAGTAATGATTTAAAAAAGTGTAGATGAGGCTTCAAGTGTTTGTTACAAATGAGTTCATCCATTAAATACAGAAGATTGAACAAAACAAAACAACTATTTTCCATGTGAATATGTGAAATATATTTAAAGAAATGGAGATTCGTCAATGACTGTGCCTCCACTAGAACCCCATTAATTTTCCTAATCTCTCCCAAAATTATATTTTTAATCGGGAAGTGAGGTATGGTGTAACTGGTGGGATTACATGGATTCAGATGTCAAGTTAGTTGAAGGATCTGGGCACAGTTTTGTTGTTTGGCTTTGTTTCCCCATGTCTGAATTTACAGTTGTCAGGAGAATTCTATACACAGCCTGTACATGTAATGTGTTACATCGCTATTTACTACTGTACTGTATATTAACTTCTTGTCTGATCTCACTTATGCATGATGATGTGCTCTTTTCCCATGAGCAGTTGTGATTGGTGTTGGTATTTAGTGTAATCATGACATTCACAGTATACACAGTACAGTATAGACTTTGAGCCTCTCTTATGTTATTTTCACCAGTACCTTGCTGCCCTCATGCTCTTTTCTTCTCTTTGACTGCCACCAATTTATCCCACTCACGTACTCTTCAGCTGTGTCAACTGCCTGCTGTTATCCATCTCCCACTCCCTGACTATGGAGTAGCCCACACTGAGAAACATTAGAAAACACAGGACCTAAAAACAGACTAACCAACACAATATCATGGAGCTGTGCATCTGAATCAAGCCCCACCCTTAATAAACAACAAATTAAATTATAAACCAGAGGATCATTTGTAAATATTTTTTTCTGTTTTCTGACTTGCTGTAAAAAGTGTTCCATGTACAGTTGGTGGGATACAATCCTTAAATATACAGTATATCATATACAGTATATATAAACTGAACTGACTGAAATAGCAGTGTCACTGATGAAAGCAAACAAATACATATTTTATTCATATTTATATTCATATCATATTTTAGCATATTAAATGACTGAAAAAGCGACACAGATAAGATGCCTCTCCAGCTGGGTTGCTATTTAGCTATTAATGTTATGAACAATGTTGTATTATGACCTACTCTTGTACTGAACTGTATGTAACAGCATAGACCACCAAGCATGCACTCACTTTGCTTAGAAAGTGAGTGGACATATAGGTAGTCATTGATTTAAAAATCCCTGAATTAAACTTAAAGAACACAATTCAACATATTAATAAGAAAGAATAAATCTCAAATGTCCTATAATTGTACAAATACATGTGTCTGCCATTTCTCCTAGGATTTACCTTAAAAATCTACTGTGGTAAAGTCACGTCTTTATGGCTTCTTTTGTCCTACTCTTCAAGTATGGTTTAGAATTTTATGTCGTCTCCTTATCATGTCAGTTTTATGTAGCTGGACTTACGTAAGTGGGACAACCCATGCCTTAGTTTGTCTCTTTGGATACTTTTGAATAAATTCTTCCTCACATTCAGCTTGATTGCTGGCCTGATTCTTCTCCTGCTGAGAGGCGATGAGATGGATGGCACACAAACCTAATCTCTATTAAGCACACATACTGACAAAAACATGAAATTTCAAACCTACATGACACAAATGCCAAATGACGTGCGTTAAAGAGTTGTCACTGTATTAAAGTCTTTAGAGCAGGGAGGCTGACCATGTGGTGGGAGGCTGAATGATTGAGAGGTGAAGAAATGGTGAGTAGAACAAGGGTGCGGAT
Source organism: Brachirus orientalis (assembly GCA_016785285.1). Taxonomy (NCBI): domain Eukaryota; kingdom Metazoa; phylum Chordata; class Actinopteri; order Pleuronectiformes; family Soleidae; genus Brachirus; species Brachirus orientalis. The sequence continues at coordinate 4,470,061 of JAFBJR010000123.1, forward strand.
CAGAAGCTATGTGGGTGGTGGGATGCGCTGTTCGGCAGGAGCCACGTCACAGCATTGCATAAGGGCTTACGCAGGCAGTGGCGAAGTGGATCTGAAGTAATGAGCAAGGAGAGCCTTTACTCCTGCTGAGGATGAGAAATGTAATATATTCCAACAATCCATCCAGCTACACTTAAGAGAAGTTAGACTGGCCTGTTTTCATTTTTCAATTTTTCCAGAATATATTCTCAAAAAAAAAAAAAAAAAAGGATTTTTAAATATTTTCTCCAGTAATTTATCAATATTATTCACCACTTCTTTTGTTATAACTGAATAAACATTAATATTTGATTTACAGCTGCACTCTAATTACTGAACCAATGAACTGTCATAGGGTTGATATTTTCCCACTGGATAACAAACTCAACACATGTAAGAGTAGCAACTAATGATTATTTTTCTTCAGTCAATCTGTCAATAGTTTACTAATGGTTCAATTGTTTAGTCCATAAAATGTCACGAAATGATGACAAATGTTGATCAGTATTTCCCAAACATTGAATTAATGAGATATAGTGAGTTGTGATGCGAAGAAACCAAACATTATTTACATTTAAGATGCTGAAAAATCTGATTAAAATAACGCACAAACTAATTAATCAATTATCAAAATTGTTTGCGATTTAATTTAGTAATCGATTAATCATTGCAGCCCTATGTAACAGTCACAGCTTACTTTGTAATTACACATCCTCACTTACAGCTGCACCTTACCTTATCATTTTCAACAACTCACTACTCACAACAGTACAAATGGATTTTATCAGTAGGTTTTGAAAATATATTTTGAGGTTTGGACTGATCTTAAATGATATCTGAGAAAATGCAAATCTTTTGTGCTGTTTAAAAGGAATGTGATGCTTTCCATGTGGACCATCTTCTCACTGTCCAAACAAAACTGATGTGCCAGTTTTCCCACTGGATTATCTTTCCTCTCTGATTTTATGCTTTTAAATAAAGAGCTGTGTTATTTTAAAAAAGTACAAGCACAACGGTTGTAGTTTTCTAGCAATCTGTTCTTACCTAAATACATTGCATGTTTGTGTTTCTTCATTATCATTTTAGCCTTACAGTATATAGCGCTTGTATGATCTCCCCACCACCTTTTCTGAATGAACTTTGCTCAAGGTGTGTTACATATTATTGAGTATTAACTTTGATGAAATACATGGTTAAACATTAGAATAATAAACCTAAGTGCTGTGGAATGGCTGTGTTTGGATAGGGAAGAAGCAGGACACCACCCTGCTCCTGTCATTTGCTGGCCCCGTGTGTTTGCACAATATGTGTTAATGTGTTGTTGTGTGTCGGTGTGCCAGCATGCATTCTGGAACTCAGGAGTCAGTGATTGATTCTTTACAACTGTACTAAATGTTTTGCGTTAAAAAAGCCCATTTCAGCTTTAAAGTGATTATAGAGCAATGGTTTAATAATACAGTGGATCACTGATCTGATATTGAAGCTCATCGGCTTTATTCTCTGTAGCAGTTTTCTGTGATAAGCTAAAAGCTGATTTGCTCACATTTTTATTTGCCCATTACCAAACAGCAGATAGATAAAGTTGGCGACTGACGGACACAAACGGGATCAATTATCCCCTTTAAGGAACAGTAGAAGACTATGACTTATCGCCTAAGACAGCCCCTTATGGATGTTGATTACAGAAGACAAACAAGGAAATGCAAATCACAAGAAACCTTACAGATTATGTTGGGGGCACAGTCCACATCTCAGGGACCAAGCAAGTATATTGTGTCATTCAAACAAGTTGACTTGATTTAACAACACGGCAAGTCTAGAAACTATAACTAGGTGTTATTACATAACTTATTCCTAACTGAAAACATCTATGATATTCTATATATATATATATTTTACTCAGTCTCAGTAGTTACTCTCAAGTATGTCAAACAACTGAGAGAAGATAGTTGAGGTTACGTAGTACGTGTTAAAACGTAGTTAAATCTTCCTGTGTCCAGCTTTTCCTTAGTGGACACAGGAATTTGAGGCCACCTGACTTGATTGTGGGTCACCAAACATGACAGACAGTGGTGCCTGTTTAGCAGATGAGTAATGAGGAAGTGGTAGTTGCAGTACTGCCCTCCACTCTACGTTCACATCCATCCTCCTCTTTCTGTGTGTCTCCCTCTGTTGTTTGGTCTTCTTTAATAAGGATTATCCCTTTGGATGTAGAGTAGCAGGTGAGAGGAGCAGCTCTCCCGAGTAAACACCTGTTTGTGATCTGTAGGTCAATTATCAGCCCTTTAAATAAACTGTTAAGTTATTACCTTGCAACTACACTCTTAGGGTTGGTGCTATGCTATCCCAGTGAAACATGCTGTAAAGCCGTCTGGATTACACTACATTACATGTGGGAAGCCACAGTCTCCTCAACACTTCCAACTGTCTGTAACATAAATTATGTTAGACGCAGACGGAGGGTTAGGGTTACAGTTACAGTTTTTGTCGTTAAGCCTTTGCAGTTGCAGTTTGCCTGCAGGCAGTTGGTATTTAGCAAACATCCCTGATCCTGTTGATAAAACAGGATGCACGATAACCAGTTAGTTACGCCTGTACAACATGAGTAATGTTGTTTTCCATATTTATTTGTCTCTCAAAACCAATACAGTCCAAATTACATTATTTCTTTGGTGGTGATTCACAAACAAAAGAAGTAACATGTCATTGTTGTTTTATGCATTTGGTGCAAGTTTTTCATTCAGGCTTCACTCTTGTTGACATGGAAAATCCCCTCAGTTTCAGACTCCTTCCATGTGAAGATTTTTTTGCCATCATGACTCAGATTTTCCTCTTTCTCCCTGACTTCCATAAACACACTTGTAACATTTCAGGTTTTCCAGCTCTCTACATTGGTAGTATTCTTGTTGCGTCTTCCTCTGCTGATTCAACAACCTAATGCAGTTTTGGTTTTTATCCCCTAAGGCTGGGAGAACTGAGACAGACAAAGAAAGAATGAAGAGCTGTTTTCTGGTGTGACCTCCAGGGATATCTGCACCGTATGCTTTCTAAGGCCTCAAAAAGGTGAAGACGGGGTGTCATTGACAGGTAAGTGAACTAAATGTTGTTTTAATCGTCAAATGTATCCTACCAATTTTTTCATTGTCCTTGAAGCTTGGTTTTGTGCAAACATTTTGGATTACAGCAGATTACATACATAGTTGTTGTTAAATTGAGACCAAACATGTTTTGCTCCATTTTTGGTTCAGTTTATTGATGTAAGGAAGTGGCCGCAACAAGCCACACACATAGCAGTGTTTTTCCTTCTTTGTGTGGATGTTAACACATTACTGTTGTGTGGGAGTTAGCAACAGATCACAATCATGGATAGGGTTTTACTGTAATTTCAGAGCTGGAGGTGTAACCCAAATCTGTTTGGCATATTATATTATAAATAAGACTGTGGCTGGGTCGGGTCCCTGTCAACTCAGAACTAGCAACTAATTTTTGTGGATTTATGACAGGGCTTTTTCAGTGCTCCTATTTCATTCTATAGAGATCTCTCTTCCTTGCTACTCTTCGTATAAAATTATGACCCGTCCCTGCTAGCCACTGAGTTTTATTTTAGAGATGTTCGTGGATTGCTTTGTGCCATGGGGGATTATTTTGGAAGTCAGTGGTCCGATTGGCAGCATGGTCAAGGCCAATTTTAGCTGCAGTATCTAGTGGGAGAGATGTCCCCTTGCAGAGGCAGCATGGAAACTGAAGGATGGCTGCAGAAATGAGCCATTGTTATGAAAATATAGGCAGACATTCAGTGGAGAGGCAGCAGCTGGGTCTGTGATGGATGACCACCTGCGGGGCATCCTCTCTAGATATCAGGTAAATTAGAATTATAGCCTCTAAAAAGCATATTTACATGTGCACAAGAAATTGGCCCACAGATGCAGTCCTAAATGTTTCATTCATCTCTGTGGGATAACAAACTTTATATGACTGATCAAGAGCAGAAACCAGAAACCACTAGGCTGGTGTACTCAACATCTCTGCAAAGCTACACTGGAAGTATTTGATATGGTGTTTGGGTTTAATGTCCCTATCCTGCAGCCTATAATCTTTTTTTCTCTTTAGTTTAAATTCAAAAATTTTAAGAGCTTTTTATAACCCTAACAATACAATAACCTTTTTCCCCCCATTTTACAAAGTTAAAGCATTACTGTATACTACCTTTTAACCAAACTGCATTCAAACCATTGAAGTTCACACAATGCTGATTAACTGGAGCCTGTAAAACAACTAACCTCAGAAGGGGCTGACTCATGTTTCCCCCTGCTTTCCCCTTACCCATAAAGACATGGTGTTAATGTTGGCATTCACAAAGGGGATTTGCAGCCTGCCTCCTTATCCCACTACATGTGGCCTTGGGGCAGCTGATTGATGGTGTTTGCTATCAAATCTTTAACTGAAAGTGGATTCTGTTGCTTGAGCTGCAACAGGACAGTCTTTTCAGGGCTTGCGGCACACTCAGTGTTCTTCAGACCTATTGAGACCTGACCAAGAATGACCTTGAACTCCCTCCCTTACCTTGCCTGAAGGACAAACTTGGTGTCTTCCTCTGTGACCCAGTTACAGAAGCAGGGAGAGAGGGAGTAAAAAAGTGAAGAAAAGGCAGAGAGACAGATCTGTGTATTTTATGCGTAAGGCAGTGGCAGGGCATAGCCTACTTCTCGTACCCCACTTTACCCCCTTTCATCTGCGAGCTGAGCAGCTGAGCTCCAACTGCACAATCTCAAATTGTTTCCTTTTTGTCATTTGTTTGTTTTGGACAGATGGCAGATTATAGCACAAGGCTGAATGCTGCCACTGTCACAGGAGAAACAAATCAATGAAGCTACCTGACTGGTTACTTGGGACATTAGTCCCTGCAGCACGTCACATGATGGGTCACTTGACACATGAACCTACAGAGAATTATCACTTAAATTTGCACTCCTGCTTAGCACTTTGGCATGTTAGTGATTTTTATCTCTTTTTTTTTTTGCTACCTGCCCACACTTTTACCAGTTTGCTTTCCTCACACCTCTTGTTGATCTGCTGATTATAAACATGTAAGTAAGTAAAACAAGAGTATGGCATTTGTATTCAAAAAGCCAAACTGTTTGCTTTTGATGTAACAACATTTTAAAGTTATACTTGTGATGTTTACAGGTTGTTGTTCCACCCTCAAGGTCAAGTAAGATGTTATTATGTTAGTCCTGGTTTTTCTTACTATTAATATTATTATTGTTAATAATAATAATAATATATTAATATATATTAATAATATATTAATGTCTGTATTTTTTTACTGACTGCCATAACTATTTTTGGATTTGCATTTCACATAATGTAGAGGACAATGTTTGATCACAAATACAGTGCGTCTGTTTTGGTTGTTTTGATCAGATGCCACTGCGGCTATTGTGGAACATTTCAAAGTGCTTAACAACTGACATACAAAGTTAGAGATTTTCTATGAGACAATATTCTCTTGCAATTCCAGTTTGTGTTTATTCTTTTCAATTGAAACAGACATGGAGAGCAACATGGGTTTCAACTGTCAGCTTGCCTTTTTCATGGCTTTCTGTTTCTTTTTTTAACAGCCTGACAAAGGCAGTAGAGGACCTCGCAGAGTGTAGATTCTTTGGTCAAAGGAAATGGTAGAGGAGGAGTAAAGCAAGGAGAGAGGAGGTGTATCAGTCATACAGAGGCTGGACTGAGAGGAGGGGGAAAAGAGGGGGCACAAAATAGAGGAAAGGAGAGGAAGGGGAGGGGACTGTGCTTCCATTCACAGTGGCGGCATTTGGCTTGAGTGTTTTTTTTTCTTGGGTATGAGAAGTTTTCAGGAGGGTTGGTCAGAGACAGAACCAGAGCAAGGAGAACAGAAATAAAGTAAGAAATAAAAGACCCTGAAGGAGCTGAGACTGGACGATACAGAGAAGCTGGTGAAGCAGCAGGGCAGCAATGAAGGCAGCAAAGTGGGGTAAGAAACTTGGATAGAATGGAAGTCGACTCTATTACAGTCAAGGTGACAGTGATGTTGGGTAATTGAAACTTCTAAATTTATCTTGCAGGTTAATATAATTAGCTAAAATAGCCAGCAGAATACTGTATGTAAAAGTTAAAATAACAGTTGCAGTTAAGACATAGACATAATCTGTGTATATGTACAAGCTGTGTGTGAATGCAAGCGTGTGTGTGAGGGAGACATTATACAGCACTTTTTTTTCAGTGCCGTATTATTATTGGCAGTGGTCAGTGCAGCATTCACACAAACCTGCAGGCAGGGAAAAATGCCTTTATGTGTAGTGTATACACTTTGTCACTTCTGTTAATCCACTGGGACTTCTTATTGCACCAAGCATTTTAAAATTAATTTATTTAAAGTCCATCCCTTTAACAGGAAGAGGACCAAGAAAAGCAGTAATTATTATAACCCAAAAGTATGGCAAACATGTTGTCACACTGTGCACTTGTCATGTGGACACTATATCGACACTGAAATAATTGTGAGGGAAAGTAATCATTGACATGGTGACTGTGGCGTCTGTAAGGGCTCTGCCTGTGGAAAGGTAGGTTGTCCAATGTCTACCAAACTAAAATAGCATTGTCACACTTCTGCTCTATGCTCCAGTTTTCAGAGAGAGGGGGGGAAGAGATGGGAGGGGGTGTTAGAAAGAGTAGGATTCAGAAATGTGGGCACAGAGTGATGGAGAGTGGAGGAGGGGATCATTTGTCTGTTTCCTCATTCAGATGCTCCCGACTGAAACAGCCTATCCTTCACATTTAAGTGTTTTTTAAGTGTTTTACTTTCTTTCTCTCCACATCATGTTTAAGTCAGAGGTGTTACATCTCTCAGATCAGGGCCAGCGCAACACAGCGTTCTTCTTGTTTTCATCCTGAGCCTATAGTTTACCTGGTGTGGGATGTATTTTTAGACTCTCACCTCTGTGGCTGTGGATGTGTGTTTATGGCGTGGTTCTAACAAAGAAGGTTATAGTGCAGGCTCCTTCAGTTTGTCTCAAAGCACGTTTGTGTGACGATGCAGTCTTGCAGGGTCAGTAAACCTTCTATAGTCTACCTTTTGGAAAATCGCTTACATTAAAAGGCTCTAATATTGTGTCCTTCTTTAATTGGCTATTTTGGATATCAAATGAATGTCATTGAAATCGGTCTTGATTTATTGCTCTAAGTGTAATGACTACATGACTGTAGTGACAATTTTGATGAATCTGAAAACATTTCATTCACTGATAAGGATAAAGAAAAACTGAAGAAGAAATTGTAGCTTTTCTTTGTGCTGTTTCTGTCTATTCTTCACGTCTGTCTGCAGAAAGCTTAAACAAAAAGATAAAATCAAAACTATTATATTGTAAGACCTTGATCTTACTCTAAACTTGATGTGGAATGTGCTACTAATAAAATGAATTAAACTGAAAACACTTGTTGCCTTGTGCAACAGGGAAACAATATTTAAAATGTTCTTACCCTTGTGTTTTGAGTTACTCTGTTAATGATCTGACTCATGCTTATTGTGCCCATGTTTTGACAAAACACTCCTTAGCTGCCGCAATTGTCCAAAGATTCCTTCAGCTGGAGGAGGGAGTGACTGACTGACTGACTGAGTGATGGCAACAGACATCAAAAATTTAGGGGCTTTCTCACACTCAGCTGACACTGTAGACATCATGGGGTGGTTACAATATAATCCACACACACACTGTGGTGCTATGACGTTTTCACTGCAGTAATTTATTGCCACTCACCTGTGTTTATTTCAATGACCTTGCCCCAAAAAACAAATTTTGTTTTGATAATGACAAAACTATTGATAATTGAAATTTTCCAGCTAGACTACATTATATTGACAATGCATATTACACTGTAGTAACATTGTTTTCATTCACTGCTCTGCATGGATGCCTTGGATCGGTCCACTAGTCAGTAGTTGTTAATGTCCATTTAACTTTCATCTGGAAGCATATGGAAGACTCTCACCACTAAAGAACAAGTGAAGGGGTCCTGGCCTCCCTGTCAGCCCTCTGACCACCACCCTTACTTATCCCTCCTCCCTCCTCTTACCAGTGTTTGAGGCCCCTGTCACTATGACAACAAAGGAGAGACCAAGACTGCATGGACATGACAAGGGCTTTGAAAAGTGTTTGAGACCCCCCTGCTTTCCTCAGTGAAATCCCTGCATAGTTTCAGTCAGTTTGAGTCCAGAAGGATTAAAGCCTATTCGTTTATCCGGAGAGAGTTTGAGAGTGACACATGGATTCAGTGTGTGTAAGAGAGCCCTAAAGTGCAGGTTATAACTGTATGAATATAGTAGTTAGTCAACTACAAGTTTGTGTAGTTTAAGTAATAAAAAAAAAGTAACTTAAAAGCCTTGTTGTCAGGTTTTAAGAAGTACTAATATCTGCTGTTTGTAGTTTCTCATATGTGAGACATTGATGTTTCTCTTCAACAAACAAAAACATGATAGTGAAGTGACTATCTTTGGGTTATTGGTCTGTTGTTTTGACAAAGCAGATCTAGTTGACATCTGACAATGTCAACTAGATCTGCTTTGTTGTTATTTAATAATGAATTAATTAGTTTCAGCTGGACAGGTTTCAGTACAGTCAACAACTATACTACTAACATAACACCGGTGAGCTGATTGACCGGTGCATATTCAGAAGAGTGGTTGGACATGGTCTATAGTTCCAGACTGTTGCTGCAAGGAAATTAGGTAAAGGAGTTTTTGTGTTTTGCTGCAAACATCAGACATTAGTCAGTCTCACACATATTGCTCCTGCTGCCATTCAATGAAAGTTTTCACTGATATAGTGAACTATCCTTTCAAACTGCATTTAAGTGATTCAATGTATGTATCACTTCTGCTCTTATGTATTTTCAGATATAGGTTTTAGAATAACCATTTCTGCTGAATTTTTGATTGTTATGTTTGAGTTACAGTAGTGCATCCGTGTTGAGCCTTATTGGTTTTGTAAAAACTCTACCATTCCTTGACAAAATAACTAAACAGTACCAAATACAGATTACATTACACTCTTTATTATGTTGCTTTTAGAAATCATATCATATTTCATCAGCCATAGATTGAAGGTGATAATTAAATTGTGGAAGTCACAGTTAAATCACTGTAGTAGCCTTGTAGGCTCTTAGTAAACTTGGCAGGTTGAAAAATGACTTGGCAATGGCCCTGTCCTGGCTGATGGAGGCTACAAACATGGCTGGCCAGCACGTCTGCTGTCAGCCCTACTTTTACTCACTATGAGCCATTCTTGTTCTCTTCCTTTTTCCGGTGTGGCTAAAAGAGAGGTTTGAGAGTAGGTGAATAAAAAGGAAAGTCCTGGACAAAGCTTAAAATTAATTTTAAAACAGATGAAGTTAGACACTGAAGTTTTAATGATAAATCTTGGGTGTAGCTGTTTTTCTGGCATCTCAGGACCAGTAGTCCTTAAGGAGACAAAACCTAATTTCTGAGCAACTGGTAAAGTTTAGGGCTAAGAATTGAATTTTGGTTAGGTTAAGGTTAGGTATAACCCTTGTTTTATGTTGTCCAAATTAACGGATGTCAATACACTGTCCTAAGAAAAATAGTTGCATAAAATTCTGTGCATGCGTGTGCATGCAATAAGGCCATATATAAAAATGTAAATTGCAACTCTTGATCACATGATATATTGTACGGATACATTCCTTTTAAAGAGGAAATTTACTGGAAAATCAAATTTCTGATGTTTTTTGGTGTGTCCCTGTGTCCTTCCCATATCTAAACATCATTAAAGTTTCACAATAAACACTTCAGCCACTTTTGAGAAAGAAGGGCTTCTCTGTTTACCTGTGCTCGAACAAGCGGTTTTGAAAAGTCGAGTTTAGATTCGTAAGTAGCACATTTGCTGTGCAACAACCCTCCTCCAACAGCTACTCCCGGTCGTGGGCGTGAACATTAAACCTGAAGAAGAAGAAGAAGCACCATGGAGCAGTCAGTCAGCTGGTAGCTGGCCAATCACAAGCGAGTGGGAATGCACTTGGTAGCTGGCCAATCACAAGAGACTCAGTGTTCTGGGGGGCGGGCATTAGCTCAGAAACAGATTGTCTGTTCAGAGGCTGGCAGAGAGCAGCAATAAACTGGCTTAATCTGAAGAGAGGCTATGAGGTTTTTGACCATAAATATTATTTAATTTATCTAAGTAGACATCAGTAATCTCGATTTTTGGTTCAAAAAGACCATTCTATGTGACCTTTAAAACCCTTTGCTGTCCTCTTTTAAAGTTAAATTTAAAAATAAAGGTTAATACAAACTAAATTTGAGTCAAGTAGATAGAACATATTGAGTCTTGTACTGTAAATCCTACATTCACATCTTCTTAACTGCTAGGCAAGGTTAAAAAAACTCAAAGTTTAGTACACGCTCATTATTCGGATATCCTCATACTGTACCCGGTAGAGCACAGCTGGCTCTGCTGTTGGTGGTGATGTCGGAGCACCATGACTTCATCATCATGAGTCCTGTTAGCCATTGTTCTCCACACAACGCTCAACTGTTGGCCAACCCCAGAACAAACTGGTGATACCATAGTCTGTATGTGGCAGCCAGATATTGTGTGGATATTTATCCGCTTGCCCCGTGACAGTGAGGAAGTGAAAATGTGGGTCTGTTTGTCCTTGTGCCTCTTATGTATTGAATTTCTGTCAGCTGTATTATTATGTACTGTTGAATCTACACCCATAGCTAAATCACAATACACTCAACATGTCTCCTCTGCTTCTCATTTTAGGTATTATCCAGTTATTAACTTCAAACTGTTCTTTAAGCTGCTCACATGTATGGAGACAGGAGCCTTTATTGCTGTCAGGGAAAATACCAGCATGTTAGAAGCCATTTTACATCTTACATGAAAAGAGACCCTTTACTTCTGCTGCCCCATGCATTATAAGCCAAATGCCTCAAGCTCTGCCCACAAGTTGCTGCCGCTTAGTTTTACTGAATGGTGGGTACAGGTTCTGACTGTGGTCCTTCAGAGAGTTTTATGGCTTAGTCTACTCTGCATAATTGCAATTATATATTAGACTGTTCCGATGTATAAATATTCCTTGAAGAAACCCTGCTGTGGAGACTGGATAGTGGACTTGAGATTTACTACAAGATTAAATTGACTTGACTGACTAGAGAGTTGACAGAATATTTTTCAACTTGAACCTTGATTTGGACTTGAAAAAGCTAATACTTGATTCATACTTCACTTAAGATTTAAGGACCTCATACTTGATTGCTGTGCTCGGCTGATCTCAAATGACTTGACTTTACACTTTTGTTTGCAAGGCTATTAAAGACATGGGACACTAGATTACTAGATAACTAGATTTTCATTTACAAGAGTTGTCACAGACTTAAAATAGCTTGAACAAGATCCATGGCTGGAGATTGTTTTGGTTTTAGTAACTTGATTAATTATGAAATGATTTTAAGGACTTGAGACTATAAGGAGATTTAACTTTGACTTTGTCATATAGGGTCTAATATGCAATTGAGAGTAACTGCTTAAACATGTCAAATCATTTTTTCCCATTGTTCAGAGAGAGTGACCCCTCTCAGCTGCCACCATGGCTCTGGTTCAGGCTCTGCCCATATCTGCTGAGCCCCACAACTCAGGCCTCAGTGGAGGGGCCCGTAGAAGACATCAATCTGGCCCTTCACCCCCCATCATCGCACCACCTCCCTCCACTCTGGATTCCATGGGCTCTGTCAGCAGCCTTATAGCCACCCGCCCTGGTCCCTACCAGGACCATCGCTCTGGTGTTGAACTTGGAACAAGGGTTAGAAGACCCACACCCGGAGCTTCCTGCCTTGATGGTGAGTCTCCCCAGGATCATATACTGCATGACATCTCACCGCTGAAGAAACAGAGCTCCACAGCATTCATCAGGGGCCTGGAAAAGGAGAGTGGGAATAGGAACCAGACCTATCTGAATGAGGACTATATAGGTGACTGGAATGAGAATCCTGCAGTAGCTGCCAGCCCAAGTAGTGACACAGATGAGATTAAAGAAGGATCAAGTTTCAAAGAGAACGTGGGGGGTCCTCCTCCAAAACTGATCCCAGAGTCGGGAAAACTTGAGAGAGTAAGTTTTTGAATAAATGGTTGCCTTGACTGAGACAGTTAATATAATGTTATGTATTGGTTATTTTTCAAAATAGTACATACCTTTTAATTATGAACCATAAAAGACTCCTACATTACTCAATGATGGAATCTTTTTTTAATGTTTATTACAATTATGGCCATACATATGCATGAATTATTGTTCAGGTAAAAAACTAGTAAAACATTTTTCTCTGTCACGTTAGCCACCTGTTCCTGCTTCCAAACATGGTTCCTGTCTTGATTTCCCTTTTCTAGAACATGGAGAAAACAGTGTTGCGACCCACTGCCTTCAAACCTGTCATTCCGAAAAGCCGCACCTCCATGCAATACCTCTCTCCTCGCCATTGTGCCAACGTTTCAGAAAGCCAAAACACCCTGAACCTGCTCAGCCCCACCCACAGAGAAGTGTCACCCTCCTGCTCTGAGAAACGTAGTTCATACAGTGGGGCCCGTAACAGTGGCGGCGGGGGCAGCAGTCAGTCCTGCTCGCTGTCAGACTCTGGACGCAACTCCCTCTCCAGCCTGCCACCTTACAGCAGCACTGGCTACAGTCTGGCATCAGGAGAGGCCTCTGTAGGCCACATGGAGCCCATGAAGAGTGCTCCACCAGTCAGTGCACACGGACACTCAAATTCAGACAGTGGACGCTCGTCCTCCAGTAAGAGTACAGGCTCTGGGTCGATTAGTGGTCGAGGGCAACCTTTATCTGACAGTGGGTCCAGTGGGCGCTCCCCTGGCCCTCTTGATGGTTATGAAGGTGTGGTGAGGGACCTGGAGGACAAACTGAGGGAAAGAGAGCTGGAGCTGCAGCAACTTCGAGACAACCTGGATGAGAATGAAGCCGCTATTTGTCAGGTGGGGCGCTATTTGTCAGTACAGATTATTAAAAATTCCAATAATTTATTAATAATGGTTCATTTGTTTTGTACCATTACCTGTCCTAATGGATTAACATTTTGTTATTGTTATGTCTCATGTGCAGGTGTATGAGGAGAAGCAGAAACGCTTTGAACTTGAGCTGGAGGAGCTGAGGCAGAGTTGTGCCACCAGGATGCAGACGGCCTCACAGAAGGCCCAGCGCGCCCAACAGGTGCTTCAGATGCAGGTGAGAACACCCAACGAGAAGCAGGTAAAGTGTCAGCTACTGGCAAAATGGTCTCACCAAAACTACTGTTAATGGCCAACATCTTGAAACATCATTTGCTAAGGACTGCATGTCTGTTAGCTTCTCACGGATGTTGCCATGAGAGTTAATCCTCAGTACAAGACAAATCCCATATCAACACAGCTTTCTTGTATAAGTTAAGTACATTTCAAAACTAGTGTGACAAAACATCAGCTAAAACTGGAAAAATGACTACAGCATTACTTCTCAGTGCATGCTTTTTCCCAACTTTAAAAAGCTATATTTCGCTGAACTCCTTTGTTGGGTGAAATGGCTGTAGGTTTATCAGCTCCAGCAGGAGAAGAAGAAGCTACAGGAGGAGTTTGCTCAGCTTCTGAAGGAAAGGGAACAGCTGGAGGAGCGTTGCACCTCCTATGAGCATGAGAAGATCCAGCTGGGGCCTCGGCTTGAAGAGACCAAATGGGAGGTGAGCAGTGCTACAGTTTCTTAAATACAGTATACAAGATTTGATGGTTAATAAGATTTCAATATGGCCACCATTTGCATAAATACACAACTCCCAAAGAAGAGAATTTTTTAAACTGACACTCAGTATTTGATTCCTGAGACTAGTTGTTCCTTTTCATACGAGGCTATGAGTTTTACCTCAAAGCTTCCTAAATTATTCAGCTGTTGTAACAGACTCCAGCTGATGAGAGAAATTTGATCTTTAGGTCACCGTTAAGCCAGTTGAGAGCTTTAAAAATTTTATTTTTTTTAAAACCTGGATCAATCATGATTTGCATTTTTGCTTGGAAAAACTTGACATTTATTAGTTCATTAGTCAAAGATAGCTACTTTACTGTGTACCAGGAATATACAGCCTGTATGGAACAGTTTTCCCTCTCTTAGGTGTGTCAAAAGTCGGGGGAAATTTCTTTGCTCAAGCAGCAACTGAAGGAGGTGCAAGGAGAGTTGGCTCAACGTGTCGGAGAGATTGTTTCACTGCGGGGTCAACTCAGAGAGACACGTGGGGAGCTCACAAACACCCAGGTCCTGCTCCAGGAGGCTCATGGCACAACCCGCACACGAACCCTGGAGCTGGAGGTGTGTGAGAATGAACTCCAGCGTCGCAAGAGTGAAGCAGAACTGCTAAGAGAGAAGGTTGGACGTCTTGAAGGAGAGTTGGCTCATCTTAAAGATGCTTTGGCCAATCAGGGCCAGGGAAACAGACAGTGTCAGGTGTTCCAGGAAGCAGAGGAGCACCTACTCACCTATGAAAGTGACGAGGCAAAGGCTCAGTGGCAGAGCAGCACCGAGGCCTTGCAGAACATGAAGGTGCAGATGGACAGGATGAGGAGTGAGCTGGCTTTTGAGCGTCAGCGGGCTGAGCAGCAAATGGGAAGCTTCGAGGAGGAGCGCAGGATATGGCAGGAGGAGAAGGACAAAGTAATCCGCTACCAGAAGCAGCTGCAGCAGAACTATGTACAGATGTATCGTCGGAACCGGGAGCTAGAACAACACCTGCAGGACCTCAGTCAGGAACTGGAGAGCAGGGAGGAGGACGAGGGCAGTGGCAATGAGATAAACTTTGATGAGGTGGCTGCCACAGAAATTTGACCCTTGTGTCTCACCAGCTTTTGATTTGCACTACTGTCAGCATACCATTTTAACCCACATATCACAGATCTGGTCTCTTCTTGATGCTCTAGAGGGAAACAGATTGGCAGCACAAAAAAACAAAACATCTGTAGTGTAAAATCAGCCACACTTTAGTTCTGCCTCATTGTCTGCTCTCCATGGAGTCCTGCTTAAAAAGCCAATGACCTCTATTAGTTGGCCACCTTGGTCCTCTTTCCCACCTGTGTTGACTGTGTTAGTGTTTGCACTGATTAAATAGACATCAGTGTTGTAGTCCTTCACAAGCTGATTTAGGTGATGTGCATGAGTAATGTCAACCTTTCTCAGTTCTCGTGATGAAAATGACATCTCCCACTCTGTTAGTCGTGGTCTCCCATCAGTGATGTTATTTTAGATGGCGCACATACTGTCAAACGATGGTGACATATCCAGCATGTTGTAAGAGTGACTAAGATTCACCGTGATGTGACTACAGCAGTTATGTAAACAGCATCATGACTAACATGTAAACTTAAGATGTTTCCAAAATGGGTCTGTCTTCTGCTGTTTGGAGGAAAAACACAAAATTAAGGTTTTCATCACCGAGTACACAGAATTAGTATATTGATGAATAATTCAGTGCATTTTGAGAACGGTTTGTTTACTCGTATCCCCAGTTAATGTAGGAGGTGGAAAATCATGAACATCTGCACAGTGTAATGTAATCAAACATAACAGACCCTGAACAAAAACTAACATGACTCCTTACATGTCATGACATCCTATACAGTGAACACATCAGCTTCTCTCTTGTCTCTTTATAGCACTTGTGAGGAGAGTTGATTACATCGCTTTCTGTTGTGTGTGAGTGAGTGATATGGATGGAGCTACTTTACCAGTAAACATAGTAATAGTAATTTTATGCCTTTTACTGTTGACTGCAATATAGTCATTGTTCTAGAATATAAATACATGTTTTTACTACAGGTGTTACTAACAACATTAACAATGGTTCTGCTGTTTTCAAGTTTCTCGTGTGGCAGTAATGTAGTATGTACAGTACCAGAACTGTGCATGAAATCACTCCTAACTTTCTCACAGCACATTGCATTTTCTTTTATCAGTACACCAAATTTTTAATTTAAATATTTTCTTTTATATATTTTCTGGAATTTCCAGTTTTTTTTTAATTCAAACAGGATGAAAACAAGTTGTCTCACAAAATTGCATTTATTGCTTTCTGAAGAAAGTGAAGGAAATTGACAGTTTTTATTTAGATTTGAGCTTTTTCATCACGTGTTGAAATGTCTTCTCTGAAAAGGGCCTACTGAAAGAGGCTGTTGTTTAAAGGATGTTTACATGAATGTGTTTTTTGGCTTAAACTATTTTAATACTATTACTATTTACACACAGTTTCACTCATAACACATTTAAAGTAGTTTGAATTTATTTTACAACAGGTACAGTTATCTGTCAAGAGCTTACATTCTCTTGCACAAAAATTATAACTGAGTGATGACCAATGTTGCAAGTCCTCAAGATATACATACGAATAAAAAAAAATGTATGTGCAGTGATCGACAGTCCCAACAATGATATTCAAAATAGCACACTTAAGCCTCATACAAAATGATCCAACTATTGTATACATCATGATAAACTCAATATATACAATATATACACCTCATATACAGTAGCTCACTCTTAGTGTTTTAATTTCAGTCCCATATTTTGCTAATAAGACCAAAGTTGTATTTGTCCACTAAAACAAAAATGCACATGCAATTAACACTACAGCACATCACGATGAGTAGTGTGATTTGTGTCTCTTTAGTAAAGAGGGAAACAGTGCACTGAATGACGGGTGTTCGATTGTCGAAACTACTTGACATGACATGACTTTTTCAGCAGCTTCTAAAATTAGAGTCCTCGTTTCACATTTATGTATTTCACTACACTACAATGGGAACACTTGTTCATCTATCACTGCTGATTGAACTATAATCCTCTCTGTAATTAAGCATAGAAGTATTAAGTTTCATTCCTGAGATGTATTTCTAGCCACTGTGAATAGACCAAAGCAATGTCACATACAGTATACTTTGCTCCTACAGTATAGATACAATGCCTGTATATTAATGTTGGTGTGGATTTCTGTTCTTGTTCCGCAGTACAATTTTATAATCCACAATATTTGTATAAAGACATTAAATGTATATTTTCATGCTGTACATTTACTGAACAAACCTGTTTTTAATTAAAATAAGACAAAATGCAAAAGCTGCCTGTGGTACATGGAGATGTGTTCAACTGAGTACAACTTCTAAGTCAGTAGGTATTTTCTACCTTCAATTTATTGCTGCAACAATGTAGACAAGCTGATGTATCGTTTGACTTTGAATCTGTAAACTTTATTTTTAGAAATAAGGTCTGATTTATTTTTCAGGTGCGTTAATAATCCAGCTATATGTTCATTAATTTAACAGCACTGAGCTTGTTTACATTTAGACAATGATGTAGATTTGTGCTCTCGGATTACACTGGGCTACTCAAAATATTCTTCATTACCTATTGCACAGAGCAGAAATGTTCCTGTACAGCTCATGTCTGCCTTCTACAGGTCAAAAACCAAACAGGGTTTTCAAAGGCACTCAAGTTACAATCTGTTATCCTGTATTTTCTTTTTTAAATTAAAGAGCTCAGACATTGCTGAATCGAAACACATCTGTTATACACTGATGAATGTTAACACAACATAAATTGTAAAAAGAAAGCAATGATCTTGCTTCCTGGGTTCTAATAAGTTTAGTTTAAGGTGCCATGGAACATAATTTTTCATGAATAAGGTTTTATGAAATGAAATGTCATGTATGCAAAAACATTTCAACCTCTTATTTCCTCTTATTCTCCAAAGCCATGGTCTTAATTTGCTTATCCTTCATGATTCCTATGAACTGCTACCTTGGGTGATTTCTCATGCAGCTCAGAAGGTTGCTACAGTCATCAGTATCCATGTCGTCACATTAAAATGAATGGCAATATCACATACCTGACCAAAGTAGTGCTCAGGTTTTCCTGCCTCTGTTAAATCCCAGAGACGATTAATCCAAATTCCCAACAAATAGTCTCTTTAAATGGTTTTGGGAACTTTGACCACAAACACCATGGGGTCTTTGGCCTTGTTGCTGAAGGCTTTTCGGATGATGTCGACAGCATGTTGATGTGTAACACCTTGTAAGGTAACTCCATCCACAGACACCAACTCAAATCCAGCCTTAACATTGAAGAGGGATGGTTTAGGTCAGATAAGGTGATGGATAAACAAAGAAAAATATATATATATTACAGATTAGGAAAATAATAACATTTGGTCAAACTTTTAATTCCCAAAAACATTAACTGCAAATTGTGGAAAGATGTTTTACACCTATAATATAAATATGCAACTGTTGTGACAGAGTATTTCAATTTGTACCATTGGAACTACAGCAAGCACCGTCATTAAAGCTGATGAAAGAGCATTTTTATAACTGGAAAATTATATAAAATGCTTAAACATTTCGTAAACATTTTTGTTTACATTTATGTTACACAGATTGAATTCATAATGCTGGGATTCTTGTCCACCAATGAGAAGTTGTGAAAATGTGTAGTAATATTTTTATCTGTTTATGAGAACAATGACCATGAATTCAATCAAAACACAAAAAAAAGGTCTTTGACTGCTATTACCTTGAGCACTTCACAGGTGGAGGCAGCTCCTCCAGGAAAGATTTTCTCAATCTTCACCATTGGCTGAATCTTTGACTCCATCCCACCAGAAATACTGATTCCTGCAGCATAAAAACAACAGCAGTGGGAGTCATGTGAATATGTAACTCAAGTGATTGTCACAAACAGTTATCTACATGTAAAATACTACACGTATGCTGAATATATTAATTTAGTTTGAGTCAGTTATAAAATATTTTCACCACTAATGTAAAATTAAGTATTTGCAGAACATTTTTAATCTAGTTTCACTTCTCTTAATATCTGACCACACAGTTGTTTGGGTTTACCCACATTTCTGTCTTTCTATTATAGCTGTGAATTTTACGCCAATACTTATATTTGTATATATTTTTTTATTTGACTTTAAGCTAATATTTTCACAGTCTTTAATGTGAACAGGTTTTAAGTAGGCACCACCTTGTCAATGCAAAATAGTTGCTGCAAAATTGTGTAGAGGTGTATGTTTGCTGCTGCCAATTGTGATCACATATAAAGCTGTGAATACAAATTAAATGTTGTGATTTTTTGCAGTTCTACATCTGGACAAAAAAAAACAGACCTGAGTGACAAAATATTTTTGTCAAACTGACCATTAACTTACAACCAATTGTGTCAATTTATGAAAAGCTTCTGGCTGCCCAGACTTTAAATCAGACCCGATCCAACACATTTACCCAGTGACTGTTTGGTCTTGGAGATGCTGACAGTTTTGAGCTCAAACTCCTGCTCAGCAACCGAACCATTGAGTCCATTCTCAGAAGACACTTGATGATGTGGACTTGAACCAAACACCTGCGACAAAGCAGGACGACTCTTGCGAGCAGCACTCTGCAGTGTGAACACGGTTTCTTTACTCCTCTCTCCACGTTTCTCCTTTATGTCTTCAGAGTGACCATTTCTAAATGGGGACCGTCCTCTCTCCGAGTCTGCCCTGTCTGAAGAAGAGTGCAGTGTAACTTCGTCAAAGTGCACAGAGCGAATGGTGCCAATGTCTGTTCTGAGAGGAGGGTGGGAGTCATTGCTCTGGGCCAGCAGCCAGTTGGGGAGCATAGGGTTAGCAGAGCGGGGTTCGATTTCTTTAAACTCCGTGTTGTATCCGTCCACAGGTATGTCCAGCAGAGGAGTGAAGGTTGTGGTAGCATGCAGCCGCTCCCTGGACCGATGGGGTCCAGACAGACTGAGCTTCTCCAGCTCCTCCAGTAGATGGCTCTCCTTCTCCACCTCCTCAGCACTGTGTAGCTCAAAGCCTCCTTTGTAATCTAATGAGAAATGATATCAATTATTCACCATATTTTCTTTCTGTGTTCAAGGCTGTGGGGTTGGAATAGAGGAAATCCAGTTCATTACAGAAAAAAAAAAAGAAAAATAATAAAAAAACAACAACAAAAAAAAAAAGCAAAGGGAATGTTGATTAAAAAAACTAATTATCACAGTATGCCAGAATGATGACATAATGAGATAATAAATAAAAATGTCAACTTATTAAGTGACTACAGTTTAACATTAGCAAGACAAGAGGGTGAAATGAAATAATTTTAACTTCAAAAAGGTCTTCTTTCTGTGTTCAAGGCTGTGGGGTTGGAATAGAGGAAATCCAGTTCATTACAGAAAATACAAAAGAAAAATAATAATAAAACAACAACAAAAAAAAAAAGCAAAGGGAATGTTGATTAAAAAAACTAATTATCACAGTATGCCAGAATGATGACATAATGAGATAATAAATAAAAATGTCAACTTATTAAGTGACTACAGTTTAACATTAGCAAGACAAGAGGGTGAAATGAAATAATTTTAACTTCAAAAAGGTCCATAACGGACAAAAGTATCAAGAGTATCTCCCTCGTCGTATCTCCCTCGTGTTTCGGAACACCAATTTTCAATCTCTATATAAGCAGCTTGTAAAAATAATAACAACTCACAGGCCTCATAGAAAAATGACACACTACGAATATTGTAGTGGAGGTGAAAGGCACTGACCAGGGATGGGAGTGATGAGGCGTCGTTTGGGTGCTCGACCAGACATGGGAGAGCGAAGAGGAGGAGTTCGAACTGAAATGAAAATTGATGTTTCATCACACACATACTGTACATAAGATGTGAAGATAAGGGGGTGAAGAAAAAGTCCATAAGATTTTGATACTGTAGAAAAGAGAAACTGGAGTTGCTGTTAAGCAACAGCACACATTTAGAATGTATCATATGCACCTGAGCGATACTTGAGAATATCATAGGCCTCGGCTTCTATAGGAGTCACCATGTTATTGAACACATTCAGGTCAGGAGGTGGAAGCAGCATTCTGAAAAACAAGAAATGTTTCATATTGTGTGCCAACCAGGTGTTAAAGTAGGTTTTAGAGTAAATAACTAGTAACTATTCCTATTATTATGTCTCTCTTACCTGACTTCCCTCAACAGAAGCAGTTTTTCAGGCCGGTCTAGCACAGCCAGCAGGTGGCGTATCAAGTTCTCTACCGACCGCTCTGCTGTGTACTGCAAGTGCAATTATCAAAACAGCACTTAAGCTTCCAGCTGATAAAATTAATTAGGGTGATTTTTGAAATGTAGAGGTAATGTGAAATTAGTGTAAAAAAATGTATGATACATTTTGTAAACCCACAAAGACAGGTCCACAGACCTAAAATCCAGTCCATCTGCAATTAAATCCCTTACCCGTCGACACGACATCATCACAGCAGCCACCTCCTCCTCAGTCAGCAGCCTACGAGCCATGTCCTCCACTACTCCAAGCATCTCTGAATTTGGCATCACATTGTGCTTTCCTCCTTCTGGAAACAATAAAAAAATGTTGCGCCTAGCCTTTTTTCCCCTTAGGAAGAGACCTGACCCTTAGGTCAGTTGTGTTTCTGTTTGTGTGATTTTGAGCAAAATATTTAGTTTTTACCAGAGAAAAGCCCATTTATGTGCTTGCATCTTTGGAGTCTTATTTCTGCTAAATGTCTTATTTGCTTATTCTTCCAGTACAACTCAGCAGAGGCTATGCTAAATCACAGTTACCTTTGCTGGACCTGTCTGCAGATGGGGACTTGGAGCGCCCCCTGGAAGCGCCCCTCTTGTGTCCACCCTTGAACAGTAAGTTAACAAAGGTCTTTGAGCGCTGCAGTGTGCTCTTCTCCTCTGGGTCCTTCTTTTTCTGCTTCTTCTCTTTCTTCTGCATGATTTCTACAATGGGATACAAACAGTGCATCAGGATTTGTAGTTCAATCATTACAGCATTTAAAAAAAAAAAAAATTCTCCGCCTCACCTGCCACAGTGACTTGGCTCTGTGACCTACTGATTGGCCGACTTGGTCTGCTAAGAGCCAGCAGCATGGCTGTCTTGGGAGACTCTTTCCTCCCCTTGCCCTCCTCTCCACGTATAACTGTGTCTTTGAGCAGAGTGGTTGGTCCCAGGCTGCGAGTGGTGTCTGCACTCATCCTCTGAGAAGGAAGGTCTGTCTGGATGGCGGTCTCTGTTCGCTCAGACTCAAACCTGGACATAAAAATACATTGATCATGGCCAAGTTAGTCAGTGAACAGCTACAGCATAACAGTTTCATTTAGTTCTAGTATTTCCTGCTTCTGCTGTGTTTAAAGATGATAAACCTAAATGAAGGAAAATAAATATGAAATGAACCAGATGACCTCTGGTCCTCAGTGGAGATGCTGACATCGACCATGTCTGAGCCAAACGGCAGGCTGTGTGGGAACATGACCTGAGACAGGCCGCTCAGAGAGCTGACAGGAGTCCCAGACGACAGAGATGAGGCTGAGGAGTTGGAGTCCGAACCCTGGGAGGAAGATTTCTGAGTACCATTGGCCACTGGGGAGGAAAACAGTCAGTTATTTACAAAGGCCAAGAAACCAAAGAACACGTGTGAACAAAGCCACAATTATAGATAAATAGTGGTGTTGAAACAGAAGTACAACAATACCCAGATACATACACTTATTGAGCCACCTGTATTCCGCCACCATCTCCTTATAGGCAGGGTATCGTCCTGCTTCCTGCAAAGATATGGCCACAGATATGCAAATTAGATACAGTAGAAACCTTGAAAATTTTATGGGATCGCTATATTTGATAAAGAGCAACCCTAGAACCATAGAGATCGCAGAACATCCCCTCATCTGCTTCAGTGGGAAGTGTGTTTCCCCTCTTGACTTTCTAGTAACCTCTGACAGTTGGGATGCTTTCTAACTCCAGTCCCTCTTTTAGATTCCATGAGACAAAGCGAGGGATCCCGAAACACACGAAACGTGGGCCCCATGCTTTGATCAGCACCTGATCCCGGCTGCCTGGTGAATAATGCACATGCCCGGGCTATTTTTCACAGCACGAAACCCAAGCTCCGACAAGTGAAGTGAGTGAGGAATATTACGACTGCATGCCAGCTGTCAGCCCCACCACACAAACCGCCGCCGTTATAGCCACTGTGTAGTGATGCATCTCATGTAGTTTGTGTTTGGTTTTCTTGAGGGGGAGAATTAAAGATGAAGGGCAGGGAACAGGTCACAAAGTTAATGCATGTCAGGCCATTTAATCGAGACGGTAATGAAAGAACGGACATGCTTTCTAATAACAATGAGTCATGATGGAATATGATACAGCCTTTTCAGATTATCCTTAACCCTGAAACACCAAACAGCCTCACATTCAGCTGAGATGTAACTCTTACAAATGACAGTAAGATAAGAGGCTCTACTTCTTTATCTGTAACATACATCTTATTAGCAATAACACATTTTTGGTTTTGCTAATGTTAGCTTTCACCTTTATTTTGTTATTTAATGACATTGGTTTTAGTAAATACTGAAAATGATTATCGTTTGTACTTTGTTGAATTGTATGAGTCAGTGATGACAAAATTGTTTTGAGTCTCTTTAAATTTCTTGAAATACTTTCCTTTTTATCTGAATTGACAATTTCCTTAATTTAATATTTATTACATGCTGTTGTGGATTTACTGTTCTGTATTGCATTGTTTCGTTTATGTTAAATGTGGATCCCAAGATAAGTAGCTGTTATCTATTGTCAGGGTCAATGGGAATCCTAACAAAGAACACTAAACAACTCAATTAGAATTTAACGATGTACAAAAGGATTATTAAAATAGGATTTTCTAGTATTTTTTAATATTTCTAAATTCCAGTGTACAGAAATGCCAATGACTTTATATCTTTATAATCTTCATAATCTTGACTCCACATGGCTGTGTCCTGAAATACAGCATGCCCATTTTAAATATAAAACCTTTAAGATAACTCGCAAGGTATTTCCACATAAACCTCTTCAGTTTCTGCTCTAAACAACATCAACATTAGTGTGGTTCAAAGACATAAAATGCGTTTTCTTAAAAATAAAATAGATAAATGTTTACAGACAATTGTCCTAGTGTTATATCAAGATAAAAATCTTTCAGGACCTCTGGAGCGCAATGGATTTCAAGAGTAATACACCAACATGCTCACCTTAATGGTCAACATGATGTGTGTGTGGCTCTTCAGCACCTCCACAGCACTACTGTGGCTGATATCCTCAAAGCTCACACCATTGGCAGCCAGGATCTGGTCCCCCATCTTTATTCCATTTTGCTCAGCCAGACCACCAGGATCCAGTCTGCGTCAGAGAGACAGGAGTCAACTAGGGCGCAATGCATTAAACACAAAAAGGCTGAGACCAGAGTGTGTTAGAAAACAGTTGTCAAAATTAAGAAAACCAAAATCAGCTAGAAACAAGTACAAAATTTACCACATAGTTGACAGTGCTTCAAGTTTACTATCTTTCAGTTATTCAAGTGGTAAGAGCAGAAAACAAGAAAGCTTTTTCCATTTTTCCATGTCTATTTAAGATCTTTATTAAAAAATCTTAACTTCTCTATGTGAGCTTTGTTAATATGTCTCTCACTTTCCTCAGCAGAGATACCTACTTGGACACATAGATGCCCAGACCAAACTCCTTTCCCCCACGGATGTTAAAGCCAAGGCAGTAATCATCTGAGGTGGTGTAAAGGTGCACAATCCTTTGGAGGGCACTGCCAGAGCTGGCCTCTGAAGGTGTCCGCCCACTCTCCTCCACCACCATACGCCTGTGTATCAAGTCCACCCTGAAAAATAAACAGGAAACAATACAGACCATGAGTCAGCCAGAGCCACATTCAGTTAGAATGTCAAGTATTTATCTGATAATCTGAGCCAAAAAGAGTAGTGATCCTTTATAACCAGGTAGTCTTCTCCTTGGAGTAGCGGATGCCGGGGACTTTGCCGACGCGTCTCACCACCATCCTCAGCCTGTTGTTTCCTGTCAGGACCTTCACAGCACTGCTCATGGTGATGCTCTCCAGGCTGATCCCATTCACCTCTACCAATTTATCACCCACTAGAAGGCCTGCCTCCTCTTTGAAAAACAAAAGTGAAAACTCAGCATACATCACAAGCAAAAAAATACTCGGCATCAGTCTGTTCAGTGATTGCATTTTGAAGTATTTAAGTAACTCCTTATGCACCTGAATGTAGTAATATGTTACCTGCTGTACTGTTGTCCTCCACCTTACTGACAAAGATGCTGAGGCCATGTTCGGAGCCTCCACGCACACTGAAGCCAAGTTTCCCATCCACACTCTTGTCCACTGTGATGGTATGGAGGTCCTCGCTGTCATCTCCGCCTAAAAATATCACAAGGACATTATGTGATAAACGATTACAATAATACAGCAGCTGTTCTCTACCTGTGTAGCAACAGTTCCATGTTTTTTTTTCCTTTACTCCCTTTGGAAAGTTGAGTGAAAATTATTGATAAAAATTACAGCACAAAAATTTCCAACAACTTCCAGGTGAAAAAGACTAAATGGTCAGTTAGTTAGTTAGTTATAGCTTTATTAAGAGAACCAAGTGATTGGCATACATTTTTGCCCAAAGTTTTGGTCCTCCTATTGCGAGAGGCTATAAGAAAAAACCAGACTAAAAAGTCCAGTGTAATGTTTGGGTTAAAAGTTTTCTGTTTTTAATCTGCAGCAATCAGTTTATAATATAGATGGAAATGTACCAAATGTACAATTTTGATAATGAGAACATTTGTTTTGTTAGGATTATTTTGGTGTTTTTTTTGAAAAAGTTAGTTTCTTACATTTATTCAGTTGTGTTCCGTAATCTGTAATTATAGGTTATTGCGGACAGAGTTTTGTAAAACAGCATTTTTTAGACTAAAAATAACTTGCTGTCTGCCATTGTCTATAATGTTGCTAATATAATATAGATCATATGCAGGAGTTCCTTGTGTAGCAAAAATATAAAGAAAAAACTCAAGTAAATATTTTTCAATATACAAAGTGATAAAGAGAGTTTATTAAAGGTAAACCAGCGCTAACTTCAAAATAGAAAAGTGTGCATCTGCTAGAGCAGTGGTTCTCAAACATTTAATACCAAGTACCACCTGAGAAAATATTGAGCTCTCGAAGTAACACAATTATTACCAGCGTTTAAATACAGTGGTATAAATAGGCCGAGTCCATTACGGACTTTTCACAGGAGGCAGATTTATTCCCAATAAAATTATTTGCTCTCTCATCATCCTCCTCTTCCTCTAATAATTATTATTATTCAATTTATTATTATTTTGTTATTTGTTTAGGTTTCTACACACAAATTCTACACAAAATTCCTCTGTTCTGATCACATACACTTGTATATACAGTAGAACAGTATTTCTGGTTTACCTCCAAGTACCACCAGTGGAACATTGCATACCACTGATGGTACACGTACCACAGTTTGAGAATCATGGTGCTTGAGCAATAAACTGGACTTAACCAGTGCTTTGTCTGTGTTGTAATACAGTATCCACTACACACAATCAACCAGCATAGCTGCTCTTTACCATCCACAGGAGAGTTGATGAGGATGACCCGGCCCATCGGTGATGAGGATCGGATTCCACGCCGGCGCTGCTCCTTCTTCCGCAAGAGGTTGCGTGTGGCAGTATGTGACCCTTGGGACCCAGGGGTCTTCTCCCTGCGGGGTGGGTCTGACAAATGAGCCATGGAGGCTGACAGGGTCCCCTTTCTCGCACACACTCCACCGGGGGCTCAGCTCCAGGTGGAGGAGGCTACAGCTGCAGAAAGCAGAAGGAAAGGTATTCTCAAGTGAGTCAGTGTTTCCTGCATTCTTGAAGCATACACGGTATACCCACACTTAGATGGGCTACATTTTAAATATGCTACAAGTGAGGTATTTTTGTGAAACGGCAGAACAATCAAACTTACTGATGCGGGTTGCTTTGTGACATGACAGCTGACTCTTTGGTCCATTCCTGCCCATGATGCATCTCTCTCACCTTTCTGAGCCTCAAAGACACACACACACAGCAGTTAGTATGTAAACAAACACAACAACTACACAATAACACATAATAATCTCTTGTGCAGAGCAGTCATTATCTTTAATGTTCAGTTCCACTGCTTACCAAATCAACAGGCATCACAGAAACTGCATTAGCGCCTGCAGGTGAGGTTAGAAATAGGATTTAATGGGTTTTATTTAGCTCCGACTTGACCCACTTAAAGTTTGGACGTCACATGATGTCGATACCATGGTAACCTATCACTAAACTTCAACTGTGACCATTGCGTACGTAACATATTCCCGTGGCGTCCACCTTGAGGTTCCCCCCAAGCGATATCCACAGTTAGAGTCAAACTGGACCGTCATTTAATTATATTTATTTATAAAACTAATAAACTCCGTAGACGACAGTTTAACGGAGAATTGTTGAAAATAATTAAAAAAAAACTTACCTCACATTTTACGCTTCAAGTCGAAGACACAGTTGACAATATCTCATTTATATGAATAAAAAACAAGACATACTGAAAGGATACGCCAGTTAACTTGGGGAAAAGTGTCATTTGTGTTTTAAACTCAATTTCAAATTCTGTAAATAAGATAAATTAGCTCAGCTGACGAACATACGAGAGTCCATGGTGCGCAAATGACCAAGCTGCAAGAAAGCGCACCTGGATGCACCATTTCCCTTGATGAGTGAGTGCCCGCCTCCAGGCCACGTTGATTGGCTGGTTTGTAGCACATTGGGAGCAAATGATTGGAGGACTAATATGCCAATCAACCGACAGCTCTGTAGGTGTCAAGGTGTCAATCACATAAAACTGCAAAAATGATGTAATGGCTGTTTAATTCCAGCAATTTGCAATAATAAATGACACACTCTTTTAAGCATCAAGTCTTCCCCTCAACTTTGCACTAGTCAAGGGAGACAATGCAAACAGGTTTAAGTATGACTGAAAACACAGAGAAACACCCACAAAAAGGTTCAGACGTGAATTCCCACTCACCTATTTTAAATGTGTTTTTCCTATTACAGTATAACACAATTTTTTTTAAATAGTGTAGTTTTTGGATGTGGTAAAGTGATTAATGCAGATGCGACAGAATGAGCAAATATAATTACACTGTGTAGCTTTAGTCTAGTAATTAAGTATTTTTGCACTGTATACTGTTTTTCAGTGCCTTGTTTTCAGTGTTATTTGGAAGTTCCTGCCTACATTTTCTTTAATTTTTGTTTCGTCATCTTCTTCCTATTCTATATCATTAATATTATGTGGACTAGATGTCCTTTGTTGGTTGTTTGTTGTGCTATGTATTCAGTGATGGTCCAAATCACAAGCAAAATAAGCTGATGCTTAGGGCCCCATGGGGGGGCAAGTAGTGTGTGGAGAAAACAAAACATTAACACAACACTACATTAACATTAAGGCAACAGTAAATCAACATATTTAATATCTAAATAGTGTTAAGCTCAAGTGATTTTGGAGTTAAGGGTTTCTCATTTAGTGGACATTTGCTGATTTACTTGTTCACCACACAGTGCCTCACTTTGAATGCAAAAGTGCAGATTATCAGGAAGCTTGTGATTTTACTGCCCACTAAGGTTAAAAAAAACAAGAGTGGCAAATAACCCAGCTATAACTGATGCAGTGTAAATTCAAGCACTGGTTTCTGTGAGGTGTTTTGAGAGGGGCCCCCAAATCAAATTCAGCTTAGGGCCCCGCAAAGTCAGCTTGGGTCAGCCCTGTGTATTTTGCCCTGTAGTTGCTGTTGCTTTTTAGCCCAAGGAGACACATTTTGTCCTGTGAGGACAAAAAAGTACATTTTATTTGTTCACCATACATTTAATCCAGTTAAAATATGAGAGTTTTTTTAATTGTGTAAACTCACCAGATAATGGTAAACATGTTTGGTATTTTGGTCAAATGACGCAGTCTTTTCAGTGATCTTTAACCCAGAGGAAAGGAGGAGGAGGAGGAGGAGGAGGAGGACGGACCGACAGGGTGGGCTGGTACATTCGTTGCTTGTATGAAACTTCTCAGTTTTGACTCGATGTCAGAGTCAATAACAGCCGTATTTAATCAGGTCGTGCGATAAAAAGCCCGAGGTTTGAGCTGGAACTGGAGTCACACTGCGGTTGTTGCAGAACCTGAGAGGCCGAGATGATTAACTGAAACCGCGCACAGAGAGCACCAACATGGCCGCGGGAGTCGTGGCCAACGTCGTGGCCTCTGTCGTCGGCCTCGTCACGGCTGTTATGAATTTCTTAACTAACATGTTTCTGACACCGCCGCTGAGGGCCACCATCAAACATTTGGAGGAAACGGAACTCAAAACTTTGACAGGAGGTAAGGCCATACTTCACCCACCAAAGATGTTTTTGTTTGTCTTCTTATATAAATATGTGTAAACAGAGCTGTATTTGTTCAATGTGAGTGAGTCTTGATTTAAACTTTGTTCACCCCTTTTGCCTCATTATGTGCGTCAGAGCCAAAAACCATCAGTGCCAAGTCTCTGTGGGAGTCGTCTGGAGCTGTCATCATGGCAGTCCGGAGGCCTGGATGATTTTTGTGCAGAGAGGTAAAATCTTCAATGGATTCATGAAATTCATGAAAATAAATATATAGAAATGCTAATCATCCACTTCCACAACGACTTTCATAGGTTTTGTGTATCAAAACTGCTTTGTATTGACACCATATCTTTTGAAATAAATGTATCTTTTTATTTTCATGTATCTCTGGGAGGGTTGTCCATTGATTTATTTCTAAGTTGTTGATCTGAGCTCGGCACACTTTTTAAGAAATGATTCAGCAGTGAGTCAGAAGCAATTCTTTATTTTTATCACAACCACTCTGACTTTAAATAAGTGTCTGCAAACACAGCTCAGTCTCTCTCTCCGTGCACACAGACTCCAGGCAACATGCTCTAATCATGGGTGATGGGCCGATGGTACATCACAAAAATGGGCAGTTTAACAAAAATGTAATTAATGCTGTGCTTAAAAATGTTTTGAAATGCAGCCGTTATCTCCAAAAAATGACTGTAAATGTGTGTGTTTTTCTATTTTGTACATGAAACAAGTCTCAAAACAGATTTTTGTTCATTTGAATGTTTTTGTCTCCCGTGCTACAGGAGGCTGCAGAGCTTTCCTCTCTCAAACCCCAGCTGGATGAGCTTGGGGTTCCTCTGTACGCTGTGGTGAAGGAGGATGTTGGCACCGAGGTCCAGAACTTCAGACTGTACTTCAAAGGGGAGATTTTCTTGGATGAGAAGGTTGTTTTATTTTTTCCTTGCAGTGAATTGGTACATTGTGCGGTGTGTTCTACAGCCTTCTCTTATTTGGAGGAAATGCTGTTAATACCAAATGATTTCCAGCATGATTTCATTCTGCAAATACAGTGAAGACATTCAAGTTCCACAGGGAAATCAGTTTTGGTCTGCATGAATAATCTGGGAATCTCTTGTGTAACAGAGACGTTTTTATGGACCCCGTGAGCGGAAGATGGGTCTGCTGGCATTCCTTCGTCCTGGGGTGTGGTTGAGTGGCCTGCGGGCATTTAAAAATGGCTTCACAGGAAATGTTATGGGAGAGGGTTTTGTCCTCGGTGGGGTCTTTGTCATTGGAAGAGGAGAGCAGGTATTTATTGGTAAAATAATATATTGCATCATATACCATGTGTTGTTTTTTTTTTTGAAAGATACCATCTTATTATTTCTGTTCTGCAGGGAATACTTCTGGAGCACAGAGAAATTGAATTTGGGGATAAAGTAAACCCTGAAGAGGTTATCCAAGCTGCAAGGAGAATTCCACGGGAACTTCTGCCAGTGGAAAAATAATGCTTTGTGTTGTGGATCTTTTTAGCACTATATCAAAATCAAACACCTATCAGAGCACAAAAAATAATGAAACCACAGCTTACTTTTCATACAAATTCTGAATGTTAAAATTTGAATTTTGCACTGCATGTTTAATGTGTGGGGAGGAAGACAAGCTGTTTGTAAGGTGCACATCAGGTTTGTGAGGTTGTTGGTGTCCTTTTTGAAGCCAGGATATATTTTTGTGGTATGATTGTTTAAGAGAATCTGAGTGTTTTAATGACGGTTTGTCCTTAAACTCGATAGAGGAGACAGACCCGATATCTAACATTCTGTTTCCTCTTATGACTCTGATACCATTATGGTATTTTGGGAACAAGAGATGGTGACTTGCAAATAAACCCGCAAATAAAATGTCTCCATGCTTTATACTTTGTCACTGTCTAAGAGGAAGCTGCTCAGATGCGTGTATCACACTAGGTGAAATGTGTTTTTTTTTTTTTTTTTTTTAAAAAACTTGACATTTTAGTCCAGCGTGAAATCACACACACACATCCACACACAACTAGCTTATTTTGTGTATTCACATTCCAGTAGTTTGTCCAAAAGTTTGTTAGTCGTTGCTACTAATAAAGTTAGTATTATTGACAGGCCTTTAGTCAAGAAGTGGAAGAAATAATGGTTAACTCTAATTCTCTGCTTCAAGGAAAAAGAGGAAACGATGCAGAGTGTAGAAAAGTTGTTGTCAAAGGTTGACAATAGTGTACATTAGTTTGTTTAATTTATATTTTAGTTTGACTGAGGGCCTTTCTGTGTTCTCCTATGTGCATGTGGGTCCTCTCTGGGTACTCCGGCTTCCTCCCACTGCCCAAAAGATTAGATGTTGATGGTAGGTGTGAATGTGAGAGTGAATGTTTGTCTCTGTATGTTAGCCCTCCACTGGATAGAGCAGTAGAAAATAAGGGCGTGTTCAACACATTGATTTAAATTCAAATGCTAAGCACAGTCATTAATTCAAACGTATTAATTACAACCTGTTTATATTTATTATAAAGTACCTATGTGTAACTGGAGTTGGATCAGTCAGCTTCATAAGTAAGTGAATAAGTAAATGTGCTGGCAGGGTTAAATATAAACATTTTAGTCATAACTTTTTTGTATGAAGGAATGTTTATCACAGATCACTTGTTACCAGGTGGATTCAAGTGACAACCTCCTCAATGGAGTCTTTGTCAGAGGAAGACCTTTCCTGTTCCCCATGCGAAGTCATTGGTCTTTCGCTTCTTGTCCCCTCTGCTATTGCATCACTGTCAAATGGAGCAAATCCAGCAGTGGACTCATTTGTGTGTTGCCCGTCTGCTTCTGCCTGAGATGTGGTGGCCAAAACATATTTTGGTTAAAGTACTGAACCTTCAAGCCTTGTATTTACATCTTGTACTTCTTCACACTAAATCCTTCTGTCACTATAAGGATATTTAAGATCAACACTAATGTCTCCTCTGGATCATCATCTAATACAAATAAAGAGTCAGCATTTTATATAAGATGAAGTACTTAGATAAATGTTTGAAGAAGACTGAATTAAAGCAGACACCTTTTCCTGTGAAGCATGAGAACTTGATTTATGTGTCTCCTGTGAAGTTTCAGTTGTTTGCTCTTCAGAAGAAGATCTTTCCTCTCCTTTGAAATCTTCATTCCTTGGGGTTGTGGTCAACTCTACCAGGATGGAATCTGCAGGTTTATCATCCTTGTCTTTGTTGACCTGGTGAAATGGTTTTAATGTTGAAAATGAATAGATTAGATTATGGAAAACAGCCAAGAATGATTCCTGTAAATGTTGTCAGTTGTTCAGGTTGCTTGCTTTTTCCTTCACATTGACACACTGACTTTGTTCTACTGTCCCTAATCTGGCCCATTTAACCTATCTTCATCTCACTTAATCTCCTCTTCACTCTGTCTGTATTGCTAAATCATTCTGTATTTTCTAAATTTTGCATCAATATCTGCATACTGTAACAGTGTTGAATTTCAGCAGCATCACCTTCTCTGGGTCTTGAGATTCATGGCTTTGTTTGTCGTTTGGTTCTTCTATGATTTTTGTTTTTAGATCATCAGTGTCTTGTCTGTCCAGTGTGGCGTGTGGGTCAGTGTGCTCAGGTTCAAAAGTTTCAGCTTGATCAGTCACCTGCAGGACAATTGTGAGACAATAGCACCGCCATAAATTATAAGCATAATTTGAATTGAATTACATTTTAGAAAACAGTCAGAAAATAAACATTTTTTGCCACTGGCTCAGCCTGAAACCCGTATTTTCTTCACCTTGACAACTCTGATCTTGATCTCTCTCTACTGTCCTAAGTCTGTCCTCTTAAATGTGAAATGTCCTCAGCTCACCTTAACTTATATTAATCACTATTTCTGTATCATCATTCTATATCTTCTAACATTTCTATCATCAATTACATAAAGAGTATTTCAGCAGCTTCACCTTTTCTGGTTCTTGAGATTCATTGTTTTCTTTATTGTTTGGTTCTCCTGTGATATCTGTTTTTAAATCATCAGCGTCTTCTCTGTCCAGTGTGGCATGTGGGTTAGTGTACTCAGGTTCTGTAGTTTCAGCGTGATCAGTCACCTGCAGGACAGTTGTGAGACACAGTAACATCACCATTAACCATAAGCAAGAGGATTTGCCCTCTCCACTATTCAAGACATCATATTCTTTTTTATCCATTAAGAAATGTGGATAAAAGCCTGAAACCCATCTGTATTTTCTTCACTTTGACAACTCTGATCTTGTTCTACTGTCCTAAATCTGGCCTGTTAAATTTGAACAGTCAGCTCACTTTAACTCATATTAATCACTCTTTCTGTATCGTCATTCTATGTCTTCTACATTTGAATCATCATTTACATAACATTATATTACATTTCAGCAGCTTCACCTTCTCTGGTTCTTGAGATTCATTGTTTTGTTTATTGTTTGGTTCTTCTGTGATGTCTGTTTTTAAATCATCAGCGCCTTGACTGTCCAGTGTGGTGTGTGGGTCAGTGTGCTCAGGTTCAGCAGTTTCAGCTTGATCAGTCACCTGCAGAACAACAGTGAGACACAATAGCATCACCACAAACCATAAACATGTAAATTAGATTTTAGAAAACAGTAAAAAAATAATCCCTTTGTCCTTGTCACTTGCTCAGCCTGAAATCTGTCTGTATTTTCTTCACCTTGACTCCTCTAACTTTGTTCTATTGTCCTTAATCTGGTCTGTTATACTCTCAATTTTGCCTCATGATGTACATGACAACATCAGATCACATGAGCTGTATTTTAGTAGTATCACCTTTTCTGGGTCTTGAGATTCATGGCTTTGTTTGTCATTTAGCTCTTCTGTGATGTCTGTTTTTAAATCATCAGCGCCTTGACTGTCCAGTGTGGCATGTGGGTCAGTGTGATCAGGTTCAGCAGTTTCAGCTTGATCAGTCACCTGCAGAACAACGGTGAGACACAGTAACATCAATACTGTATTAGCCATAAGCAGAGGTTTTGCCCTCTCCACAATTCAAGATATCATATTCTTTTTTTATCCATTAAGAGATTTTAGATATGATACAAACCATCCAGGATAAGACATCACAGGTATAAATTTATATACAGTATATATATATATATACAGTTGATCACATTTACCTTATCTTTATTGTTGTTCTCTTGGCTGATGCTGTGTTCCTCCTCTTTTTTCACATCTCCAAAAATGTCACTTGGCTCCTCCTCAGATTTCCCTTCAGCTTGATCGCTCCTTGATTCCTCTTGGTTTTTTTCAACATGCATTTCCACAGACTCCCCTTTGACCTCACTAGTGATGGACACAGAGGAAGTATTGCTAGCCTCCTCCACTGGTTTTCCCTCAGGTGATCCTGAACTGGTTACATTATCTGTAACCTGGCAGACACACCATCTCCTTAAACCATGTGCAGTCAGTCATTTAATGGTTATTACCACACAAGTTGAGGCATGGACAAATGTATCAGAATGAGTGCACACAATGTCCCACCACCATCACCACCACCACAGCGAAGGTAATAAATCAAAACCAAAATGGGAAACATGCAAATAATCAGAGGAGACAACCAGCAGCAGCAGCACACCAATTTAAACTACTATTTTTCTTTATCACCTGTTCTGTGTTATTTTCCTGAGCTTTACTTTCGAGTTCATCGGTGTCCTGCTGGTTTTCAGGATGAGGTGTGTTTGGATTCTCATCTCTCACAGGTGTGATGTCCTTAACAGCTTCTGTTGCCTCTGGCTCCAGGGCATCAAACCCTGTATGCCCCTGTTCAGAGATCTGTTGATGTGTTGTGTTTTTTTTTTTTTTTCTCGAATGCTTTTGAGTGGATTATCTACAGTACTGTATCTACCTGAAGAAATTAAAACTCCAGGCCTTTCAGAAAAAAGTACAGAAATTTTACAGGAAACATTACAGGGATTCTGTCATACAACATACTTTTTTTGATGTTTCCAAGGTGTCACTGATGTTTGGCTTCTCCCTGCTCAGCTTCTCCTTGTACAGGGCCTGTTTTTCCACTTTTGTCTGCTCTTGCTCCAGGAGAGCCAAATTGGCCTTTTTCTGCAAATTAAAAAGTGGTACAACAACAAGGCTTGTGAGCACAATATTACAGTTGAGGATGGGTTGTAAGAAGTTTCTTTGTTTTCATTTCTTTCTATGAGGCAGGTGCATATTGTATCTCCATGTGGCTCCATGCAAAGGGGGTTTATAGTGCCACAGTTTCCACAAGCTACTTAGCATTATAGCACTCAGACTGAGGAGCTTAGATTGTCTAAGTCTGTGTCATCCATCACAGTATTTGTTTAAACCATTTTGTTGAAGATCAGAGCCATGAGATGTAAGTGGGAAGTGGAGGTCTGTGATGTAAATAAATAAATAATGATAATAAATTATCATATTATTATGATTATAATCCCTTTTATAAACAAATTCTTTTTACAAGAGTCTCATTTCCATCAATCGATTGTTGTATTGTTTTCATATCATGTTTTTTTTCAAGTTGTAAACTCAACTGACACTTTTTCATTCCGTCTTTTATTTGATAATTATTTTGTAAAGCACAATGTAAGCATTTCCTGGAAAAATCTATATAAATAATGCCAGAAGTTGGTCTGTCATTTAGTAGAGTCCTTGCATTTGCTTTAATTTCCTGTGTGCCAAGAAGTACAGTACAAAGGGTTTATGCCAAATAAAGTGAATTGTTTTTGAATTATGTATAAAATGATACATAATAAAGGAAATATTTTTTGCTTTAAATATACTTATTAAGAAATACTGCTGATTAATATTGTTGACTTTTAAATTCAATAAGCTCATCAATTGCTCTGGTTTGCTGTGGTAGAGAGAAAACTGAGCTTTCGACATAATGGTAATGCTCCCCCTACTGATAAGGAAGCGGAAATGCAGCTCACCTCTGCCTGACGTTGAACTTTGGAGTTGTATTTGTAGAGCCAATGAGCCAAATATAAGATGGGCTTCACAGGTCGCTGCTCGGCCACTTCAGCCAGTCCCTCTGCCAGACATTCACCAAAATGTTTTTTGATATACTCGGAGTCCATGTTTACTTTCTTAACGCTGTAACCTGTAAGAAGAAATACTACCGAAAAGTCGGTCAGTGTCATTTACCACCAGTCATTGACATATTATGTTTTATCCGTGTCTTAAATTTAACATATACAGTACAAAACAACTTACATATGATCAAAAGAAGAGTAAAAACACGCTCAAAACACAAACCACCGAGCTTCCGGATGTAGCGACTGTTTCCATGGTAACGGAGTCACCTCGTTATTACTTCCCTCCGGAACTTTCCTACTCACCAGTACATTCCGTTCGTTACAGCTCACAGTCAGACTGCCAGCAGACTTCTTATGCGTGTTTAAATAAACTTTTTACATAATTTGTTAAATGTTTTGCTAGTGGTGTTTCGGGGGTTACGCAGGGAGAGTCCCCTTAATTTTGTTGTGATACGTTTTTTTTGGAGGGAAAAAATAATTCTTTCACACCCATTTCCCTTTGTTGATATTTAGGAATCAAGCCCAGAATTTCTTGTATTATTTGATATAATCACAATAAGTGCCCTATAGGTTGAAACAGGGACAATTTTCTCACATGGACAAGTGGAAGGGTTTTAGCTGCATGAGGGAGGTGATTGCAGCAGGCTCTATTTCCAAGAAATGGATGACACTGGTTTGCATTTGTAATCACAGATATCATTTTCCTTGTATAATCATACTACACACCTTTCAGCCAAATATAGCCCTCACACTGAGAGAAGGACTCACCCAATCAGACTCAAGATCACTGATGTGGCCCTGTCCTAACTGAAAACAAACAATATTTGAATCAAAATCAAAAACTGGATCTCCTTTACTTGTGGATTACTTGCAGTGTGACCTGTGAAAGCTAAAATACAGGGTCATTTAGGACTATTCTCTATTATGTGAACAAAGGCACTGGATATTTGGTTCTCACTCATTCACCTTCTACCACTTTATCTTTCACATGAGGGTCACAGGGGGTGCTGGTGCCTACTTAGATGACAAAGGGCGAAAGGTGGGGTACACCCTGGACAGGTTGCCAGTCACAGAGTCAAACAGCCACCCACTCTCATGTTCACACCTACAGGCAATTTAGAGTGTCTAATTGGCCTGATCCCCAAATCTACATGTTTTTGGACAGTAAGAGGAAGCTGAAGAAAATGGAGAAAACCCACGCACACACAGAAAGAACATGCAAACTCCATGCAGAAAGGCCCTTGTTCCAACCAGGTCATGAATCCTGGTCTTCTTGCAAAGGCAAGACTGCTAACCACTGCAATATCCGTTTCTTTAAGGGTGAAATATAAAATTCTTTCAAATGGCAAGAATGCAGAAGGTGGCCAAATAATGTAGGTCCTTTAGTCTCTACACGAAGGCTCCTTTCAACAGTTTTTAATTTTAGGTGATTCTATATTTTTGAAACTATACCGATGTGAATATGCAATATCTGCTCTAAAAGTTTTAAGTAGGTCTACTTTTGGGAACCAATTGGTCAACTGGATGCAAGTAGTCCACAACAAGATATCAATAGGCCAACATGGTCCTTGTGTGATGAGGATAATGGTAGGCTTTGGCAACACTTTTGCAACGCTACTGCATTTAATAATTCTCTACTCAACCTTTTTTCTCTGCAGTTACAAATGATGAATCAAAGCGTGCAGAACGATCAGATAAATAAAATATTTGAAAGCGAGAGGATAATCCCATGGACATCTTGTCTGAATTTATGAGAAAAGATGCAGATGCAAATATTGGACTCCACCAACAGTGACCAGCTGTGTGGGAACAGGGAAGTCGGAAGTGTCAAAGGTCTCATCTGATCCTACCTGGAGCAACTCCTCCGGTTTCACTGCAAGGCATCACCACCCTGCGTCAGCAACAGCTGTCCTGCCTGCAGCCCTGCACTGGCTGCCAGAGAAAGGGCAGAATTACGTCCTTAGCGTGGTGCTGGACGGAGGACCTGATTAATGAATTTTTTTTTCTCTTAGTTTCTTGGATTCTGTGGGAATATTTGCTGCAGCTTGTAAGGTAACCCACCACCTGCCTTCTGTTGTCTTCCATGAGCATAAAGATGACCCCTGCTAAAAGCCTGGAATGGGAAAGTTTGCCATCAGGCTTTCAGGATTTTACTTGCAACTTTGGAGTGGCTTCACAGTTTGGTGCTATTTCTTGTTTTGACTTGCCATGGTTTTAATTTTTGTGCTTTACTTTGTTTGAATGAAATAGACTAATGTGGCATCTTTAGGGTCCAAAAATACATTTTTGTGTAGTGATTTGTTTTTCTCATATATATTTGGACTATATTTGGTGAATACATTTTTAAATTTGAAATGTTAAAAAAATGCTTGTATTGTGAAAAAGGGAAGGCAATATTTTTTTGGCACTTAAAATCATTATTTGCTCTGCCAAAGAAATAAAATGCCAAGATGAGCTTTAATATGCGCACCTTTACTCTAATAATAAACATGAACCTGTAATGGAGCTTGAGTCAAATTTGGAATTGCTAGATTTATGGCGCCTCAGCAATGTTTTTGAATGTGTGTATGAGTGAGTGTGTGTTTGGGTTGTGAAGGCACAGACACATGCGGTGCCTAAGGTGCATGTTTCTATTTCTACACCATTAGACGTAAAAAGTGCACATAAGCATCAGAAAAAGACCACTGGCTTCACCTGCCAGGTAAATGTCTCATTGGAGCCACATGGCTGTAATGTCCAGTGTGGGCACTTTGCAACCTTCTCAGTCCCCACTATGCCTCGTCCCACAGGGACAAAGATTTATTTTTAGGTCAGGCCTTCATGGCAGATGGGCCAGATACTATGATGCTGTGGATGCTCATATAACCCACAATTTCTCTGCAGTTAATACATGCATGCAGACCAAATCAGAGGTTTGGGACAATGGTAATGGTAATGGTAAATTCAAAACTTTGTCCTTAAAGTTA
The DNA here is from genome assembly GCA_016785285.1 of Brachirus orientalis. Taxonomy (NCBI): domain Eukaryota; kingdom Metazoa; phylum Chordata; class Actinopteri; order Pleuronectiformes; family Soleidae; genus Brachirus; species Brachirus orientalis. The sequence goes on from JAFBJR010000123.1 coordinate 4,509,457, forward strand.
AGCTATGGAGACATCATAGTGTTTCTTATTAGATCTGGTTTACAGTGCACCTGCAGGCCTGATGTTAAAACTTAACAGTAACAGAGTTCTAGCTGTAGATTTTAACATAGATGGCTTTTTTTCATATTTCATAATTTCTCACCTAATATCAGTTCATTCTATGACATTCGAGAAAAGAAAGCCATTGAAAATGAATGAATTTTCAGGTTATAATTCAGCATGGAGCTCCTCTGTGCTGTATTCACCAACCGTGTGTGATTGGTGGCATAACAAACACATTTGTGTCTCAAAGGGCATGGTGTTGAATAGACCACATCCTTCCTCTGGCCGAGTGTGTTTGTGTCTCCCATCACATGTTCTTGGACGCAGAAGGTTGTCGGTCTTGAGTTTCTTTCACCAACTGAGCCCATGTGATTTCTTGGCTGGGCTTTTGTATTTTCCACAGTATTCAAAAGGTGAAATAAGGTAAAAGATAAGAAAATAGTGCCTGTTTTAAAAAATTGCTGCCTCATTCTTTCAATTCCATGTTGTGTCAGTTTATATATCTTTGGCATATGCTGTTTCCTTGTGGGGGGTAAAAATCATTTTTGTTAACATTTGAAACACTTGATTCAAACTTAAGTTGCTTTTCTCACTGCTGCCTGCGTTTTTGTAGAATGCCTGGTGTTATGAATACAATGGTATCTCCCTCTGGCCCTCATAAGTCAATATCACTTCCACATGTAATACTCAGATTTCTGTGCAACAAGTGTAAAGGCCAAATGGGTCAGTTTGAAACAGCCGAAATCTGTTTATAAAGCTGTATGAAAATTTAATGAAAGTATGACATTAGTCCCTGTGATGCAAAACAAAGTAATTTTACATTTACACCTTCCACCCAAACATCTTAACTTACTTTTTCATTATGTACACAATTATATCTAAGACTATGCAAATTTTATGATCATTTGAAAATGTATATTAAAATGGCAAACCTTTTTATGTCTTCAATTAAGATACAATACATAACGATTCTGCATTAAAATATCTAAAAACAACAAGAATAATATTGTTTTGTCATGTGGTGTATGTGCATTAATTAATTTCAGTCACCTTTAACTAATATCATGAGCTTAGGGGAGCCATCGCTGTGTTTTACATAAGGTTTGCCTTTGACACGCCCCATAAATAATATTCTTTTATGCCAGGACTCTTCAGTATGAAGCCATGGATCCAACAGTCCTGCAAATATTTTACAATAAAAACCTTGTTGTAGGAAAGGAATGGAATCAGGGAACATAAAAGCTGGAAGGCTTATACTTTGTAACATGATATTTCAGATATCAAGATATTTCATAGGCACTGATCTGCTGTTTAGCTGAGCTGAGATTCAGCAGTTGTAGTGAGGTAGTGTAATGATGCTTTTCAGTAGCGATGGGGGTGGGGGGGGGGATGTAATCAGGATGTGAGCCGAAACTCGTGAGTCCATGCTACTTCACCGTGTCATCAAACTACAACTTTTGTTTTAAACCAGAAAGAAATTGCATGTGATTTTAATGACCTTTTACGACCTACCCGCAGCAGTGTCAATCTGTGGCTGTGGCCCACACTCTGTGAAGCACTGTGCTGGAGATTACGTATATTTTGCCTCATCGTCCAGTTAAAGTCTAGATTTATAAATCAGTTGACGTACAAGTCTCTGTCAGCAATTAACACTGTGGAGATAACCCAAAGTCTTCACAGCTCCTCGGCATGCAGCGATAGAAGCGTGCCATGGATTACAGCAGCTGTCCTCTTAGCAACAACATAATGTATGTTGTGCACATATCTGATAAAGTCATCAAAGTAAGAGTCAAAGACTTTTATTACAGTTAGACCGAGCATGTGGTTGTGTTGTTAGACAAATAGGTGACAAAATACAATGGCAGAGTGGGAACTAGCAACAGGTGGAAATGTCTGCTTTAATGTGACTCCATATAGTGTTTGAAATACAAGGTTAACTGGTGGCTGACAGGGTGTTGAAGCAAGCTGGGGGAGAGCAAACACAGTGTTGTGATTTGACCCCGTGAGAAAATCTGGGGGAAACAGGAGCACGGTAAATGTCAAAGGACCGTGAATAAAAGTTCTTGTTTGCTCTGTAGGTCTGTCGTTTACAACTCAACCACATACCAGGAATGGAAACATAATCAGCAGACCCACACATACTGTATCCCACCTGAGTGTGAAGTGGAAAAAAAGTGGATAATATTTAGTCCATATAAATGTTATGCATTTTTCCCTACTTGTATATTTTCACATTTCATGCTCACAGTCCATTTTTTGGTATCCTATTATTATGCTGTCCAATGTGGCTGTCCAATGTGACAAGTCAATAAATATGATTCAACTTCAGTAAAAAGTTTTAGACACTTTTAATAGATAGTCTTCTTCTTCTTCTTCTTTTTCTTCATTTGGCTTTTCCGGATCATCTGCCTGATAGATATTGTTCTTACTTAACAATAAAGATAAAAACTCTTGACACTAGAGACAAACACTAGACTCTTAAAGTGAACATCATGTAGTGCACACTGAGAAATGATTACTCTGGGCCATAATAATGGATTGGACAGAGTACTGGCATCTTATGAGAAGTGCTGGTATAGCAATAAAACTCAAAATAATAAAATGAAGAAGTGCCCACTTCAAGCACTGTGCCACATGTCTTTGAATCACCTGTAACATGTTGAGCAGAGTTAAACCAACAAAAGTGATTGAAATAATAGATTACTGTACCAGGGTAACCTTGTTTTTACTCTGTTAAGGCTTTGGACAATGAAGAAGAGCACAACCTCTCTTCTTCTGTGAACTCATGCTGCATTTTTGTGGCAAAAATCCAGTTTCTAGTTGGGCAAGTTTCCGGACGTGAATATTGGCATTCACATTCCAGGGCCAGCTAGTGTAACGAAGAAGTGTCTACATTACCTCTGTCCATATACTCAGCCAGAATGTCACAGGTCACATGGCCTTTACTGACATGCAAGGTGATATATATACTACTGTCGGGGAAGGCCTCTGAAATTCAACATTCCCTCAGTGTTCCTCAGTTTGCCACCTGTCCACAGGGCAATTCAATGAGCGTGGAACAGTGTTGACTGTCTTCAGTTTGACTCTTAAATCAACCCAGTGGCGCAAAGCACCAAACAAGATTTACAGAATATGTGTACTCTAAAGCTATATACGTGCATTTTCTTCTGTTTTATACCCTGCGTAATCAACAGGAGGTCCCACATCTGAACCAAAAGACAATCTAAAGTGGATGTTTAACCAGAATCCCAAGCCACCTGTCCTGCATTGCACATCACTCATCTTTTTTAAACACTGCATTCAATGAATGAGCAGACCAAAATTGTAAATGTTAAGTAACCATTGTGACTAGTGGTAAAACATCATTTTGGAGCAAACTGTCCACAGAGTACAAAACTAAACAATCTAATTGTCAGGCCACATTATTCTGCCACAGGCCAGTGGCAGAATAATGTATAAGTGTAGTATAAGTGTAATTGGTCTGCAAGAGGAAGAGTGAGTGGGTTTGGATGTTCAAAGTATAAAATTAGCCCTGTTGATAATACCTGAGTAAATTATATATTCCAGAACACATGTAAACACACATCTATTCTTAACGACACATTCAGGACTGCAACTAACGATTTGTATTATAATTAATGTGAACAATTATTTTCATCAATTCAATCAATTATTCTGTCGTTAAACTTGTCAATTAATCAAGTACTTGAAATGTCAGAAAATTTGGTGTTTCCCAAACCTCAAAATGATGATGTTTTCAGGTGTCTTGTTTTGTCCACAAACATTTTTCAGTTTTAATGATTTCTTTGTCAGATGGAGCAAGGCAACCAGAAAATATTCACTTTAATCAACTTAAAAAAAAATAAAAATTATTTTTTTAATTTTAATTTTAATTATTAAACCTATAAAACAAAATAAGTGATTATCAAAATAGCTGATGATTAATTTAGTTATTGCCTAATGATTTTAGGTTTAACTGAATAATCGTTGCAACCCTAAATGTATTCTGTTCGAGGTAGGGTTATTATCTAACCTACCATTTGCCTTTATCCATAACCTTAACCAGGTTTGTTCATGAAGAGTGCAGGTCCTGACATTTTCAGTGTTTGCACCAGAAAAATGTCCTACAGAGAAAACAACATATTCACATACACATGCATGTACACACAGAATACAAATTAATGTAATTGTAGACAGCCAAGATGTCCTCACTCCCCATGATTTATGCTTTTTGGTCCTCACAAGGCTACACACACACACACACAATGTGCAGAGCTACTGTCTATACATTTTCATGTTAAAATACGGTGTATTTACTTTTGATGCCTATTTTAAAGTGCATTCTCAAGTGCATTTTTTTTTTACCAGTTCTGATCTGACCACTTCTGTGCCACTGAATCAAACACTGACATGTAACACGTGGTTTAATCCACTTGCTTTCCAGACAGTACCAGATTTTCTGGACAGGTTAAGTTTAAGCATGATACACATAATCTATTTTGACTGACACTAAATATCCAGTCTTGCCTATACTCTTGGCTCTTTCATGCAGAGACACTGATTAATGTAGCTACAAAACCTAACATGCTGCCAAAACGTAACCGACGCGGGTGACAGAGAGGGCTCCTTTTTTTTAAGATTGGCAAGTTTTCAGCTGAGGGGGTTGGCTTTTTTTCTTAAATTACTTTTAATGCCTTTAGCAGGAACAGTTTAATGCAATGCAATTAAGAAATGTTTACCGTAAGCCACAGAGGAAAACATCCATCCTCAGGACAGAGGTGTATTTTAAGGTTGGCTCCTGGTTGAGGGCATCAAGGCCTGTGGCTCCCAGAATGAGGGTTTTGAAATAAGATGACGTGGGGGGCGACTAGGATTCATGAAGAAAGTAGTTGGACCATTTGTCTTGTGATCAAATGTCTCTAAAGAACTGTGTTGATGCAGTCAGTAAAATGAATAAAGGGAATACTGCAGCGTTTTTATTTCAGTAGCACAGAGAGAAGGAATCTGTGTGTGTGATTGAGAAATTGGTAGCGGGTTTGATGGATGATCGGGCTGATATTCAGTGATTAAAGTTTGCCCTGTAGGAAAGGGGGATTTAGAAGCTCAAGTGTCACGTAGCAGGATGGTGATGGTGGGGGGTACAGGTTGTAAAGTGCTTGTGAGGGTGTAAAGGCGGAAGCACAGAGTGTTAGGGGGCCCAGTGTGAAAAAGAAGGGAGTGTAGAGAAGCTCGGTAAGATAAGTTGGCATGCTGTCCTGTTTATCGGAGGATGTGAGGAGCAGAGCAAAGGCTCAGCCAGGAAGGAATGAGCAGAGTCATCGAGCTTCTGAAACTCGACGCCCCGTCTTGATTGCCCGAAGCAGCTGGGCAGCCATCATATCTGTGCATGTGTGCTCATCCCTTCCAATGTGTGTGAATGCATCTTTTTTCGTTCAAGCGAAGTGGTTTGAGTGGGGTACTGATATGCATGATCAGTGACTCTAACAGTATCCTGTGCTGGTCGCTCGGTCGGCCTCTGTGTCTTTACATGTGTGAACTCAGCAGCTGCTTCTCTTCTGTTACCAGCTTGTTTGTCTGATTTGGTGATTAATGCTCTTTTACTGTGTGTTACGATTAACAGTTCAGCGACAGGATACTTATGATTTTCCTGTTTGTGATTTTAGTTTTTCTTTTCTTTCCTTTTCTTTTTTTTTTTTCAATTTAATATTTATTTTACCAGGAAGCCTCATGGAGATTAGAATCTCTTTTAAGTGAGACCTAGACCTGGTCAATGCATGTTTTGGTTTTTTTGTGCTGCATTAATTAGTGTTCAAATAACTTTTGGTTAAGGTCCTAAAATTTATTTTAATGCTTACTCTAAAAATATCATTTGCAAAATGCACATTAATAATGCATTTTTCATAATCAAATGTAGATAACATTACTTATTACTTCTGGTAAATAAATAAAAGGTCAATAAAATTATTATTTAAACATATCAGTCAATAAACTGTAAAAGTAATAATGCAACATTTCCAAAACTCCTATTAGCAATTTACTTTTTAATTTTAAATATGAATAAAATGCAAATAACATATTAATATTTTTATTATCTCTTAAATACATTATAGTCCAGATTTGCACATATGTCCTTCAGTTTTGATAAATGCTACTTGTGTTGTTTATGATGATGATTATTTTCATTTGAACATGAAATGTATACATGAAATAAAAACAACACACAAAAAATGGCATCAACAAAAGACAAAACAACTGATACATATGGATAAAAAGTAATATCAGTAATATCATTAGTTTTATATTGGACAATACATCCTATGAACTTTTAAATTACCCCAAAGCATATTTTCATAAATTCTGCACAACCTAAATTATGTATGAGCATGAGAGCAGCAGTTTAATCTTATAGCTGCTGCAGAGGGAACCAAATGATGCTGACTGGATGCAAATCACATCAATAGGATGTAAGCAAATGCCACTTGGACCCAATACAGAGTGTCTGCTAAGCTAATAAGTAATTTGATGTACATGAGCAATGTCGTGGTCTCTTTAGAACGGTGGGAAAGTCTAAGCTCTCCTACCATCTGGTCTTTTGGGTAGTGCCTTGACACTTTCAAGCACTCACGGTGCTGAAAGTCGTGCCGGCACAAAAATGTAGAGCACAGGGCATCACAGGATTCATATGTCAATAAGTCAAAGGCAATTCCACCAAAACAAATTTCCCCTCTTTTAAGGTTACATCTGGTTATATGAGATAGCAGCTAACTAAAGCTTGAAGAAAACTATTAAATATTTGTGTACTCATTATCCTTAAGCCTTACTGCATGAATTTTGTCAATTCACGCATTAAAAAATGTTAGATTGCAAAAAAAGATAATTTTTCATGTATTTCTTTCATTTGTGCAGTACTTTAAATTTTGCTTCTTTTCTTTGCTATTTGTTCAATGTAAATAAAATTGTAGTGTATAACTGAGAAGAATATAATCTATTATTAGTTAATACTACTACTTCAGATAAAAAGTGTTTCTTTATAACTAATTTTTAGTAAGTAAAAATGTATTAATTGCTTCAACATTTACTGTAAACTTTAAATTTATACATTAAATCCTGCCTTGTTAAACTTTTTTTTCATGTCATTTTAAAATTTCCAATCAAGAAACAAAGCTTAATGGGATAAAAGGATAATAGAGATCATGTTAAGATCTGTGCACAAGTGGTAGCTGGACTCATCTGAAAATCATCATGCTTCCTGTATTCACTGATGGTCCTCCCTTCAGCTTCTTCTAGGGAGACCTTGGTGAGGCGGTATCCCTTCGCAATGCAAAGATGGCGACCCTGTTCCCTCCCCCAGGCAAGAATGCGTTCCGCCCCTTCACCCAGGAATCACTGGTGGAGATCGAGAGGCTCAAGGAGGAAAGAAAAAAGGCCGCAGAAGTAGAGGCTCATGAGGAGGAAGAGCCAGCAACACCGAATGCTGACCTGGAGGCGGGCAAGAACCTGCCTATGATCTATGGAGACCCTCCACCAGAGCTGCTCAACACACCTCTGGAGGACCTGGACCCCTTCTACCAAGCGGAGAAGGTCAGGGTCTGATTAAGTTGGCTGATATAGCCAGATTGCAGATTATCACAAATGCATGCATACGCACACTAAAGTAAATTCCATTGAAGCTATTCATTTTTTCCTCACTCTGTATCCATTGTAATTTTACTCGTGGACTTTTCACATTTTACACTGGCAATTTTTGTGTGTTTCAGACATTCATTGTGATCAGCAAAGGAAACACAATCTACAGGTTTAATGCAGAACCAGCTTGCTACATTCTGAGCCCCTTTAATTTGGTTAGAAGAGGAGCCATTAAAATTCTCATACATTCATATCCTTTGAGCTATTGGGAATAACTGAGTGTATAAAGTTTAAGATGTTTAGTAAAAGGTTTTGATGTCTGCTTTTACAAAGTAATATTCAAATTTGTTTCCTTAATCCTGAATTTAAATTATTCAGCATGTTCATCATGATTACAATTCTGTCGAATTGTGTGTTCATGACAATGAGCAACCCACCGACGTGGAGTAAAATTGTTGAGTAAGTACCGCAGTGATTCGTGTTATATTTAAATTTTCCTGCACTCACTCCTGTTGCATAATTTCTTGCCAGGTATGTTTTTACTGGTATTTACACCTTTGAAGCAACAGTCAAAGTGTTGTCGAGAGGTTTCTGTATTGGACCATTTACATTCCTTCGAGATCCATGGAATTGGCTGGATTTCATGGTGATCAGCATGGCGTAAGTAACTATGACATCACATTTTATAACAGAAAAACATTCAGATGTTCTCACATAGTGAAAATTTAAAACATAATTTGGAACAAGCGGTTTAAATAAAAGCTCACATTCTGTTTGTTATTACGTGGATAGTTCTTAACGTGTGGCCAATTCATATAGGAAAATGTATAGATATCATGTTGTTTGGGTTTAAATAATTGTTTTATGTATTTCCACAGATATATTACTGAGTTTGTTGACCTTGGCAACGTGTCAGCCCTCAGGACATTTCGTGTACTTCGAGCACTCAAAACAATTACTGTGATTCCTGGTATATATATATATATATATATATATTACTTAATTTTGATATTTTTATGTGTATATATACCTGTATTTATAATTAATTTATACATATATAGACTAAACTCCAGTGATGTTTTTATTCTGACCATTTTATTTGTGATTTTAGATTAATCTGATACCTTTAACTTGCATTGCATGAATAAATTATTAGATATATTTATTATCATTTATTGTATGCCACAGTAACACTTGTAACTTGTTTTTTTATTAGGTTTGAAAACCATCGTGGGCGCTTTGATCCAGTCAGTTAAGAAAATGGTGGATGTCATGATTCTTACTGTGTTTGCTCTTGCGGTATTTGCCCTTGTTGGCCTTCAGCTTTTCATGGGAAATCTACGTCAAAAGTGTGTGCGATGGCCCCTTGATACAAACAACACTTTGTTTGAATTTTTGAACGCTACAACAACATTCAATGACACAATGTCCTTTGATAACACCATGGGCATCAATCATATGATGTACTCCAACAGTACATTCAATTTTTTGGAATATATTGAAAACCCAGGTATATACACCAGTGTTTTATTATTACTCCTCTTCAAACTTTTATCCATACTGGAGCACATGTAAGTATTTGTTTTCTTGTTTGTTATAGAGAATCAATATTTTTTGGATGGCAGCCCAGATGCTCTTATTTGTGGGAACAGCTCGGATGCTGGGTATGTATTGTCCACAAGAATCACTCTAGCCCAGGTATCTTTTGCAGGTATAATCTTATTAAAATATACCCCATGAGTATGGTGTTGAGAGAGGTTCGGAGTCTGGAGCAATCGTAGCACGCTGACTCTCCTTCTCTGTTGATAGAAAGTGCCCCGAGGGATACACATGTATGAAGGCTGGGGCAAACCCCAACTATGGCTACACCAGCTTTGACTCGTTTGGCTGGGCCTTCCTCGCCCTCTTCAGACTCATGACGCAGGACTACTGGGAAAACCTTTTCCAGCTGGTTGGCGCTTCTTTCACTTGTTGCAATCAGATTTCATTTCTAACTAAGAACTTCTGTCATTTCAAAGTTATAGAGAATCTTGTCCTTAGTTCTCGCAGTTTCTCCTTTGCTCCAACTACACAGATCCTGCGGGCAGCTGGTAAGACATACATGCTGTTCTTTGTGGTGGTGATCTTTCTGGGCTCCTTCTACCTCATCAATCTTATCCTGGCCGTGGTAGCCATGGCTTATGATGAGCAGAATCAGGCAACTTTGAAAGAGGCCAGAGAGAAAGAGGAGGAGTTCCAGCGGCTACTTGAGCAACTTAAAAATCAACAGGAACAGGTAACTGGATAGGATACATCCAGATGCAACAGTGGTTTATTGATTACTACCTTGCTTGAAATAATATAAGAAAACAATTAAAATAAAATAACTCTCAAGAAATAAACAAGACTGCAATAAACCTGAACCTTTAAACCAACAGGCTCTTGGCAGCCAAGGCTCTCTGAGCAGTAAGAAATCGCTCAGTCATCACTCTTTGTCTGCGCTGACGGATGATGAACAGAGTCTTGAACATGACAATGTTGTCAAGGATTGTAATGGGAGAGTCATCCCCCTTGTGCTTGTCAGAGCACCCACCCTGGTCAAGGTCAGTTGTGTTGGTAAGATTTCTTGCAACTGGCACATTTCTTTGTTTGAGGCTGTTTTACCAACTTATTTTACAGTCTGCTGTTGATTATGAAGTCAAAGAGATGTCACTAAGCTCTGGGCACAGCATGCATCATCTGGACGAACCAGACTTGGCACAGAGACCTTCAAGTGCTATGACTGTGCTTACAACAGCTGCCATGGAAGGTACAGAAAAATGCAACTGTAACACAAAGGGCCAAGATATAAAATTCACACAATATTAGAGAATATATATATATATTTAATATCTTTTTAAGGTCACTGTTTTTATGCAAAGTGGCAGGGTGGGCATCTATCAGATGCATTATTAAATCTTGTATGTCCGAAACTTTAGTGATGGATCAAGTTTTAACAGTCAAGCTCTTGAGCTGTGGTAACATATAATACATATTTTTGCTAATAGAAGATAAAATAATTACCACTCTGAGATCTGTCCACTAAATAAGGCCACATACAGAAAAGCAGGGAAAATTAACACCTCTGCCTGCACCAAAACTCCACATCACCTCTAAGACTCAGCTTGTAACTACATTCTTTGAAATAAATTAAACCGAGCCAGTCTAGCAAATTATCCCCACGTTTCAAGTGCCTGCAGGGTTATGCTGTAACATGAGCTCAAATTTCTGAGATGATTATGCAGGTTGTAATATCACACACTAAGGTTAATAGAGTAGCATTGACTAGTGGTCGCCACAATCGAGCTAATCACATTGTATACAGGAGAAATCACTGTCAGCATTCAGTGTCGCACCATCCCAGTGTTAAGCTCAGACTATTTCACCTCAACTATGACCTTGCACAGTAAGAATTTTAATGACACTCAGCACTGGATTCTGTCAGCTGTGCCACCGGTACAACACAAAGGTAACCCATACATTTTGATAAAACAGACAGGTACACTGCCTAATTGTTTCATTGTTTCTCTCTCTCTCTCTGTCGCTCTTGTCCAGAATTGGAGGAGAGTCAAAGACCATGCCCTCCTGGCTGGTACAAGTTTTCCAACATTTTCCTAAAGTGGAACTGCTGCAAGCCCTGGGTTGTTTTTAAAAAGTGGGTGTACTTTGTGGTGATGGACCCCTTCCTGGATTTGGCCATCACCATTTGCATTGTACTCAACACCCTCTTTATGGCCATGGATCACTACCCCATGTCAGCAGAATTTGAGGACGTGCTCTCAGTGGGAAATCTGGTGAGTTTGCTCAGCATCAAGCTTCAAGATTCATTGCAGAAATATTCTAATGTTTCAGATTTGGTTGGGTCCGTTCTTGTAGAATACTTTTTTAACCTTTTTTTATTTTATAGGTTTTCACTGGGATTTTCACGGCGGAAATGGTCTTCAAGCTCATTGCCATGGATCCCTACTATTATTTTCAAGTTGGCTGGAACATTTTTGATAGCATCATTGTCACACTAAGTCTAGTGGAATTAGGGCTGGCAAATGTCCAGGGACTATCTGTCCTTAGGTCATTTCGTCTGGTGAGAATCACTTGTTCATCAGTTTACAAACAATGGCAATACTCCCGTATGTTATTCACTGTCTCTCTTTGTTTATGTCCTGTGTTGGAGATAGCTTCGTGTCTTCAAGCTTGCCAAATCCTGGCCCACACTCAACATGCTAATCAAGATCATTGGTAATTCAGTGGGAGCTTTAGGAAACCTGACTTTGGTGCTGGCCATCATCGTCTTCATCTTCGCTGTGGTGGGCATGCAGCTCTTTGGTAAGAGCTACAAGGACTGCGTGTGCAAGATCTCTTCAGACTGTGAGCTGCCGCGCTGGCACATGAATGACTTCTTCCACTCCTTCCTCATTGTGTTTCGCATCCTGTGTGGGGAGTGGATTGAGACCATGTGGGACTGCATGGAGGTCTCCGAAGCTGGGATGTGTCTAGTTGTCTTCATGTTGGTCATGGTCATTGGAAATCTTGTTGTAAGTGCAGCTGGAGATTCAAAAATGTATTCATTAATTTGTCATATGTGTGTAAAATGTATGTGTGTGTGTGTAGTTGTTTCTATGTACAAGTCAAAGGTCACACAGAGTGGGATGCAAGAGTTTCTGCTTTGAAAATGTCCTCTGATGGTCACAAAGCAGTTCTTCTTCTCAGAACCTTTGTATATGTTTATCTATCACAAATGCTGTCACACAGCTATCACAACAGCACATGCATCCGAACTGAACAAACGAGAAGCTGTAAATCTGACAAAATGTAAAATCAGAGTAGCAATTATCTTATTATATTGCCAAAAAATTCCAGGGTCTGAATGGCAAAGCAATCCATACCAAACCTATCAAATGAGAGACAGATGGACGCATAGCTGGGAGACAAAAATGTGTCTACAGCTTGCCAGGATATTAGATATGATACCATATATCATCATACAGTATGAGGTATGTTTTCTGTTGTTCTTAGGAACCAAAATACATTGTGAACATAGGTAACTGTTAAACTGATTTAGCTATGCTGACCTTTACACACAGTGTCTGGGTGAAGATGCACAAGAGTGTATGATACTTAGTGACGAATCCAAAGTGTCTGGAGCAGGAAAACATGAATATTGTCCCTGACATTTAATCTGGCATCACAGAACAGGGCTTCATAGATGAAGGCTCTCAAAGCATCATTTCAGCATCGCATTTATCAACTAGAGCCAAAACTATTTCCTGTAACGGTATTCATATATAGAAATGAGAAGGAAATGGCTCATTGTCAAGTGCTGACAAAAGTATTGCAGTGTCTGCACTGTGCCAATATTATCATGGCTTTCCTCTTGTTTCACACGCCCCTGGCCCTCCACTCATACTCCTCTGCAAACCTCTGCACTGAAGGCACACAAACTTAATGGGAGGGGGTTTCTATTTAAATCAAATGACTCGAGCCATCAAACAGTGGCTTTGACCTTGAGTATGTGCTAAGATCCGGCTCAAATAAGCATGCTGCCACTAGAGGAACAAACACAGACAGCTGAGCGAGCAGAGCTCAGGTGGCAGTGGATCTGGGTGTTAAAGACAAAGTAATTTGATAGCAGATTGACCCATAATCGGTGAAGAGTTATTCACATCACATCATATTGGTCCTACAGCATATGATGCAGAATGGATGTGATGCATGTGGTTAGATTTGATGTGCATGGTTAGAGACATGACAATAATTTTTGCTTACCATCTTCTCTGTAGAGTTCATCTAGACTTTCTATCTTCATTTTTGCCTTTTTGCAACATTCCACTTCCTTTTTTCCTAAATATAAAAAGTTTGTCCTGTACAAGTTCGTGTGTTAAGTTTTATCATTATAAAAGGACACCAAAATATTTCTTGATGATAGAAGTCCATCTGTCAAAACCAATGACACTGGGAGACTCAAAGCAGTGGGACACAGCTGACCTGGCTCTGTTCAAAAGTAATGCAATCCAAATGTCACAGATTAACATTTTACAGGGCAGCTGTTTTTTTCTGCAAACAATGTAAGAAAAAGACTCATCAAAAACATTGTGCCAGAACCAGAAATGGTTTTACTCCAGATTTTTAAGACAGATATAATACACAAGTTAATGTATTAAGCAATAAATTATGTGTGTTTAATATAAAACACACATATGTTCATGTGTTTTCCTACAGAGAACCAGGGTATGTGATTGGAAATTGTGTGTAGAAAATGATACAAATAACAAAAATAATAATTAGTCACCTTGTATTTCACTCCATCTTAATCTAATTTCACTATACTAATGTCTGAAGTATATGTGAGAAAGAGGATGATGATGAGAGAGCAAATGATCTTATTGGGAATAAATCTACCTGCTGTGAAAAGTCCGTAGATGACTTTGCTTGAACTATTTACACTACTGTATTTTAACTTTGGCAATAACGGTGTTACTCTGAGAGTTCAGATAGTACTTGGTACAATAAGTTTGAGAACCAGTGATCGAGATGATTATGAAGTACTGTATGTGCAGATTCAAGAGGAAACTGTATACTCAAAATATCACATTTTGTTGTGTCATTTTCATCACCTTAATGGCTCCTTCATGTTTCATTGCTTCAGGTATTGAACCTCTTCTTGGCCTTGCTGCTTAGCTCATTCAGTGGAGACAACCTCTCAGGTGGAGACGACGACGGAGAAATGAACAACCTCCAGATTGCCATCGGCAGGATCACACGGGCCATTGACTGGTTCAAAGCATTTATCATACGCATGGTACAACAGGTTCTTGGCAAAAAGCCCAAGGAGCCTGAGGAAAGTCCGATAGATGACATTGACCCTAAAATGGAGGAGATCGAAATGAACCACTTGGACACCAGTCAGGATTTCAAAATGGCAGACAGGGTAGCTAATTGCTTAGTCGAAGGCCGGCCCTCTGGATTTATTGTTGGTGGAGAACTCAGTCTCAATGTGCCAATCGCCCAGGCAGAGTCCGACTTTGAAAATCTTGGCGAGGATGAAGAAGATGACGAAGATGAAGATGATGCTCATGATGTAGAGATTCCAGATGAAAAACATAAACAGCAGAACACAGTGAGAAAGCTTCTCCACCTATATCCTAACTAACTTTCTTTTCCTACACACTTGGTACTTGGTACACAAGTATTTGGTCAGAGCTTATCCATTGCAATACTATGAGTAACTGTGTAGTGGTGCCACCATTTGAATTTTGAGTCTATGTTACTAATTTGACAGACTTTTAGAGATACAAATATGAAGAAATGGGTTTTAAGACATTTGGCCATTAAATTAAAATCAAGTTGTCAAATGCAGTGTAGTTATTTTGTAGTCAAAGCACCGTTTTGATTAAAGGTGTTATCTTTCTGGTACACACAGTTTGAAAGACTTGAGAAAATAGTTTATGAAAGCATGTGTGAATTCACAAATATAATTCTATATTTCAGGTTAAGGATAGCTACTTGAAGAGGGAAATGTCAGTCAAGCAGTTTGTATGTGTAGTCATGGTTATGTATAAGTATATAAACATATATAAAGGATGTGTTTGTCTTGTTGCTTATGAATGGTTCCTAAAGTTCATTGCTCTATTGCTCTGTTCCAGAACAACTCAGATGATCAGTGTAGTACATCAAGAAGGGCAAAAGTGAGTAACCTTGTGGAAATGTATTATTTGAGTTCCACAGTCATTCAAACCCTAGTCTTTTAAAATATTTTCTCTAGGACTGCTGGATGATGTCTTCTTTTTGAGTATGTATATGTAATATTCAACATGTCCACATTAACATGCATACACTCATGCACCATCATTACATTACATTTATGTTATTTTAACTACTATATGTTTCCTTTTGATCTATGTTGCCTATCTTTTGAAAGATGATACTGCACTTTTGTGTTTGCTAATATTTTTTAATGAGAGATTCCTCCCAAAAGATCCTAAGGCATTTCAGAATCTCTCCTGCACATTGTGGGCTTTGTTGTTGTTTCTCTGCTTCATGCTTTGTAGGATAATTACTACATTAGGATTTTAAGTTATTTTTGTGGTAGCTTGGTAACTAATGCTTTCCTCTGATTTCTGACCAGCTGGGTGCTCTGAGTGATGGAGACTCTTCAGTATGCAGCACAGCAGACTATCAACCACCTGAGCCTGAACCAGAGGAAGAAGAAGAAGAAGAAGAACCAGACCCAGTAGAGCCAGAGGCCTGCTTCACTGATGGTATGTGCAACCTGTAAAACTAGAACCATGCATTTGTATTCTCACTGACAATGGTCCTTGTTTTCATAGGGCACCAGAGTTCATGTTACTGAAGTATGAGATATATGGACATAATCCTAAACCCTTCCTCTTTAGAATGTATTAGGTGCTGGCCTTGTCTGACTGTGGACATCACCCAAGGCAAAGGCAAGAAATGGTGGAATCTTCGCAGGACTTGTTTCACTATCGTGGAACACGATTGGTTTGAAACCTTCATAATTTTCATGATTCTGCTCAGCAGTGGAGCTCTGGTGAGTGCTGTCATCACTGCAAGAAATGTTGTTTTATGATACTGTCTGAAGATTGTAGGACATATATCTTGATTTTGAATGTATTCTTTTGGCAGGCCTTCGAGGACATAAACATAGAAAAGCGACGAAACATCAAAATTATTCTGGAATATGCTGACAAAGTTTTCACTTATGTCTTTGTCGTCGAGATGCTACTTAAATGGGTGGCTTATGGCTTTAAAACCTACTTCACCAATGCATGGTGCTGGTTAGACTTTCTCATTGTGGATGTAAGTTTTCTTGTGTGGAGCAGAACAAATGTCAGCAAAGTTTGCATCAGTGGTATCACTACAATAGAAAATGTTTTGATTCTGCCCCAGATTTCCCTGATTAGTTTGGTTGCAAACTGGCTGGGTTACTCTGAACTTGGACCAATCAAATCCCTGAGAACCCTCAGGGCGCTGCGGCCTCTGCGAGCATTGTCCAGATTTGAAGGGATGAGGGTAAGTATTTATCACTGATGTGCAGCATTTAAGCAGTGTGCTAAACTAACATTTGCCCCATTTACACTGACATTAAAATGCGTTTTGGATAATTGGATTGCAATCAGATTTAGAGCTTAATCAAATGATAATACATGTGTAAATGCACCCAAGGTGGGTTGCGAAGGGATTGTTACCCAATTGCTGACAGACCCAGAGGCCTAACTACCTCTGGGTCTGTCAGCAATGCATTGTGACCACAGTGAAAACAAATTTAAATTGAATTTAAATTTCTTTATACAGTTAAATATACATGATAGTGCACATATTCCAAATCAGTGATAAAGCAGCAGTTAGACAGCCAGCAGTGAATACAGAAAGCTTTTCTCCAATCATTCCTGAATGACATTTGATCATTATTCAAGACAGCTGTGGAATCAAACACAATCATGTACATTTAGACATGGTCCCCATCTCTTGTTCCAGTCTCTTTTTGTTGTGTTTTTCAGGCTTACATAAATTAGATGAAGATTTCACTTAAGTAGGGCAACAAGATCACACTCTGATCACAATGTGAACACTGGAGATAAGTGAATGTAATCAGGTTTAGATCATATGTGCAATCTGAATAGAAAATTAAATTATGTTCCAAGTTTAAACGGGGTATTAGATTTAAAATTTGTAATGTAATATGACCAGCTTCTCCCTGTTCTTGTTGAATACATGCTTACACCATGGCTGCTGTAACAGAGCTGAGTGAGGTAAGTATATCGGAAGTGACAGCACAGCATCGAAACACACCAAGTTTAATGTTCTCCCTAATAAATAAAATACTTTAGGAATTTTTTTTTTTCTTTTTTGTAAGTGTAACAACATCCCCTCTTCTGGGCAGGTGGTGGTAAATGCTCTTATTGGGGCGATTCCCTCAATCTTCAACGTGCTTCTGGTGTGTTTGATCTTCTGGCTCATCTTCAGCATCATGGGCGTTAACCTGTTTGCTGGCAAGTTCTACTACTGCATCAACACCACCACAGAGGAGCGTTTCCACATCTCCGAGGTCAACAACAAGAGCGAATGCACGGCCATCGGTGAAGTCACACAGGACGCGCGCTGGGTCAACGTCAAAGTCAACTATGACAACGTTGGAAAAGGATACCTGTCCCTACTTCAAGTGGTGGGGGGCGCTGTTGTTTAACGAGAGCGAAAATTGTTGTATACAGTGATGCACTTTTTAAAAAAAATCCTCTTTGCATTTGCAGGCAACATTTAAAGGTTGGATGGACATCATGTATGCTGCTGTTGACTCAAGAGAGGTAATTATTTACGTGTATTAAATTGACTTTAGTCTTTGGTTTGGTTTTGCTTATTTTTATACATGTTCAATTTGTTTTTACAGTTTTACAGTATGACTTATCAAAAAATGTCAGTTTCTCTAATCAGCTTCAAATATTCTTTAATATTATATTTTCTTTTTTAGAATAATCATGAATTGAAATCAAGTTTGGTTTAAATTTGGTGGTGTGTGCCCTAACCCTAACCCATGATATATGATGGATTCTGATGCAGAAGTCATCTAACTGCACTAACTCATTACATCCTTAAGGTTTTTGACAAAGGATCTGCATTCTATGAAACAAATTCTGTCCAGTAAAATGTTCTGTTCTCCTTAGGTAGAGGCGCAACCTTCTTATGAGGTCAACCTCTACATGTACATGTACTTTGTCATCTTCATCATCTTTGGCTCTTTCTTCACACTCAACCTCTTCATTGGTGTCATTATTGACAATTTCAACCAACAAAAGAAAAAGATAAGTAGCTCACTTTGTATCAAGAGTAGTCTGCACTAATAAAAAGTAAGATTTCCTGATTTTGAGGCATACAAAGGTTATCCATTGATTAACAGTCTGTGTTTCATGTTGTGTCTGTACTTAGGAGATAAAGACATATTTATGACAGAGGAACAAAAAAAATACTATGAGGCCATGAAGAAACTGGGTTCGAAGAAGCCACAGAAGCCAATCCCACGTCCAACGGTGTGTCATTTATTTACAAGTGGAGGATGATGTCAGTTCTTACTTAGTGATTTGTGTTCCCCAGTTTAAAAAAGAGTTAATACTAATCATTATTGATGTTGAATAGTACAACCAGGGTCAGCTTAAATAATTACACAGCTCGGCATGCATAGAATGGAGATGTCTTCCATGACACCTGTGCTGACCTTTTCATTGCACAGATGGTGTGAACAGGCCAAACAACCCTAATGGATTTGTATTTCTCATGCCCTCACCCCACTCTCCCTTTGACCTGCAGAACCCAATCCAGGGTATGGTGTTTGACTTTATCAGTCAGCAGTTCTTTGACATCTTCATCATGGTGCTCATCTGCCTCAATATGGTGACCATGATGGTGGAGACGGATGATCAGAGCCTAGAGAAGGAGGATTTCCTGTTTAAATTAAATGTGGCTTTCATTGTCGTCTTCACTGGAGAGTGTGTCTTGAAGCTTTTTGCCCTGCGGCAATACTTCTTCACCAACGGGTGGAACATTTTTGATTTTGTTGTGGTCATCCTGTCAATTGCTGGTGAGTAACTTTTTCATTAGGTACTCAGTTTTCAGTTGCATTACACACCACAAATGGATATTGTTCTGTGTACAGACAATATGTTGTCTGATTGTATATTTGTTTTATTTCAGGTATAATGCTCTCAGACATTATTGAGAAGTACTTTGTGTCTCCGACGCTGTTCAGAGTAATCAGACTTGCCAGAATAGGCAGGATTCTGCGTCTTATTAAAGGAGCTAAAGGCATCCGGACACTTCTCTTTGCTCTAATGATGTCACTCCCCGCCCTCTTTAATATTGGTCTACTGCTCTTCCTTATTATGTTCATTTTCTCCATATTTGGCATGTCAAATTTTGCTTATGTCAAAAAGGAGGCCGGAATTGATGACATATTCAACTTTGAGACATTTGGTGGTAGCATTATCTGCCTGTTTCAGATTACCACATCTGCAGGCTGGGATGGGCTTTTACTCCCAATGCTGAACAGTAACCCTCCAGACTGTGATCCTGACTTTGAGAACCCAGGCACAGATGTAAGGGGTAACTGTGGCAGTCCAGGTATGGGTATGATGTTCTTCTGCAGCTACATCATCATTTCATTCTTAGTGGTGGTCAACATGTACATTGCCATTATTTTGGAGAACTTCAACGTGGCACAGGAGGAGAGTAGTGATGCACTCTGTGAGGAAGACTTTGAGATGTTCAATGAAACTTGGGAGAAGTTTGACTTGGATGGAACTCAGTTCATTGAGTATAGCCAGCTCTCAGATTTTTGTGATACCCTTCAAGAGCCACTGAGGGTTGCCAAGCCCAACCGGCTTCGCTTGATTGAAATGGATCTGCCCCTGGTCATCGGGGACAGGATCCACTGCCTGGATGTGTTGTTGGCTGTCACACAGATGGTCTTAGGAGACACAGTGGAAATGGCAGCAATGCGGGAGAGCATCGAGGCTAAGTTCATCCTGAACAACCCCACCTCAGACTCCTTTGCACCGATTACCACAACGGTACGCCACAAAGAAGAGCAGAGTGCTGCTGTGGTTATTCAGAGAGCTTACCGCAAACACCTACTGAAACGTTGCATACGCCATGCTGCTTTTATGTATCGCTCAAAAAGGATAGGTAGAAAAGACGAAGATGAAGAGCCACTGGAAAAGCAGGGGCTGCTTGCAAGAAGATTGGGAGTTCTCTATGGGAGCAATGTGGACCTGGCAGAAGAGATGGAGCTGGCTGCTCTAGAGACTCGTGCAAACCAGGAGCCTCCCAAACCTGAGACTTTGCCAGATTACGCAGAGGCCCAGTGTGATCCAGAAGCCCCTGAGCCAAACATCATTGTTGTACCTGTAGAAATTACTAATGAGGTCTTATTACATTCTGCTCCCAACCAACACATTTTGGCCCTACAGGCAAATTTAAGAGAGTCAGTTGTATAACAAAAAGTCCTTTTTTTTTTACCAGTCATTAAACTTGTGTTAATGTTACTAACGTTCAGCAGTGATGCACATCAGGTGAGGAAGTTACACAGTTGCAACAAACAATTTCTTTTTTTTCATGCAACATTTAAACCCAAACTTTTGGAGTGGAAACTGGAGTGCATGGTTTTCGCATTTAATCCGCTATATGGGAAATGTCCAATGACATAATTATTAATTAATTCAGGTAAATGAATCCTCATCACATTGTGCCTTAACTGCTTTTGTGGATAACTTTTGCAGTAAGTTGTACCGTAATTGATAGCTTCAATTTAAGGGTACAATTAGATATGATTTCTCAGGATTCAGCTTGGAGCCTTTAAGAGACAAAATGCATGACAGATATTTGTTGTTGTAGAGTGACACCGTGGACCAGAACCTGGGATTTGAGGGATTTCTAGTGCAAAATTCTTCAAACTTCAACAAAGAGCAAATGTTTGCTCACCCCATATTTCAGGAAAATCATATTTAATCAGATTTCAAAGCATAATATGGTCAATGCTTTTATCTTACTTGAGAAGAAAAAAAAACAAACCATGCCCCCCTGTTTTTGTCCAAAATGCAATTTGAACATCACATGACAAAACCTAAATTGTCCTCAGTTGTGTATATGTGAATTGTAAAAAGCATATCTAGATCAAATTTGTCTCAGTCCACCAAATGAAGCCCTGGTCTCTCTTTATTGGTTAACAATAACACAGGACAGCTAATACACTTAACATCTGTCACTGACTTATATTGCACTATTAATATCCCTTCCAAGTCAAATTAGATCAGTTGCCTATGTGAGACTGAGAGACCTTTCTGTTTCCATCACTGATAAATGCATGTCTTAATGTTTTGTCTATTTTTTCTACAACTGCCCCCTTCAATAATTGCAGATTTTTAACAAAACTCAAAAGAGTCTATGCTAATTCAATATGATGATTATGTTTATGTTAACATGTTTGCTTAAAAGAGGCCACTAAGTTCAGTTTGTGCTTATTATCCAGCTTATGTTTGGATTATGTTTTGCCTCAAGTTAGATGTGCCTCTGATGGAAATGCAGCACACAGCTTAAATATTTGACTGTAGTTTATGTAGACAATCATATATAATTGCAAATATATGCAAATATTTTCCTTAGGAGTCTTAGTAATCTTTATTAACTGGGTCTATTCATCTAATCTCACATGTGGAAAGGCCACTTCACCTGCTGATTTGTAAGTCTTAACTGAACTTAAAATGTCTTACTCTGAATATAAATAACATATGCACTTTTACAGGTTGTCTTTTGTTGTTTTGTTGTTGTTTCTTTTCCACTAGATTATAGATGGTTTTTGCTTCTCCCGTGTGTGTATTCAGCACTGTTTTAACATCAAAACTGGATAAAAAAAACTAAAAATAGTAATAATGAATGTTTCCTCTGAGGTACATAATGTCTTAGCCTTATCATGGCAGTTATTTCTGTAATGTGACTTGCAGATTGAAACACTGCTGCACCACTCAGCTGTAGTCTCCCCTTATGGTACAATCATATTTACCTGACACTATCCTTTTTGTTTACATTTCTAATGGGTAGGAAGTCATTATTACCACACCCACTGTCAGTGTTGCCTGTATATACATGTTATTTCCTTCTTGTATATTTTTATCATTTTATTATTGCGAAAACTGTAACACTGTTGTCAGAATAAAGTTCTTGACGGGAATTGTAGGTTGTGAGCTTCTGTTATAAAGAGCTGTTTTGTGTTTTGCTTGTGATGTTGCACTTGTGCAATGACGCTCTCTGTTGGTTGTACCAGGAACAGGCTGTGTGGCTGATTCACAAACCCCTAATGTTGTCATATGGTGTGTTTACATCTACAGTACAAGGTGAAAAATGCAAATCAAGGTGGTGTCAGTTGTGTGTTTGTGTGTAAAATGTAAAATCTTGTTTAAAAAGAAGGCCTGGCAATCTTATGCGCTGTCCTTATAAACAAATCTAATGAAAACATTACAACTAATAATTGTTGTTATATAAAGAGATTTAAATAGTTAAAGCTTTCTCAATTGATGGAATGAAATTAATATGACCTGAGAGGGGTTTCTCAAAATAAAAATTATTTGCAGATTTGTTTGGCTTTATCCAATTTAAAAGTGACTTTTAGCTCATGATTCACTGATATTGTCATTTTTGGCCACATGAAATGGCTGTTTTTGGAATAAATAAGAAAAGCAGTAGGGGCTGGTGAACACACTGGAGTATTTATCAGCTAAGGATTATCATATTTTCATTGGGAATTAAAATAGGGTGAATATTGGACTTATTTGAAAAGTGGCCAAAAAATAAATAAATAAATAAATAAATCAAATTTCGATCTGTATCTATGCAACTGTTTCCTAATAGACAAGCCAGACACCTTAAATATATTCTATTTAAGGAGCTTACTGAAACAATGGGATAGCGTAGTTGCAAAGTTATACATTTAAAATAGTCCTTTCACAAGAGTCACTATGAACTGCAGTGGACAGCTGGCTTACCCAATCACTATGTGTTGACAAATGATACAGCCACTGCCTCATACAAGGAGAAAACAAGGTGGGGTATCTACTCACTGCAGTTACTCAAAGCAGTGTGGCCTCAGCTGCAGTTGTTCTGCAAATGTGCATGTGGTGCATTTTGGCTGCCTGGCAGAGCACGACAAGTCACTTCCCTGCAGCTAATTACACTGGGGGACACCGATTATGTGTAAACAGCTATAAGCAGGGCTTTTACTCAATCAACTGAGCTATGTTAACATTAGGAACTGTCACAGTTTTCCACAGCCCAAGATGACTTCTTTAAATGTCTTATATACATCTTATTACCAAAAAAAAAAAAAAAAAAAAAAATTATTTAATTTCTTTTTATATCTTATATATTTACATTTTATAACACTCTTGCTTCACGGTAAGAAGGTTGCTGGTTCTCAGAATCTCTTTGAGTAATCTCAGAGAGTTTCTGATCAAGCCACTTGTTTATTCTGATCAAGTCACTTGTTTATTCTGATCAAGTCACTTGTTTGCTCATTGGTGACATTCAAATCCTCACTTGATAAAAAAAAAAAGAAAGCCGAGCGGGTGCTACAGTATGAGGTGAACTGACAAAGAGGGAAATGTGATCTGCTTGACTGACCAGAAAACTGCACTCTTAGGTGCATGTAAATGTTGTTTTACATGGGTAGAGATTCCATGTAATTGCAAATATATACACATATTTTTGAATAAGGGTAGAAATTCTCAACCGAATTTGATGATGTCACACAGGTGTTTTGCAGGTATATGTTTGCTGAGGTAATTAAATGTTGTTTGTATTCAGTTCTAAGCTGACAATATTACCCAAAGACAGGGGGTGGAACTATAAAAATTGTTGCAAAAAGAAATACAGTCATCTCAAACTCGTGACTTTTCCTGAATTCAGAGAGATTGATACTCTTAGGACTCTAAGTTTAAATCTAAAAATAAAAACAATCTGTGCAAATTTCCTCTTAAAACAACTTTTATTTACATTATTTTATCTTTACACATTGCTTCTTTTATGTCAGGACAGACAAACTGTGGAAGTTCTACATCAATTTTCAAAAGCAATGGTACAGGCCACTTTTCAAGTGCAGTTGTGAAACCTTACACACATCTTCATCTGTCATTTTGTTTGATCAGTTCCTGACTTTTTCACCATTTTTAGTCAGTTTTATTTAGATTTAACTCTTGTCGGATGGCCACCTATGTTTGGACAACATTTGAACTTCCAACTTTGACTTTTGTTCAATGAAAAGAGAATTTTGTGCAAAATCTTTCAAGCACCCCAGTGTTCAGGTTTACCACATTATAGACAGTTGTCCCTGACATGTGAACACATGCACTGAATGTGCTGCAAGTGGACATGTTTTTGATGATAAATCTGTGGGATGTTTAGTGTTATTTCTGTTGGAGGGCTACCCCCCTAATTTGCCTGGCAGTAAAGCTTGTGTGGCAGCAGACAGCACACCCACTGATGCAGACACTCGGTTTCATGACTGCAGAGACGTTCAGATACGTGTGGGCATCACCTTTTAAAACACTTTTTTTTTTCCCTGCATGACATAATGAGCTGGTTGCTGGCTGGATGCTGTGTGCTGGGTTTAATCGGTCTCTCAGGTAAATTTCAACTCTTGAAATGTGATTGTGTTAATTAAAGACTAGAAAATGAAAATACATCCAGACAGCACCTAATGTCCTGATGAAAATACTGGCAGCAGGAATTTGTATTTAGGAGTTTAATGTTTCACAGTGTTTCCTACTGATGTATGCATTGAATTAAATTGTAGTTTGTTTAATGTCGATGTCTGTTAACCCGCAGCTACAAATGCATGGTTTGCATGGTATTTTTGAGTCTACAATACCATCACTTCCTGACCATCTGTGAGAAAAGAGGAAGTTATTTTTTGAGACAAAGACTATAAGATATTATTGTCATGTTGATGAGGGGATGTCAACAACTTATAGATAGACCACATTCAGTCATTCGGTTACTTCACTTTATGTTTATTTCTTTACTTTATTTTGATTCTTTCCGATTAAAATGAAGATTACAGATTAAATACATGTACATGCATATGAATGATTATGTTCAATCAACTGGTGCATTAATCACAATATCCTCAATTTTACTCATTCTAGAGCCATAAGTATTGGTTATTTTTTTCTCACTTTTGATTCATTTAAAAAAAACAACAACATTTTTCAGTTATATTTAAGGTGAAAAATAAAACAAATCTATAAAGTCATGTTATTGAAATAATATTAGATTCTAATATAATGTTTTCAACTCACTTTCAGGCATTCGGTCCAAGTGAGGAAGTCACAGAATCAGGGATGTTACTAGTTATTGTGATGTTAAGTAACAAGTCCATTTAACTATTTTAATATGAAAAATCAATTACTTGTGCTTGTATTATTTATAATTTTACTAATTATCATAGAGAAAAAAACAGCAAATTCAAGAAGCCGTAACCAGTAAAAATTACAGCTTCTTCTTCTTTAATTGACTTGAATTGATACATTACTAAATAATTTTTTGCACACTGGTTAACTGATATAAATGTGACAGCTTAAGAGTGACACTGTAAGCAGCTGCTGCTTCTCTCTATTTTATATAATTAAAGCTGTAGTGCATAAGTTTGAAATATAAACAATAATCTGTTACATTTAAATTATTGTCAGTTCACACAAGGTTTATTAAGCCTATTAGCTCCAAATGACACTCTCTGTGTTTCTTGGTATACCAGATTGTTAGTTTTAGTGTCTGTGGCCACATTCCTGCACACAGACTTCAACATATTGACAGAATCAGCTGTTAACAATGTCACATTTCCCTTAATCTTCTTCGATCTGTTCAGCGGCCCTGCCAGAGCTCAAGCAGAGGCCACGGTTCTTCGGTGCAAGAAGTGGCGGCACTGTGTGGATTGCTTGCTCCCCAACGAAACCCCTGCGAGCCACCGTGCATTGGTCCAAAGCAGATGCACACAATATGAGGAGAGAGCTGAAAGGAGAAAGAATTTCATTCCGTGACAGGAATCTGATCCAAAATGGCTTTCTTGTCATCCGTAATGTGAAAGTAGAGGACAGTGGGGTGTACTTCTGCAATGTGAACAACACTGTGGGGTCTGGAACTCAACTGGTAGTTGTCAGTGAGTAGCTGGGATAACGCATATCTTATTCAGACCCTTTAGACATAAATAAATTGGTATATTTGAATTCCCCTATTAAGACATATACATCTCTCCTTTTACAGAGTCCACTGATGTTCTCCAATTCAGAAGCATGTTGAAGGATGGTCTCATTGTTTTCCAGGGCTTATTGTTGGCGTTGTGGATACCTGCCGTACTGCTACGCAGAAAAACACTGGTAAGGAATAGCATGAGCCCAACACCTGAGAGAAATACGTAACTGCATTCATATATCATTTTTTTCCCTATTTCCTTTGTTTTTTTTTAACCAGTCAGAAAAGAAGGACAGCATATATGAGGAGCCTGAAACTGATCACATCTATCAGGTTGGTTAAAATACAATAACAATAACAATTATTTTTTTCTTTTAATCAAACACAAAAAAGCACTGAGTTTGGTATGTTGGTAACATTTGTGATTTGAAATAAAAAAAAAGATCAATTTCCTCCAAGTGTTTATGAGCGTCATAAAAAAATCTTTTTAAGCATCGGTTTTGTTACAGAAAATAGGATGTGTCACATGTAAAACAAGACCAAACAATGTGGCATTTAGTAGCTGCAACACTGCATGTTTCTACCACACACTGTGGCTAAAACTCTTCTTTTCACCTCTCTCAGGGCTTGGCAATTGAGTCATATGGTGGAGGTCTGTATGAGGAACTGTCAGTGTACGCCCAGGCTGATGGAGCTGAGGCCCCATGGGAGTGAGATTGACAGTACAAAACTACTTTTTTCCCTCAGCGAACCTTAAAGGTTTCAGATGTAAATAAAAGAAATTACAGTGTATCCTCAGTGGGGGATATATCATGTCATTCAAGCAAGATTAGTATGTATTTTACTGTCTTTAATAGCCATTGGCATCTGTAATGTTGCATTATTGCCATCTTCTCTCTCCTCTCCCTGTTCTCCTTCTTCTGCTCTTTTTCTCGCTCATTTCGGAGTAAGTTTGTCAATGAATGTGCACCTGTGTATATACTGAAATGTTTGCCACACATGTCCTGTTGATATTTTGCCAATTAAGTGAAACCGAATACTAATTGCTACTTCAATTTAGATTATTAGACTGATAGATAGAGAGATCAGTCAGCTCAATGTGAAATGTCTAATTCCAGTTTGGGGATGTGTTTTAAAAAATAACCAAAAGAATCTATTCCTGTGACATAAATGGTTAACGCACATTTATAAGGCAACCAAGGAACAGAATAAAAACAACATAGGTATTTTTGTTTGATGTCTTTATTGAATTTGCAGTAACATTTCAATTTGATTAAATGAATAAATAAATAAATAAATAAATAAATAAATAAATAAATAAATACATCTGACAGACACACTTTAGTTGGTGGTGAGTAGAGGTGAAACCAGATGGTCTGCTCTTATGAGATGACTTTGAATTTCCTTCCTGATCAACTCCCAGGCTTCAGCGCTGTGGCCCTATACACACAAGAATATGGTCATTATGTTATAGATAGATAGATAGATAGATAGATAGATAGATAGATAGATAGATAGATAGATAGATAGATAGATAGATAGATAGATAGACTTACATTTGGCTCTAGAACATGGTGTGAGAGTCTCTTGAAATACATATGAAGCTTCTTGTTCTTCTTGTGGCTGTGGCTCCCAATCTAAATGAATAAAGGGTAAAACCGTGTAAAACACAGCTCTGTACTAATTCAAATTAAGTCAGAAAGCTCTGATGCATTAAGCTTTAAATGTAAGGGAACATTCACCCTGACACTTACACATGAGTGAAGGCCGTCAGCCTGCTGGGTTACAATATTGAGAAAGTCATCCACACTTCTCTCCTCCCATGATGTAGCGCTGTGGTCCTCCTCAAACAGGCCAACTATCTCCTGCAGAACCTGCACTGTGAAACCAAGTTTGTCCACAGCCTGGGGGAAGGGAGAAATAGAATAAATATAATAAAAAGGAATCACATTCTTCTCTGATAAGCAGTTATCACAATAAATAAAGAAAAATTGAGTTTTTTTTTGTTTTTCAACTCACTGAAGCTTTGGATGCCTGGCTGTACAGATCATAGGGGAAGGCCACAGTGTCCTGCACCTCAGCATCCTCAGTGGTGTTAGTGTTGGTATTATTAACCTGCATCAAACACACAAACACACACACACCATGTGTTAAGGTAAAAAAGATTAGTAAATCCAGTTAAAACACTTAAGTCACTCAAAACAATCTGCAAAGCAGTTCACTCACCATCATTTTGAGAAGATCCAAATAGTTTTCACTGTACTGTTTGAATTTTTGATCCATCCATCTGCAGCGCAGAGCAGAGCCTCCACTGCAAAGAGCCAGGAACAGGCAAACCAAGAGGATCCTGTTGAACATTTTTAAAACAAACTGTAGAAGCTGACTTTGTTTAGAGTTAATTCAGATGTTGATTGCTGATGTGTTGGGGCAGACCTGCAGCTCCTCATTTATAGAAGAAGGTCTCACCTATTTCATTTTCCAAACAGAACCATAATTGTGGGAAGCCACTAAATTCTGATGATAAAGTGAATGTCTCTAATAAGAGTTTATCTGGGATCATACATCATACATTGTGAATTCATTTTGTTTGAGGTCTTTGTTTTCTTGTTTTGTAGTTGATGATGAATGATTGCAATGATTCTACATAGATGCCACAAGGTGAAAGCGCTTCCCCAAAGAGAGAAAATGAAAGTGACTCTGGCCTGTGTTACGCAGCAGTGACGCTCCCGCATACCTGTGAAAATCGGGTCACATTTCTGTAGAGTGACCACATCTGCGTCCTGCTATTTCATCATGTCATCCGCCTTTGCACAATGACAAAAGCTTTACATAACTGCCATACATAATGTTTATGGACAACATGAGATTGCTTTATGCCTTGAGTTGACTGTGTGGAAGAAAAAAAATAAAAGAACCACACATGTAATGTGCTGCTCTTCTGTGCATGAGTTCAATTTTTCAAAATTCTCATCACAACTTAATAATAAATATCACTTTCCTGTTTAAGTTCCAATTAACTGAAAAATAAGACACAGGAGTGAAGCTGCAACAACTGGTAAATAGTTCTACTAAACTCACATGGGGCAATGTGTCATTTTCCCTGATAGCTGAAGACCAATAAAGTTACAGGAGCTCGCTGTGTTAATACATATTTATCACTCAAAGAGTCATGTGGAAAGGAATGTATGGCATTGTAAGTTTGAGCAACCTGCTATGATCTAATAATCGATTCATACACACATAAGCAGTCACTGACATGAAGGGCCAGCTGAATCTTTAAACCTTGAAGCTTTTGTGTTCAGTGATTTAATTTGTTTTGTCTTCATCTTCCCATATAAATAAAGCAAGATAGTGATTTGAGGGTCAGACCAGAAAACACTGTGTCACCTCTAATATGCCCACAGCAGGGAGGAGAGTTACCCCTATTTTAGGCCACTCAAATAAAAAGCAACACAATTTAAAATATAAATGCAATAAAAGTACGATAAGAAAATAAATCTAAGCAAATACACATTTTTCCATACTCTCCAGGGTTCAGCCACATCTTGAATTACAATTTCATTAATCATTAAATTACAATTTCATTAATCCACTATGAGTTTCATTTTTGACAATGAAATGGGCTCTGGTCGGTAAGATAAGAAGGTGAAGGTGAATCCCATTCCCCACAGGTAATGTGTTTGACACCTGTAAGCAGTCATGTTATGCTGAGAGCAAAATGTCTCTGCACAGTGTCACAGCTTTGGCTGCATTCACTGAGCCACTTTCATTTTTGCTCCGTAGGGACTTCCCATTAAGCCATCTAATGGACACAATGACACCTATAGTTCTATCAACGAATGATAACGATGATGCATTTGTTTAACACATACTTAATATTGTCTCAAATGAGGTAAGTTTCTGAAGTGTTCAAAAAAATTTTATTTTTATTTTTTTGCAAAGCACTGTGCTTCACATATTGCATTTTTGAATCATAAAATATTTTATTTATTATCATCATATACCAAACATGTTTTTTTGTTTATTTAATATTTGTGCTAAAAAAATTTTTTATCACAATTTCTCCAAAATGTTTCACATCTGATGAATCTGTAAATGTGTTTGTTACTGCTTGTAGTATTCCAGCTTTTGTGAAAATAGGTTTCATCAGAGTGGAATATTTTTTATTTTAATTTTTTTAAAGAACACTTGTTTAAATTGAACATATGAAAATGATATTAACAAACTTGGACTTTGTCTACTTTACACTCTCATCAACTGTGAAAACCACAGTTGATGTGCAGGGATCCCCATGTCTAGAAAATGAAATACAGCGTAGGTGAGGTCTGCCACAGCCACAAGAACAAGAAGCTTCATATTATGTATTTCAAGAGACTCTCACGCCATGTTCTAGAGCCAAATGTAAGTCTATCTATCTATCTATCTATCCATCATGGGAGGAGAGAAGTGTGGATGACTTTCTCAATATTGTAACCCAGCAGGCTGACGGCCTTCACTCATGTGTAAGTGTCAGGGTGAATGTTCCCTTACATTTAAAGCTTAATGCATCTATCTATCTATCTATCTATCTATCTATCTATCTATCTATCTATCTGGCTGCAACATAATGACCATATTCTTGTGTGTATATGGCCACAGCGCTGAAGCCTGGGAGTTGATCAGGAAGGAAATTCAAAGTCATCTCATAAGAGCAGACCATCTGGTTTCACCTCTACTCACCACCAACTAAAATGTGTCTGTCAGATGTATTTATTTATTTATTTATTTGCTTGCTTGTTTGCTTGCTATTTAGTTTATTTATTTGTTGTGTACTTACTTTTTGACTGATCAGTTGTGTTTAATTTATTATTTGAAAATCAATAAAGATAATTCTTCCAGGCAAACAGAGAAAATCTTTTTTTGCCCTCTTTGTGGTGTATTAACAAGCGTTATGCTTTGTCTTTTATTGTGACTAGCATTTTCTTGTCAAGGCCATATAAGTCATTGTACTTTGTAGTATTTACCTGGCAATAGACTTGTAATTTAAAATGGTATTCGTAAATTGATGCTTTAACTTCTGTGCTGATTTATTTTGCTTTCCACAAAATAAATCAGCAAATATATATATATGTTTGCGTTGAAATTTTTATGAGCTTATTTGTGCTATATGCTTATTTGCATATTTGTGCTGCCTATCATTGTCTAAAAAAGTGTTGGTAATTATTACTCGTCTAATTTTTTTTAGACTGATGAGGGTTAGCGTGGTGGACACGCTGCAGAGTTTTCAGTTTTTGCTGTCACTACACTATCAGACAGGAACAAGACACGGAACAAAAAGTCGTCACAGCTGGTCTGTAACTGTGCTGCGTTTGGATGTACAAGTGCATTTGATCAATAAGACAAATGATTTAAGAAGTCTGTGTGCAAACAATACCTCACTTTAATAAAACTGCATTTTTATCATGACTTTTCAATTTTACAGAGAAAAACAAATCACAGGCGAAAAAACACCATGTAATGTAATACTACAAATGAGGTACACAAACAAATCTGCTCAATTCAGTGAAACATACAATGCTAAACAAATTTTTTTACTACTTACTTTTTCATACCCAAATTTGAGCCAGAAAATAATCAAGCATGACATTCATCAACTTAGTAATATATCTGTTCAGGAATGCAAGTACATAACTATAATAACTACATTATTATTTCTTAATCTATAAATAATAATGTGCTTTATTACCTCTGTAAAGACAGTACATTTGAAAATTCACGAATAACAATAATAATTATACTTCAGCTCTAAGAATATCACTTCAATTTAAGAACTTTTACATACTGGTGTATTATGTTTACAGAAACATAAAAAAGTACTGTATTTTGATAATGTTGTTTAGGGCAGCTGTTGCATAAACGTTGCACTGGGTGGTGGGCTAATAAATTTGTTAAACACTGTACATTTTATTTTTGTATCATATTTCTGAAGGGACCTGAACGCATCACGAGGCTGATCAAGTTCCCATGATGCACTTGTCTTCAGTGAGAGAGTCGCACCAAGTCTCGTCAAAACAAAGCGCAGAAAACGCTGCCTTTCTGTGCTTTTTCG
The DNA here is from genome assembly GCA_016785285.1 of Brachirus orientalis. NCBI lineage: Eukaryota > Metazoa > Chordata > Actinopteri > Pleuronectiformes > Soleidae > Brachirus > Brachirus orientalis. Next base: position 4,541,972 of record JAFBJR010000123.1, read on the forward strand.
AAGGCTTTGAGTTAAAGGATGGAGAGCGACCGTACGGGTTAATTTACTCGCAGAGTTTACAGTAGTTTACAGAGGACGCGCTGCTGTGTTTGAATATATCTGGACCTGTTTTCGGTAAGGAGGCGAGCTGTGTGATGCTACAGCGCTGCTAATGCCGCATTCATGCTACCTGACAGGATAGTGTTTTGTTAGCTACAGAAGGTCTACAACACACTCGTTATTGCTTTCTGAGCCGCATATTACGATGTAATCACTGTTTCCCGTCGTACTGCATACCAGCCCAAACATTTCCGCCACTAACATAAGTGACATTTTGCTGGCATGTATTTTAATAAAACAATATTTAGGTTTAATGGCTAAATGTTGTCTTCTCGTCTATTTACTGTTAAAGTTAACCTATTTGTGACACAATTTGGGGGTAAAAGTGTAACAGTGGCGTTTATGCACTTACTTAGTTTGTTATTGTTCACTGTAACTTGTTTTAAAAGGTCATTGTACTTGCATAAGAATGCTGAGTTATCTAATCTGGCTGTGATTGTATCAGGGAGTACGGATCTGGGAATACTTAGATCCTGAATTGTTCCCGCAGGGCTCAATTGTTTTTTCTGATTAGGGAAGTTAGCTCCGAAGCTTTTGCTATTTACTTCCCCGCAAACGCCCTCTGTGTCGACAGCACCTCACATGACTCAATGACAAGTGGTTCCACTCTGAAACCGTGACTTTGCAGATAAGTCACAGAGTACACTGAAGTCTTATGACTGAGAATGCAATGCTTGCTCAATGGCAAATATGCTCTTAGCATAAACCGAGGAAGAGGGAAAATATTTTCCTTGATATCACATGCACTGAAGCTTGCATTACTTGTTTATCCACCTTTAGTGTCATGACATTGTAGCCAGGGAAGCAGAGCTCATTAGATAAAATGTCAGAGGCTTGCTGTATGTTAACCATTTTATATTCTGCAGATATCTGTTGCATATCTGCATATATGTTTGTTTTTGTGTTTCAGTGTGCCATGTGGAAGTAATAGGTATTCCCAGGAGGTGCCATGCTAGCCACACAGATGCCAGATACGCCACCTGAGGCAAAAGATGTCAAACAGGTACAAACTGTTCCTTATGTGCAAAGATCATGTTAACATGTAGATTTCTTTTCTGCCTGTTTTACTGCTATTTCTTTGATAAGGTGTAAGTTTTAACTGCCCTTTTTCACAGACGGAAAGGCACCAATTTAATTATTAATGATAGATTGAAGTTATTGTTTTATTGTATATATGTATTACGTGTTAAAGTTACAGTGTTGTAAATGTACTGGGACAGTGTTCAACATGTTACCACTGTCAGTTTTGAAAGTAGCCCCTTGAAGCTCAGGTTTTGTCAAGTGTAGCTCAGTAAAAACAAATAGTGCTTCTGTGAAAATAACACATAGATCATTGCCTCTAAGTATTCAGTATTGCTGAAAAAAAGTGTTCTTATTCAGCAAGCTGTTGTATAAGGCGTACAATGTATGTTGCAGGTGTCATGTGAGAGTTGGTAATCTACAGACCATGCTTTATAACAGCATAGCCATTGGCTTCCCTATATACAATATGTTTTTATCATCCCTCTTTAGAATTGTGTGCAGAAGTGTGCCTGTCCTATATGTTGGCAAATCATAAGTCAGTTCGCAAACCTGCCTCTTAAACAAATCACAAAGTACTTGTCTTCCATCCAAACAGGCCTATCTCTCTCTCTCTCTCTTTCGTGTTTCTGTATAGATTAAAGAGAAGTTGGCACAGTCACTCAAGGCCCTGCAGAAGAGATACATAACATCAGATGCGGTGGTAACTAGTGAAGATGGTGATGCCAACTTACTCTGTTGTGCCCTGGAGGCCATCTTCATCCACGGTATCAAGAGCAAATACATCCGCTCAGAGGCAGCGGGTCGGACTAGGAAAGGAGATCGGGGACCCCTCCCTCAGCCTTTCTTCTGGAGCCTCCTCAAGTCCGTCACCCACCGGTAGGTTCAGAACAGTTTTCAATTTTTAATCTTTAATGTCATCATTATAAATATCAAGAACATTGCTGTGTTTATAAACTAATTGAATATCATCAAAATGTCTGTTAAATGCCCAGGGATGTCATCAAGGAGCTAGAGAAGATCAGCTATGTGGGAACAGACGTTGGCCGTTGCCGAGCTTGGCTGCGTCTGGCCCTCAACCACGGCCTGCTGGAGTGCTACCTTGCATCGCTGTTTCGGGAGGACTCCAAGCTGCGGGGCCACTATCAGCCCAGTGCCTTGCTCCTAAACCCCGAGGAGCGGGAAGTTCTGCTCAGCTACCTCCAAGGTCTCGCCTCACTTACATTCAGCCTCTCTTACAAATCAGCTGTTCTAAATGAATGGACCACCACACCCTTGGCTCTCGCTGGACTCTGCCCCTTGTCCCAGGCGGATGCACTTGACCTGTCCCTTAATGGCAAGGACCTTCCCACCTCCAACCCCCCATGTAAAGAATCATGGGATACAGTGTCTCACTCATCAGGCTCATCAGATGCCCTGGATATGCAAAGAGGGTGCCCGGTGTTGATGGAAAAGGGGCAAAGTGCTTTACAAGGGAGTAGGACAGCGCTCAACTCCTCTAATTTAAGCCTGGACACCACAGGCTCCTCTCAGCTCTCCTCCAGCTTGAGCTCAGATAGCCTCCTGCAGGGGCAGGACCCCCGCAGCCTTACAGGAGAGCAGTGGTCCTCATGTGACCTGGACCTGCCCAATAATGTAAATATCAGCAAGAGGCTACACAAGGAGTAAGTAGCTGATAGGATATATTCTATAAGGCTAGTCCCGTTCTTAATTTTTATTAGTCATATAATTTACCGAAAAGATCTGAAAGCAATAATTCATTGATCTAACAAGCATGTAGTAGGAACCAAATCCTGATATACAGTTTGTTATTTCTCTTCCTCTTGCTATAAAAAAAATCACATCAATGAGACTTTGTTGTGCTGGATAAAACGTTTCTTCCTTTTTATAATGAACACACACTGTAGTTTATTTTGACTTAACCCTGATCTGATACACTGTCATGATTCTTTAAATACTTAGTTGATCAATGACTGTGTATTCATCTGTGGCTACAAACACAGTATGTTCTCCTTGATTAATGTTTGCAAAAACTATAGTTTTACTGAGATTTTATAAAATAAGAAATACATAGAAAGTTGTCTCATGTAAACAGCCATAGGTCAAGATGTGTTTTTTATGTTTTTTTTTGTTTTGATAGTTTAATTGGATTTGTTGAAAATAAAAATAACCACAGTCCTTTTGTGTTCTGTGCATGAGGCAGCTGACTGCTAAAGACAGCTAAAACCTATTCAGAGGATTTCATATGAAGATAAGAATTTTCAAAAATAATGCACAGCAACATTGTATTTAACCTAAATTCTCAGTAAAGCGTTATAACTTTGTCTCTGCAGTTCACTGATTGAGGAGAGTGGGCAGTGCAGTCAAGACTCAATGCGTGAAGACTCCTTTGTCTCAAGCACAGGACCAGATCAGTTTTCAGAAACAGCTGTTTTCAGTGGTTCTGACAGTGAGACCCAGGGTCCCGCTACACCATCCCAAGACCTTAAAGACCAACCCTTAAACCCCATACTCTCCAGTTCACAGCCACCAACAATGTCTGTTGAGAACCATATCAACCACACTCCTTCCAATGTGTGCAAAGAAACCTCTGTGGCATCACACTTGGACTCCGATGTGCTCTCCCCAGTCGATGAGCCTTTGGATTCTGTGGAGGCAGTAAATACAGCTGATGTTAAAGAGAGTAATGAGCCTGTCCACAATGTTCAGGAAGAGAAAGAAGAAGAAAGCTTAAAGAAGAGCAAATCTGAGCCGTTGCTACACCCAGTTGCACGCCGCTCTTCCAGCATCCTGAGTAAGAAACAGTCCTCAGATTCTCTGTCAGTAAGTATAATAGCAGACAAATAATTTAGGTTGATGGTGATTATCTGTTATATATACTGGCAGTTTATTATGAACAAACACAGAAACCATGAAAAAAATTATAAGAGAAAGAATTAGTTCACAGATGAAGAAATTGCTGTTACTGCTGTGTTCCTCTTTTGGCTTTCCGATTGAGGAACAATTTTTGACTTGTCCTGGAAGCCAGTAATATCAGGATGGAAAATCAGCATACTCACGGAAAAAATCTGATGAGAAAAGTTGATGATGCTTAGTCCTTGTGTTGTTTGGTAATTTTAGAATATTGAAAAAACTCCAAGAGGCATGAGGTTGTCTTCAGTGTAAACTACATAGTTTGCTATACAAATGATTTCAAAGGTGGAGGATAGGCTCCAGAATGTCACAATATTTTCCTCAAGCAGTTGCTGTGGTTCCCACATGATGCTCACTCAGTTACAATTAGTCCAGTGAATGACATATTTGTGATCAAGTGTACACAGCTTTTAATACTGAAAGAGACAATTTATTTGTTCCATATTATTCTCAAACTACTGACATCCAAAAACAAAACAAAACACGTGGTAACATGAGCCACTTTTTTAAATCTGCTCCCTGAATAGACACAACTCTATTCAGAGACAGTTTTCTACCATCCTCTAAAACTTTATGGAATAGTAATGCAAGCATGTACTTACCTTTTGTGCTAACTAACATGACTTCTGTTATTTCCATTGAAGCATTCCCGCTCTTGGATCTCTGAGGAAGATATCTACAAACCTCACATGGAAGTGGTGTCAGACCACGATGAGATGCCTCAACCTGTTCTGACACCTGAAGCCAAGGTTTCCCAGTCGCCTCCTAGTGTTGTTCATCGCAGACAAATAGGTAATGTCAGTGTCTTCATGGTTTGAGTGCAAATCTGAGACAAGATGGTTTTATGGTGGCTTTTTTAAACCTTTCACCTCTCATCCAAGAGGCTTCTGTCAGATCTGACAGAGAACTGAAGAAGCCTCAAGGAAGACAGGTCTTTAAGAAAATTCTAGCAAGTCCATTTGCCTACAATGCATTGAATGAAGGACCATCTTCAAAGTTATGTTTCTATGTGTCACTGTCACATGGTGTGATGAAGAACACATGGTTTGTCTTTTTCCTACATACACTATGAACACTCACACTGTACTCTCTCCTAGAGATGAAACAAGTAGTTGATAAACGGATTCACAGTTATCTCTGGTTGAAGCTTTTAATTTTTGTGTGGGAAGTTGTGAGAATTTAATGCTTTTCTTTGTCATTGTAAAGTCATTGCATTTGCATTTCATAATTTGACTGAAACAAAACATGTGACTGCCAATAAATCCTGGGATGCCTGGTGGTTGTGACAGGGATGCTATCAGAATTTATTACATTTTGACATGTAATGGACAGATTCCTAAACATAGTGTGCATAGTTTGAATGGATTTCCCAGAAAAGTGTCAAAACAGCAGTAGTTAAAATTAAAGGAGCACTCCATAGCACTACTAGTGGTCAAAAACTGTAGATCTTGTAAACACACATTGTCAGCAAAGGTCATAAGGAATTAAGCTTAAAGGTAATAACACTCACACGTGTTTTGTAGTCACAGAGCAGAAATGTCCCGCAGCTCTGAAAACTGAAATAACACTTAAGAGTCCGTTGTAGTTGCTGCCACTCCCCCATTACTGCCGTGAGAGTCTGTGATTTCCCTGAAAGGGTGAATGAGAAAACACTTGCTGTTACATCATGTGTCAGGGTGTGTTCAGGTTGCACTGGAATGCAGTAAGGTTGCATTTCCTGCTAGATAGCAAAGAGTTGACTTAACCAGTCTGATAGCTTATTGTGATGTATAAAATATTTAAAAGCAAAAGTGTCACTGCAGAAATTCCAGGTGAAAATCCACCAAGGAAGGAGTGATAGATGTAATGAAATGGAAATCTTCTTTCGATATGGGTTGTTTAATTCGCAAAACAGAAATAAACACTATTTTCTGCTGAGTTGAAAGAAAATCTTAAAAAGTAAGGGCCTTGTCACTGACTTCATTTCTCATGCCTGTATGTATTTATGAATATTACATTACACACTATTCAGCCTATTCCTGTAGACAAACAAGTGTTTAAGTCAGTGACACAGCTTTCTCCATTTAAGATGTTCTCATAAGCTTTGTGACATTATTTTAATTGTTAATAAGAGGTTAGCTTTATTTATTCTTTACTGAGGTAAATTTGCACATTTTGAACCATGAAAACCATTACTAGCATGATTGAAAAGCTTCTGCATAGCCTCTAATAGCTTTCACTTGTGCTTTCAAAACTTGATAAAGACATATCATAAATATGTTTACTTCATAGAATTATGACAGGCTTATCTTTTCACTGTTTCTTCTAAATATTCTTCATATCCATTGTTAAGTTTGTCTTGTGATTTCAAGCTCAAATATAGTTGTAATAGCTTCTCTGGCAGATTTTAAAAAGTGTTAAGTTATTTATTAGCCTTTTGATATGATAATAGTCCAGTTACAGGGTCACTGTTCTTCTGTCTGTCAGGACTGTCCAACCCGTTTCGTGGCTTGCTGAAGCTCGGTCATCTAGAAAGACGGGGTGCAATGGGGATGTGGCGCGACAACTACTGCGAGCTGTCACCCTTTGAATTCCGCCTGTATGTCAATGCAGAGGAGAGGACGTGTTGTGACAACTGCTACTTGGTACGTTGTGAGGATGTTCGCATCACCTCGTCTGAGGGCCGCTTTGAGTTGGCCTTTCCAGGGAAACGACTGTACCTCCGCGCAGCCAATCATGATGAAGCTGAGGACTGGGTGGACAGGATAGTCGAAGCTGTCAACAAATGCCGGCCAGCGTCTAATGTTGATGAGCAGTGGGAAGTCCTGCACCCAACCAGTGAAAATGGTGTAGATGAACGCACATTTTTATCCCAATCCTCTACTCCCTCCAGCCCTGAAAAAAGCCTCATAATCTCTGACACAAAGAATGGTGGAGGGCATGAAGCACCTCCTCCTTTATATGAGTTTGACTGGACTCGGACTGCTGATTTGGAAACAGACGCCATCAAAGAAGCCGTTTTGTACTTCTCCACAGATCCTGATGCTCGGACGTGGGCTCCTCTGATCTTCTCCCTCTCTTTAGAGGCCTTAAAAGCCTTCCGGACAGAAGGGCAGAGAAAGTTTCTTCAGCTAACCTATTCGATTGAGGAAATCCGGGATGTGGTGCCTGATGTGTCCCTGGGAGGACCAGCCTTTTTCAAACTCTTGACTGTAAAGAATACCATCAGATTGAGGGCAGAAAATGCAGAAGAGGCTCGCATGTGGAGGGTTTTGATCCGTGGAGCTCTGGACTCATACCTGGAGAGTGGGGAGGATGGGTGCACTGAGGAGGTAGTATGTATGGGGGTGACTGGAAATCTCCACAGACTGGTGCAGCACAGATTAAAAGAAGATGGAGCTCTTCTAGTTCATCTTTGCACTGTGCCCTTGGAGAAGGGACTGGACACTGAGAATTTCAAGTGTGCAGGTAATATTGTGTGTGTATTAATGTTTGTATGTATGTATAGTATTATTTCTTTGTGTATTTTTCATGTGTATATGTTTTTATTAGATTTGTATCAGATGCTGACTTTAGTTTTTTGTCTATCATACACAGGATGTCCTCAGCAGATTGGTCCATCCCTGGGCAGAGCCAGGCTATGTGAGTTCTCAGGCCAGCACTACTGTGACTCCTGTCACCATGGTGACACCACCATCATTCCCTCTCGTATGGTCCACAATTGGGACCTCACACAGAGAGAGGTGGGTGCCACACATACACCCCATTCCCACTGGTCAAAACACCCTGTTTAATCCTGGGTTTTTTACTTGTGGAAATGTGTTCAGTCTTCATTCACTCCCTGGTCAAATGACTTTGCAATGCATCCTGGTTTTTAGTGGCTTTGGCTCAGATGAGTATTAGTGAGAATGCTGGGCCTGGGTGAGCACACTAATTTCTAGTTTGTTTTCTGTCGTTATTGGTACAATACTAAGATGCATATTCATCTTCTGGTCATTAGCATACAACACTGAATATTTTTATTTCATCTTATTTAATTTTCCTAGCAACTTAAAGCTATTAAATCACTGTTGACTTTGAACAAGGGTCAATGTTTTGTTTATGATGCATAAGTGACATCACTTTTCACACACAGTGATGTAGGGGTGAAAAATACACCACAGGACTAAAAAAAACCACTGGCAAGGGGAAAGATGTTGATAACCTTATTTAAGGGAATGATTTGTGCTCAAAAAATAACAATTGTAATTCATTTTTATGTGGAAGAGTTTCTGCAGATCATGTAACAAATGTTTTTGTCAGATGTTGGATTGTTGGTGTTGAAATCAGTGATGCCAAAAGATTTTCGTCACGTCTGATGATTTGAAGGTGCAGTGTACTCATTTGGTCTCTGTGGAGACTGTGAGTGTGACCTGCATGCCTTATTCTGTATCTGCATCTCTCTGTCCAGGTGTCTAAGAAGGCCCTGTGGCTGCTGGCTCAGGTAGAACAGGAGCCTCTGTTGAATCTGGAGCAGTTAAACCCTGAGTTAGTGAGTCATGCCGAGTACATGGGTCAAGTCCACAACTTGCGGCAGAGGCTGCGCCTCCTAGGTGACTACCTACTTACCTGCCGCAGTGGAGCCTACAAGAAACTTCAAGCCAGGTTTGTGTTTACAAGTGTGTACTGTGTAACTGCACTGAGTTGCAGGAGGCTGTTCAATCCCCTGTTGTGGAATGTTTGTCACAACCATCGGTCACTACTAATGCAAAAAATGTCATTTAAATTTATTTTCAGCACAATGATTCATGGTCTGTAATGGCTTTCAATTATGCACTGTTTGACCTATATAAGTGTAAAACTGATATTAATTTGCATTGAAAAAAATTAACCTAAATCATAAGATAAATCCTTGCAGAAACCCTTTATATCGTACATTATTTTATTATTTATTGTTTATTTTTGTCAATGTTCCCTCCAGAATTGGGCAGCGAACATACTTGTTGGAGTCGAGCCATCTGTACAGTGTCATGGACCTTAGACAGGTATTCTGCTGGTTCAGTGTTGTTGTTTAAAGTTTTCTGTCTCCTTTAGACATCTAAATATGTATGTATTTTTTTTTCTAGATAGCAGACGGCCAATATGCAACTCACCTGATGACACTGTTGCAGTTCGCCACCAGTCACGTGTTTCAGTGTGACCTGTGCACCCAACGAGGCTTCATTTGTCAGATATGTCACGCTCATGACACCATCTTTCCCTTCCAGTTTGACATTACCACCAGGTATGTTATCCTGGCTAGCTTTTTCCTGCTATAACCCCTCTCCTGTACTAGAACATTTCAGTTAAATGTTGTGGATACAAGGAAGAATTCAATCAATTTTAGAATGGGCTGTATTATGTGTGGGAAGGTAGAATTATTTTTCACCTCCTCTAACATAGCCAGATAGGGCCTTTTAAGAGATGGTGTTCTCAGGTTTTGTCTTTTCTATTCACGTTCTTTAAATTTTATTTATTTTCTTTTGTCTCTGACCCAGGTGTAAAGAATGCAAAGCTGTTTTTCACCTGGCTTGTAAGACTCCGGGGATCTCATGCCCTCGCTGTCAGCGAATGAAAAAATACAGGGAGAGGGATCTTCTGGACTGATAGCAGGACAGCGATGAGCAGCTCACCATGACTGTCCTTTTTAGTAAACCAGGAGGCCCCATGTAAGAAGAAAACTGACATACAAAAGTAAAATAACTTCTAGCTTTTACATGACGTAACCTCAAGTGCGATTATGAGTTTATGAACCTGCCCTAAATGACCTTAACACCAAAGACAGAGGTGTAGGAGGCTCAGTGCTACAGTAGTAGCCATAGTCTCTTGCAGTAAATTAGAGGGATTCTCATGCTGCTGACATAATGCAGCAAAATATTACTGAACTGAATACCTCTCTGAATTCTGATTCAGGCACGCCGTCTAAAGGACAGCACAGCAATGAAGATTACTGCCACGAATCGTATCTGCTGCATTTTTGCAAATGTTTTGTTTCTCTCATTGTGTCAAATACAATCTGAACCAATCATGTTTACGGGAAATGCTCAATTTGTTGTGGATGCACAAAGGCAGTTGCATATTACAGCACAATATATAGCAGTGAGGGTAAATGATGTACTATGGAAATAGTGAAAACAGCACTTTTTCTAATTAACATATTTTGATTGTGCCTTCTTTTTTATTTAAGCATTACACTACTCTTTTCTGGTCTAATGTGGGACCAAAAAGCATTACATAGACTTTTTAAATTGCCAGGTGAGAGAGAGAGACACTTTCACCAACATTTTGTGGCATGTTTTTCTCAGCATATTTAACCTTACAGGCTGGTATTAATTAAAGGTGATATGTTTTCAGATATAGCACTGTGTTTCAAATGATTTAGATGTCAAAGATTTGTTACGTTGCTTCTGTGGTGAGCTTGGAGCAGTAAAAGTTGAATATAAAAGTGTGGCATACAACATATTGGCCCAAATCAAACAAAAAACAAATCCCCGGATTTGTCACTGATTGTGAAGTCAAAACACATTTTACATCTTTGCACTTATCTATGACTGTTAAATGGATATTCCAACCACACTTTTCCAGTTTTATTTTTCACTTGAACATTTTACTCTTTTCTAAAGCATGAAGGATTATATGAACACTGAATTAGTGTGCACAAATTGTTCAATCATTGAAGGTTTACTCATCAAATCAGTTTAGATGTATGGTATACACAGTACATCCCTTGCGAGTGGTAAGTACAGAATACTGCAGCTTTGGGGTTTTTAATGTCTCATTTAGTACGTATGATATATACAGTAAATGATTATTATTGAAAAATGTCTGTGTGTTATTGTTCCCTTTTGTTTAAGGCACTTTTAATGCCAGTTGATAAATGTGATTCGGACTGGTTCTGTGTACAGTATATGTGACATTTTCTTAGGGTGTTGCATCACTGTATTTCATTCTCAATCATGTTTGGTCCAGTTGGTAGCCCAGGAAGTATGCACTTGATTGTAGGTTGTTGTGTTTCTAAAACCATGAACATGTGGTATGGAAATTCCTAATGTTGAAGAACAGAAAGGTTGAATTACTATACAGGTCCATTTATCCATTTACAGGTATATTTATTATTGGTATCAAATACTAATTAATTATTTTAAAGATTTAAACCCTTTGGTTCAAAGGGTTCAAATCATTTGTCATGATGCCACCATGTTTCCAAATGAAAATATGCAAAGTAGACTTTTTTGTTTTGTGTTGAATTATTACAGCCTGGACTATGTCAATGAGAGGGAGCTGGGAATTTTGACAGAGCTATCTAGTGGATGTCTATAGAATATTTTTTCTCCATATGCCGAATATGGCCAAAAATGGCGCCATCTGGTGGAGAGTAGTAAAATGATCAATTCGAAAGCAAAAGCCCGGATTGACAAATATAATAAAATGCATGGCTGAATGGCTGTTAGTGACAAAACGTTGCACTTAACACCATAAGTGTAACACTTGTTTGTACAGTGTATTTTAGCCTTACTGTAGGAGCTGAGCTGGAAATAAGATCAAATACAAATATACAATCTTGTCAAAATGCATTCCATTTGCATGAACCCAGCCAAAACTAATGACAAAACGAAGAATGAAAGAGTCATCTAGAGGGACGGAGTGCAACGGGGATGTTAAATGAGGGCCAGCGCAGGTGCAGCCAATCATCTGTCCGCTGTCGCCCTGTAAACTGGAATGAGTTCCAGCTGAGTGTCACCTGTTCCTCCCTCCCCTTGCTGTTCATCTTGAGCCTGATCACATTTGACGTCCATTCAAATTCTAAACAAGAAGAAAAAAGTGATCACCAAAGTCCCAATAAATGAGACAGCGAACACCTGAGTTCAGCGAGTGAATCTGTGACGATGATACATAATGAGCTCAGTGAGCGGTTTGTTTGGTGGAAGCAAACACGCGTAACTCCGTGGATCCTGTTCATGGGAGGAGTGAACAGGCACGGCGAACCTGAAAAACACGTCTCACCAGGCGCAGCAGCCCCCCGCCCTTCCTCCTCCTCCTCCTCCCTCCAAAGCTGATAACATTTTTTTTACTTGTTTTTTTAATTCGAGAAGTGACTCAGAGAAGAAGGATGGATGCTGCCGGGAGAGACGCGCCCGTGAGTCCGCAGGAGAGGAGCAGCCACACGGCGTTCATAGACAACAACACCCTGTATGTGTGGGGAGGTTATCGGGTAAGAACCATAGGTGGAATTGAACCTGAGCAGGAGGAGCCACAAACAATTTATAACTCTACATCGCTTGTGTTTCTACGACTGTCCACATAGTCTTGTACTGACTTATTGCTCATTTCTACGTTTAGAAATGAAATTTAGAATAGTTCTGCCTCAGGTGCCTGTTCAGTCTCTGTACATTTGTTATTTGGCAAATAAAGTATGTGTTTTGTCCACAAGTGGTAACTTAGACTGAATTTGGAGCCTTCAAAACTACCATAAATGTGAACCAGCATTCCTCCACATCAGTTTAATTCACACCTGAATTATAATGTATTCAGTTATGTTTGGTGTATACAATAATCTATAATAATATTTATAATAATAATAACTGACTGCTTATCAGTGAAATCCTGAAAAAGTGTTTGGGGGAAAAAAAAAAGTCTCCCTCAAGAATCCCAGATTTCCACAGCAGGAACATGTTTGAACAGGACAACATATGAGACTCCAGTGTGATAAATTTAAGGGAGAAAAATCCTGGGATAAATGAGAGGGGAGACATGATAGATGTGGATGATTCCATACAGGTGCTCTGCATTGGACAATTAACATCCTGGTAGTCTATTGTTCAGGAATAAAAAAAAAGAGGCAACATCACAAAATGTTCATGTTTTCTCTTCATTATCGTTTGACTACTGGCACACTGTTTTCATACATGACTCTTATCTCCTGTTTCTTTGCAGGTAGTTGCTGGAGCAGATGTCATGTTGCCCGGTGATGAGATATGGCTCTGTGATTTGAACAGTGGGATGTGGTAAGATAGAAGGAAAAAGGCTTTGCTGTATCAGCTCAGAGGAAAACTCTTGACATTGAAACTAATACAGTTGTAGGCATATCTTTCTGATAAACGTCACACTCTGATGACACATGTTTCGAATAACAACAAATGCCTCAATAAAAAGTGTTTAGTGGTGTTTTTGTGTGACAGGGAGCGGAGGGAGATCACGGGCAGTGACGTCCCGCAGGACTTGTCCGGCTTCTGTGGCTCTCATGTCAACGGCACGCTCTACATTTTTGCAGGATGTGACGCCGTTGGATACACCAACCACGTGAGCCACTGTTAACTGTTTACTAAAACACACACACTGTACTGTCCACTCTGGTCCAAGCTGAAATATCTTGGCGTGTACTAGACTGACTGCCATAAGTTTGCACAGACAAAATGGTGACAAATGTTTGTTGGTCCAGGATAATACACAATGGTGGAGGGATCAAATGGAGTAAAATAGGAATGAAAATGGAGTTATTGGCATTTTGCATCTTACTCAAACAATTGTGCAAGAATCAAGCTGTTTGCGGACCATGCAGAGGTGAGAAACCGTCAATGCTTTTCACACTCTTTGGAAGTCATTAGTCGTCTCTAAGTATTTTGGGAATTCCTTTCAAATCGGCACGTCTGCAGCACAAACCGGGTCTTTTTTTAAGGTGAGAGAAATATGACATCTGACGGGCTTGCTGTAACATGAATTTGATGAGATGGAGAGAAAATTAAAGAAGAATACTGTCAGACAGGGTTATGGGGGGGAGGGGTGCCCTGTTCACACTAGAGCAGCTCAGGTGCAGAGTGTCATTTAACCTTCATGTCCCCTGAGGTTCATTTTTCACGAGACATTACTGTGTGGACTCTGATCTGACGATCTCAGCGGCAGACAGGAAATTTCATGATTTGAAACCAAACTGATGTTCATATTTGGTTTTGCTTTGACTTTGAGTTTCTGCTTTGACTGTTTTTGCAGATGTTCAGTGTTGTTCTCACCGAGCCGCACTACTCGTGGAAGAAAGTGACCGACACCAAGGGAAGGACGCCATCACCCCGAAACAAACACTCCTGCTGGGTTCACAGAGACAGGTCAGTTGTGTCTGTGTACTCTTCTGTGAAGTAAAGTTGAACTGGTGCATTCAGATGGCTGAAAGTGATTTTTGATTAGCCTTACTCTCTGTCCAAATAATTGGTCATTTGCTTTTTCAGAAAATTCTTACTTCCGAACCAAAACTGGCTCTTTGAAATTTAATAAAATACTGCCATGATACTTACTGGGGCTTGAATCAATGACATTCTTTCTATAGTGCTTTGTGTTTTACTATGTAAAATGTTTATACTATGTTTTGTTTTTGTGTCTATGCAGAATAATTTACTTTGGCGGATATGGCTGTAAGACCATTGGGGAAGTGCGAAACACCTCTTCATCTAGCTTCATCGTGGAAGAGATGTCTTGGGTAATTTTTATTAATTGCAGCAAATCTGCAAGTTGCAATGCTAATATACAAATGCAACCAATATTAGAACATTGAGCTGATAAACATCAATAATGTGGTAAAGAATTTACCTGTTGTTCATCAATGCCAATAATTAAGTGCCTCACACAACATTTTTCTTTCTTAGACCACAATAGGCAACACATTGTTCAGATTCTGGGGCTGGAACAATGAAGTTAATGTTTTTGACACACACACTGCAACATGGACTATGCCTGAGACTCGGGTGAGTAAAACAGTATGATGAGGATGAGGATTTTGTAGTATTAGTTTGGTTACCTGCTGTCTTTCAACCAGTGCACTGCAAGCACTGTCCTTGTTTTATTTCAGACACAAAAATACGAGATGTTTTTAACTGCAAAATGATCAACTTAAAACTTTTGTGCACAACTTTTTATCATGTGCAAATGTTCACTAGATTTCCAACCACTGTCAGCTGATTTTACACAATGCTGATTAAGTCGGTAAGCTCAACATTGCATAGCGGCGTTTTAGATCTGTTTTGGATTTATTTTTTTTATGTCAAGACAGAGGCAACATTGAACTAATGTGAGTAAGCAGATGGGATAGTAGATCCTCCTTTCCCCTGTGCATTGCTGCTGCGCGTGTGTGTATTATTTATATATATATATATATATATATATATATATATACACACACACACACAGGCTCCCTCACTCAAGTCTGATAGTTTTGCTTGAAGATGCAGGTGAAATATGCAGCATACTCACTGTTACTGCAAACTTAACGGAATCAAAATAATAAAGAAATCACAAGAAGTTACTCATTGCAGCTTTAAACTCTTAAAATAACCACTTGTCACATTTTATTTATTTATTATTTTTGGCCTGTGCAGGGTCCAGCTCCTGCCCCCAGAGGCTGCCATGCCAGTGCTGTTCTGGGGAACAAGGGTTACATTTCAGGTGGTGTGGTGAGTTTATCTGTACTGTAAATGTTGCACTGCCATAGGGAAAGGATGTGGATATGTAAAGTCAAAGTTTTTTTTTTTTCCCCTCCATGATTTTATTTTAGTTTTGTCTGTTCCTAATAATTAGAGAAATATTTTCATTTTTAGACAATAGTGTGCCTCTAACTTTGGTAACAGTTTAGGGGAGGCACTTTTCCTGTTTCAACATCCCTTTCCTGTTATGTGATGGTGCCCTTGTGCAGAGTCAGATCTTTTTTTTTTTTTTTTTTTTTGAATAAGTTGATTTTCTCAGAGTTTAGTGCCTGTTCACTGTGCTGACCTCAGGCCCACCCGACACCTATGAGATGAACTGGTACACTGACTTTAAAACAAGCCTCCCAAAATTGCTAATGCAACCGTGGCTGAATTACAGAATATCTCTGCAAACATTTTTTTTTTTTTTTTTTTCAAAATCTGCAGGCTGTACTTGTAGATTAGACTCATTGGATGAACCATTTAAAGATCTGAACACCTTTGGCTATATATGCTGTATTTGACCATGTAATTGGTTTATACACCCTTATATTACTGTTACATGAAACAGTTGTTTTAAAAGCAAAGTGTCTTTATCAAAAAGTTGAGCATATGATTATTTACAGGAGATGCAAGAGTTGGACATGTTCTGCCTAGACTTGGAAAGTTGGATCTGGACTAAATTGTAAAACCCTTCATTCTTAAATATTGACTTTAAATTTCTACAACTGCCTGCTTTCCCAATTTACTCTCTCTCTCTCTCTCTCTCTCTCTGTGTGTGTGTGTGTATGTAAAATCACTCTTCATCAGTGACATCCCCCTGTTGAATTCACCCTTGGGGCGTTCTATGCACACCATGATGGCCGTATCGGATCATGCAGTCTTTGTACATGGAGGTCTCGGCACAGACGGAAGCACTCTCAGTAAGTCTCAGTTATGGCAATTGATCTCTTGTATCACTAAAATCAAGCGTGTTCGCTCAGTGGTCCACACTGTGTGTGTGTGTGTGTGTGTGGCAGCTGTGGCTCAGGGAGCCATCCACTAATTAGAAAGTTAGTGGTTCGGTCCTTGTGTCCCGGGTCAAGGCAGCTCTGATTGCCAGCACAATTAAATCTCTTCATATAGAGAGAAGCTCCAGCAATTCATCTATGATCTGGATCACTTTCAAAATATTTAAAATTATATGAAAAATGTTCCTTCATCATTTTTTTATTTGCCCAGTCAAATATGGACAACATTTTGACGCAAGTCTAAGAACCACTTTTTCATCCTAATCTCATTTGTCACAAATCTTCTCCTAGATGATGCTTGGCAGTTTAACACGCTTAAAAGAGAGTGGACCAAGATGACCCATCCACACAAGGACAAGCCCAGGTAGTTAACTCATGCACTATGAAAAGTTAGGCAGTTAATTATGTTAAAATGCCACTTACTTACTACTTCTACCACTCCAAAAGTAGAAAATGAGGAAAGAGTTAATAAATCAAGACTATTTGATCAGTGACCCCTAGAAACTAAGTTTATTTCACACCAAACAAGGAAAAAATTAAGTTAAAAATACAATTTTAGTTGTATTTGACATGAGAAATGTGTGCATATGTCAGAATTTTTTGTTTGAATGGGTGTGACATTGCTCTATATTTGCCCACATGTGTTCCCCTCCAGAGTCTGCCACACAGCGAGCCTGGGAAGTGATGGTGACGTTGTCGTGTTTGGTGGAAGCAGTAACCTTTGTATCCTCATAGACTCAGTATGTGACAAGAAAGCTCTTGTGCCAGTTCTTTCTTTTATGGGCACTTCATTTTGTTTATATTTTCATGTAGAGCATGGTAGTATCTTCTAACCTTAACTCTTAATAGTTAAAAAATAAATAAAATTGTTAAATTAGATATCAGTAAATATAGCAGCACTAATCTTGAATTTCTTGAGGGCTCTGGTTATGGACTTAGTTTAAATGTTACATAAAGAAATCTTAAGTGGTTTAGGGGGCTCAAAGTGCACTTACCATGTTACTGCAGTGAGTTCACACGTGGAGCCAACAACTAAAGAAAATAGTTTTGTATCTTCTGTATGTCAGGTCAGAACAGAGGTTAGAACAACTGAATGTCTGGGGGGGAAAAAATGTTGCAACTTGCTAAATTACCTGGTCAGGGAATATTATAGGCACCTCAGTGGCATAACAGTGTTATAGAAGGTAGGATATTGGTCACAAAGTGCAGCATTGGATATACTGTATGTATATATTTGTACCAAAATCCAAGTGAATGCTATGGATTTTCTTTTGTGTCAAATAATTAAAATATAAGTGAAATATGCTTTTATTTCAAATAATTGCTAAATAGAATTCATCCTCTAAGAAAAAGGACTTTTAATGTTTGAGTTCCAGATTTCATGGTAGCTGATCAGCAATTGCTTAAGGTTTCAGTATGGATCGGTGTAAACATTTATACCCACAAATGTGACTGTAAAAATTTGTCCACCCTCCTGTTTCAGGTGGTCGTTCTCCGAGCTCCATCACAACATCACTGCAGGGATGTGATCATCTTTCAGACGCAGCCATACTCACTCTCCAGGTACAATTACATTATTTTATTCATTTATTTATTTATTTATTTTTTTAAGCTGCAGCGTTAAGTGCATGGTCCATAACGCAACAGTGATTAGGACAGAGTACTTTTGCATTCAGTGATGGCTGAATGAACTACAATATACATTTCTTGTTACTGGATGTTGTGCACATTGTGGTGGTTACAGCACATATGAGAAGTTATTTGCATGTGCTTTCCGGTCACACATGATTGAGCCAGTTTTAAACAAAGCCCCACACGGACTGTTAAATGTGAGTTATTTATGTTCTCAGTCTAAGCTGCTCCCTGGTGGGGCCCTGTGCACACTAACGTACTGCAGAGGACAAGGTGTTTTTGTTAATGAGCTTTACCTCTTGTATGGGTAGGCAGTGGCATTTACTTGAGCTCAAAATGTTATTAATGAGTTGCATTGTGTTAACATTTTGTTTTAAACGAAGGGTAATTTGGACGGTTAAAGTGGATTTTTGTAGATGCTTTCAATCAAATGTTCTTATTACTATAGATGAAGCTGTACACAGCAGTGCTTCAAACGAATGTCTATAGCCTTTATTTTTGCCATTAAAATTCCACGAGTGTACTCAATAGTATGGAATAATTAAATTTTTTACTGCACATGTTTATAAACTTTTTCCTCTTCACCCTTCTCCACAGATTATGTGAAGACTTTATAGGGAAAAACCCATATCTCTTTGCGAGGCAACTGAACTGGCTACCATCAAAACTCAGGACCAAAGTGGACAAGAGAGTGGCCTTTTTCTCCAACATGACACCTGTTCTTGCAGATTAATAACTGTTTTTACAAAGCTATTCAGTTTTTGCTAGTAACGGTTTATGTACTGTATATAAAAAAAACATGGTGCTTAGTTTAATTGTTTTAACTTAAAGAAATCAAATTGTAAAGAGATCAAATTTGTAAGTAAAGTATTTGCCTTATTTTTAAAGTTAAATTAGTAAGTAAACTTTTACTGTTATGATTTATGTGCAAAGTGTTTTTGAATAAAGTTATTGATATGTTTTTATAGTCTGGTGTTCATTTACACAATGAAAGGTAAAGTAGGATCCAATGAGGATGTGGCTTTTTTTTTTTTCTTTTTTTAAAAAAGAGCAGGAAATGAACCAAAACCATTTTAGTCTTCAACCAAATGCACATGATTTTATTCAACTGAATCGGTTTTTAAGATCATAAACCCGTTTTGAGTTTCTCCTTTTTCAATAAGCAGTTAATGAAGTCAAGTGTGGCAGGTGATACAAATGGGTCATTGGTGCAGTGTATATAAGGGACATTAAAAAGAAAATTTCCAGAGAGATTTTATATTTTTCTATTTTGACTTCCTCTTTTGTGGATTTCATTTGAATATTTAAAATCCTTCTGACATTACCTGACAACTTATTTAAAAAACTAAATCCCTGCCAATAAAAGCCTAAAAGAAACGGGCAGAAAAAGGTTTAACTCTTTAAAAATGGTAAGAGTTAATTTAGAGAAGAGGCCTGATTGTGAGTGGTGAAAGCAGAAATGGGCCACTGAATGTGTTCCCGCTTCACACAGGTCGTACATAGTTGGCGGGGAGCATTCCTCGCTGGCCTGTACGTTGGTTACAACCGAACATCCATCCCTCGTCTATTGGCTCCACGTCTAAGATCAGATCTCCCTCCAGCAAAGAGACTTCATCTGCTTCTGCTGCTGTGTAGCTGTACAGGGCCTGGTAACGCTTCTGGAGAAATTAATAACACAAACACAGACACACTGACATGCAATGTAAAGCAAACCACATGTACAGGTCCAACTGTACTCATATGCAGTGAATTTCCCTTTCGAAGGCATAACACAAACTCATACATAGACATTCGTGCACAAGTAAATGTAGGTGATAAACTGGCAGACGTTCATAAATGTATTCACACGACACAAACAGAAAATATGCATTATGCTATACATTTAAAATTTGGATTACAATACATATACAAAATACATGCAATATGCCATAAGGCAGTTTTAACTGATTTGTTTATAAATATCTGACATACAATGACAATCACATAGACATGTAATGTGTTTATGCAACAGCCTTACCTTTCCACAAGGTGGGGCTACAGTAGCAGGGCCCAGTTGTTCAGCTGGCTGCCTGAAGCTTTCAGGTTTGGATGGTTGCTCTTCAACACACACACACGTTAATAAAAATGTACAACAATGAATATGGTTATAGGAATGTGTCTTAAAATGTTTAAAGGTTGTGTCTCACCTTGTCTGTTCTCAGGAGGAGGTGCGTCACTTCGAATTTTGCTCTTCTCAAATTCTTCATGGTACTTTATCTACACACAGAGGTTTCATTGACTTCAGGGGACATGGCGTTGACTTACATTCATTTCCTGGAGATTTACTCTAACTTTAACCATAATTGGTAGCTGTTCATTATACTCAGTTTTACATATTGTCTCCAATTATTGTGGCCGTTGATCCTAACGAAGCACCTTTGACTTAACAAACAAAGATGATGTTTAAATTGGTAATTCAGTATTTAGAGAATATGTATCCAGGTTGACATTGGCTGATGTGTGTGGGCATTGCTACAAATCTCTTTGTCCT
Source organism: Brachirus orientalis (assembly GCA_016785285.1). Classification (NCBI taxonomy): domain Eukaryota; kingdom Metazoa; phylum Chordata; class Actinopteri; order Pleuronectiformes; family Soleidae; genus Brachirus; species Brachirus orientalis. The sequence goes on from JAFBJR010000123.1 coordinate 4,562,620, forward strand.
ATTGTCTCAACGCTGCTCCATCCATTGTATTCTCGTAAAAGTGCTGTTATATTCATGCAACATTAACTAAGTCCACCGGGGCGCCAGAGATGAGGAGGTTGAACTGAATGTGCACAGCTTTAACAGGCTGGACGAGGAAGCTGAATGTTGATTAAGAAAAACAAGGAGCAGCCCCCTGTGTCCCCAGCAGACCTCAAGAGGAACAAATCGAAAATAAGCTGGTGGGAAAAAGGCTGGGAGAGCGAGGGGGAATTAAAAACAAAGCAAAACTAAAAGAAGAAGGGAGGGGTGAAAGAAAAAAGAACGAATAAACCAAGGAAAATATTTGTTGCTGGATTTTGGCCTTTTGACATATAGCTTATCAACAAGCATTCCTTTCTACAACTGCAGAGGAAATTTGTGTTTCAGAATGGTGTGCATGCATCAACCAGTCTGTGTGTGTGTGTGCGTGCAGTGGAGAGCGTGGCATTGATTTGTGTCCACAGTTGAGAGACTCTGACCATATAGGGCAGCTGCTGCTCAGCGGACAAAGAGAAATGTCTGAAATGTGCCTGTGTGCCTCTGCAGGATCACACTCTGACGTGAGGCTTCACTGCTGTCTGGAGCAGTCTGTGCTTTCTGCTCATGTTATACCAGCCTGCAAATCGCCAAGCCTGAAACTCCAAAGTGACTGATGCTACTGGACCCTGGTGTCGACTTAGGGTTGTGTCTGTTCATTTCGTATCAGTGAGAAAAGCCCTCCATTGTTTTTCAAAGTAGATGGGGGAAGAGTTTCCTTTCATGGCAGAAGTCAATAACCTTTCTACTTTTAAATTTGTGAAATAAATCTTATAAGCTTGACTTTACTTTCGCCTCTCGTGCTTTTCAAGCACACTGTCCCCTTCCCTCCAGATAATCTGTAGAAAAAGTCTATATCCTCCAATTGTTTAACTTATCTTTGACTTCTGACCTCTGAATTGCTGAACGTTTTTAATCTGTCTATTGAAGCAAGCCTTACACAACATAAAAGCAATTTAACTTGCACATTTCTCAGATACATTTTAAAACATTCACAATTAATAGCCATCGCAACTGCAGCTCTGGAAGAGATTTTCCTGAAAATGATATCTGTGCATCAATGCAACACTGATCTGAACATAATTTATGTACAATTAGATATTATAACAGATCAACTACGTTGTTTTGTACTAGTAACTGGGACTGCACTTACATTACTGATCTGGTCTTGCGTCTTCTTCAACCTCTGCATCTCTGGAGTGTCGGCCACCACGCTGAACCCTCTGCCCTTGTTCTTCTCAAACTCCTCCTTGTAAAGGGCCTTCGAATTTATGAGAAAAATAAGTATAAAACATTAGAAGGGTTGGAGATACACTTGAATGAGAGTCCAGTGAGTCAATATTAATGCCATCAGGCTCACAAACTAAAAAAATTGCTGTAAGGGAAGCGTAGTGTGGCGAAATGAAATGCAAAATAAATGTAAATGTTTCTTCTAGACTTTAAAAAACAACCGCCAAACACTTCTAATGCTCATTGTTTACGTGACACCTAGTTTCTAGTTTCAGTCTGAAATGAAATAAGTGTGTTCTTCAGCCTTTTTGGTAGTCACATCACGCCATGGTCTTATTACAGGATGTAGGCCTTCTGGGTGGTTGCCAAACTGTTATACTTTTACAGTGACCCTTCACTGTAAACGATATTATTTAGGGTACAATAGCAGAAAGCAAGTGTGCCTTAAGTCAAGCAGCAACAATAAATCTGACAACACCTGAATGCAGCATCACATCCTGACCACTTAGGAAGGAATAAGCAAACAAGTGTGTGGTTTGTAAAAAAAAAGAAAAAGAGGGAGCTTGTTGGGAGTGAATGTAGACATGCATCCCTATGGACAGTAAGGAAATAAAAGATTTTATTAAGTGTTACAAAGAAGGCAAGTTGAGATTGTTATTGCTAGATTCTTTTTGTATCCTCTGCAGGTTTTTCTTTAGGAGAAGTGCATGCTACAGTATGTTACTGATCTGATCTTGCGACTTCTTCACTCTCTGCATCTCTGACACAACACGCTGAAACCTTTCCCCTTGTTCTTTTCAAAGTCAAAGGATTTAGGAAACTAGGAGGATTTAAGAGTTCATTCAAAATCAGACAGGACACTTTAAGTTGTGAGGTCTGAGATGGCTTCTTTAAAATGAATATACAGTAAGTACTGCATTATACACTGCTAGGTCAGTTTTAATGAACTTTTAACAGCTGTTTGTCATGTTTCCTTGTCGACTGAGGAAGGGACAGAAGCACTTGCAACACTGAGCAAAGCTAAAATGTGTATTAGAAGACAAAATTGAGATGCCCCCCCACACGCACATACAAAACCATATGCACATGCACGTGTACACTCTCTCGAGTCATGATCTTGCTATGAGGAACATGCTGTCTCAGAGCGAGAGAGACGAGACTTTTATGGTTATAAACAAAGAGGACTGGGCTGGTTGGATGAGACGAGAAAGGACACAGACACACACAGGCAAAAGGGGAATGGAGAGGGGGAGAGGAAACAGATTTGGTGTAAATCTGATCAGAGTGTTATCATAACATCAGTTATGTTACACAAAATGGTTTCTAACCAAAAATGGATGTGTTTTTTTTTTTTAACTAATGGGGGGAAAAACTATTTCAGTCCACATTAGTGAGGAGCTTGTGCAGAGGGCTTTGATTTTTGGTCACAGGACGAGTTGAGGATTTCAGTTTCATTTTCTTGCTTTTGCAAAAAAAATCTACATTTTGGGATGTGCAGCTCACAGTTACTTGGGAAATCAATATTTCTCTAAATACTAAATTCAAAGCTACAACCAGGAGGCAGAGTTTGGTTAGGTTAACATAAAGATGAAGCAGTTACATGATAGCCAGTTCAAAAACACAATTAAAGCTCACTAAGTTGTTTGTTTTGAGCATATGCAAAATGACCCATCTCATTTAGTCTTGTGCTTCTGTGCAGTCAGGCGGCACATATGGAAACGATGACACAACATTCTGATGACTGCTTTTGTTTCAGAAAGGAAATGTTTAACGACAAGGAAAAGATAAGGACAAGCCCTGATGTAAAACTCCAAGTGTAAAGGAATCTCCTTAATTTTTGCGTGACTTTCAAGACTTATCCCTCTGATCAGGTGCAGTTGCTGGCTTGAACAGTGCGAGTAGATTAGAGCTGAAGAACGGTGACGGCTGCCAAGGAGGCTGAGCTGAGATGGCGAGAGACCAAATGGAGGGAGGATTTTACTGGTTTCTTTTTTCAACGTAGTGTCAAATTTATGGTCACATGAAGCATTCTGGAGACACGTTTGCTTCATCAGGTACACACCAAATACAAGCCAACAGTTTCTCTTTTCAGTAATTGCTCAAAATAATCCAACTGTCTTTGAGAGCAGTGCTGAGAATTGCGTCCTCGTCTCCCGCCGTGAGACAGAGACATGTCATGGTGATGCAATGAGATTAGAGACAGTATCTATGGCAGTGAAATAAAGTGGAGACTGAATACCAGGACTGGTCAGAAACCTTCTCACCTGACTATTAAGCATGGTCTGTTGCTTCAGACGCAGATTCTCGGGGGTGTCGGTCACAATAGTGAAGGAGGTTTTGGGGTAATGCCTGTAAGAAAACAGAATGACGCACAATAAGCAACTTTTTACAAACTTTTTACAAAATTACCGTCTTTTCACATTTATTCTAAATATAATGATCAGGCACAACATTACAGCCAGGTCAAATGAGAACTGTTATGCTTCTATGTTCATGTGAAGATCTAACATTTCTTCATTTGATCAGTCTTATTGCAGCTAAATGATCTGACTGGCTTTATGCATGTGGGGTTATTTCATTTTTCATCATACAGTAGTTTTACCTTTGGGGGTAGAAGTGGTTGCCATTTAGAATCGTTATTAGAAATAATTATTAGCGCTTGTAAAAAAAAAAAAAAAAAGGCAATAACTTCCACAAGTATAAAAATAAGGCCACAAAAAAAGTGTCACAAGTCACACATGTGCAAATATCTACTAAGGTTGGGAGTCTTTTCTGGAAGTTCAGGTTACACTTTGGAATTTTTGGGATCACATGATTACGTCCGCCTGTTCACACTTCCCTTTTCCATCTCCTCCACACACTGCAGCTTCCACTGCACCAAAATGACCCTTTACTTGTGTCATGAGGGGATTCTGTTAGCGATGAAATGACCAAACCCTCACAGCTTTTGCTGTTGTAGGGAGTTATTACATTATAAAAAACTTATCAGGTCTTCTTCACTGTGGTGTAAACACTCACATACTGCAGTAAGGTTTCTTCTCAAATCCTTTGTAGTTGTTCATGCTCAGGGCCATCTTGCAAACCTCACAGCTGAAACAACCTTTGTGCCAATACTAGGAACAAAAAGAGCAAATGTTTACACATGTACATAAACATCCCGGAGGCCTGTGTCGAGCTGTTAATCAACCACTACAGAATTCTTATTTGTTCTGACTAATGGTTTAAATTAATCAGCTTGGTATCAGCTGAAAAAAACATAAAACTTCAGTGAAAATCCCTGCGAGCACAGTTATACTGTTGCCAATCAAACATGATTACAGAGCAACACGAACGTATGAGGACGAATTGTGTACATTTACATCAGTTTTACAAAAGATGCATACTGGAAATGACATGATTAAAGTTCAGTCTGCAGTAGATTAACCACCCCAATACACTATTTACATGATTTTCTGTAAAGAGTTTCTGTCATATACATGTTTATTTGCCTAGAGAAGACATCTTACTGTCAGAAATATATAAAAAGGTCCAGCTGATCCTCTTTGCTGAGGTTTTTACATTAGCAAAATCTTAAAGAAATAAATTACTCTGTAAAATAAAATATGTATCGTTTCTGTTAAAAACACAGATCTTGCCAGGACCAGTAGTCCTCACAGAGACCAAAACCTGATCCAAATGAGGCAGACAGGTCCACGGAAATGAGGATTTAAACTGAGTGTCCCTTACTCTCAGTAAACGCTTGTTTAGTTGTTCTCTGAAAGTGTATTCAACAGATAAAGACAAAAACTCAGTCTGGGTTAATTCAATCAGTTTTGGGACACAGTCGAAACAGATTAATCTCATTCGATAGAGCTGAGTTTTTTTGAATTGCTGATATCCTTTAAGATACGAATGCAAGACAAAGGTCACACTCGAAAACACATTGGAAAGTGTTTTATCTTTGCACATGTAGCAGATAATTGTTGAGACATGACATGGTTTTGAATAAACACACAAAACGTGTGTGTTTTAAATGAGATATAATGTATTCCCTAGCCCCTTACCCTAACCTTGCCTCACCCTAAAACCAAGTTTTAATCCTAAAACAGCCCTTTAAAAGCAGTGACAGAACTCTAAACCAGCCAAAATGTCCTCACTTTCCAACTTTATGGTTATACATTTTTGATCATTGGTCACACAGCTTTTTTATTTTTATTTTTTAACATTGGTCAGTGTTCATCTACCGGATGTGGCTCTCATTCTCATCACTCCCTTAATGTGTGTGCCTGGTATTCCTTATGTTGTGGGGACCTAAATCTGTTTACACAGTCGTTTTCCTTATGGGGACAAAAATCAAATCAAAAAAAAAATCAAGTCCCCATCAAGTAAAATATTACATTTTCAGCTGACGACATGTTTTAAAGTTAGGCTGAGGTTAGGGTTAGGTTAAGGTCGGGGTCAGGGTTAGGGCACTAGTAATTATGGTTAAGGTTAGAGTAAGTCTCCAGGAAATGAATGCAAGTCAATGGAATGTCACAATAGAATGTGACAGTATAAATAACAATAACAATAACAATAACAACAGCTGTTGCTGAAAAGTTTTCTCTTCAATAACGTAATAATATTCCAAAGTGTTTTGGCAACTTAAAGCAACATTCCTGTGAGTGCATAAAGCAGCCAAAGCACCAAACAAATTTTAACTAAACAAAATCTTCAAAGGAATGCTGATTATGCAATAAGAATATTACAGGTCAAATCTCTGTTGCACCTTACCTTATCAAGGCAGTTGATTTTTTCTGTTGGGTAAACTGGCTTTTTGCACCTTCCACAGGGTGGATTCATGATGGCGCAGAGATTTCTCACACTACAGGAAGAAAAATAATGACTGACCTGGCAGAAACAAAAAGTAAAAAAAAAAAAATCTTAAAACTGAGGGCACGGATTGTGATGGAATACGCCGCCCTGAAGGCAATTCAATTAATACACGAACGCAGCTTCAGGGTGAGGAGGAGTCAAGCAGGAGATTGGGCGGTCAGGCCAGGAGCGCGATGCCTTCATGTTCTCGCAGAAACTGTCGGATTTAGGAACTCTATTCGATTGTAGTGGATAACGGATGACGCGAAATGATAGAACGAAGATCAAGATGGAATGTAGCCGTGGCTTTGTATTTTTTGTTTGTATTTTTTTAAAACATACCTCGTCTAAACCTTCGGCTGCCACTATCATATATAATTGTATTTATAAAAACAGGGACTACACGTAATCAAAGCCATTTTAACGATGATTGATTGAACGTAATTCGTGCAACCATTTAAAATAAAAAAAAAAATAAAATAAAATAAAGACAATAAAATGCTCATTAAGTATTAACATATTCCACTTAACAAATGTGAATTACGTCTTTCTGCTGGGCACCTGAAGGCAGCGGAATCCCTTTAATAACCTTAAAAGGGTAAAAAATAATTACCCCAAATGATTATAATATTAGTCAATAACAACTTGTTGTGGGTTATTTGGAGTCAAACATAAGTAGAAAACAATAATACGTTTCGGGTAGACAAAAAATTATATAGCGAATTAGGACGAAACCATAGTGAACTGTTTACACTCTCGAAAGCCTCTGATAGGACTAGTCAAATAGAGAGAACGCTAATAAAATAACGATATAAAACGGTGACACGAATTGCCATAGAAACAAATAAGTTCGTTTAAATGTTATGTTCATAAATAGTACACTTAAAAACACGACTGGGGACGGCTACCTTACGTGGGGGTATAGCTCAGTGGTAGAGCATTTGACTGCAGATCAAGAGGTCCCCGGTTCAAATCCGGGTGCCCCCTCGTTTTCCTTTTGCCCATTTGTTGTCAACGTACAGACGAAACGCATAATTATGCTATTCGGCTTCTGGTTGTGACGCATGAACTGGAAACCTATCTAGTTGGGACCTGCATCTGCATCATAAAATAAGATGACTAGCCGCCCCCTCGTGTTCAGGAGGGGGTATAGCTCAGTGGTAGAGCATTTGACTGCAGATCAAGAGGTCCCCGGTTCAAATCCGGGTGCCCCCTTGTTTACCATTTAGTATCGCGCTTTCTTTACACTCACAAAAACATTGTTCAGTTTTCCGCATACAAAGCAAAGATAGCTCATAATGAGACGCAAGTCACGTACTTGTGTAGTGTACGTGAGTCCGTATTTATGGTAAAACCCATATGTTTCGATTTTAGTATTTCCACGGCTGTTTCACTATCACGTCCTTTGCCCCACCTCCAGAATGGTTTGTCCCACTTTAGTGTGGTCGTGCGCAAATGTTTGTAGGTAATTAGAAAAATGTTAGAGTGGCTGTCTATCGTTTGTTGAAGCATCTGTGTCAAACTGTAAGTCGTGTATTAACATAATTACTTATTTTGTGTGTATTTGCTGAATTATTCCGACTGTTTGTTGGTGTTTACTGACGCTGGTGAGGTTAGTTACGACCAATTAAGAGCAGTTGTAGGGTGTGTGTTGATGTAGTAGACAGCCAGCAAGGTCAGAGTGACGAGCAGAACAAGGGCAGCCACAACCCCCGCGATGATGGCAGTATTCTCTGGGATCCCCTTGTTCTTTGGAGGGTTCGTTTCTAAAACTGAATCTACAAAAAATGTATACACAATCTCTGAAAATACCCTGAAGTAGCAGAGGACCACACCACATGCCATTACCAGTTATACACACTCACAGGCCACTTTATTAGGTACAGAAGACACCCAATGAAGCAGCCTGTGAGTGTATAAGAAACTTGTAGGAAACCTGATGTGTGTGTCTGTTGTGCAAAGTCCATCAAAGTTTATGTAATCTTTCTGCAGACGCCGTGCCGATGGCTGTGGAATGTGAGATAAAAGATGGATTTGATATCTGCTGTCTGGGATCACGGTGTATTTTTAGTTTCTCGCAGTCTTATGGCTCCGCCCTGTGGTGGGGATTAGTATAACCTGTTTATGCTTAGTTTTCTTGTGTCATGTCTGTCTTTCTTTTTCTTCCCTCTTTAAGGAAGGTGTCTAATTAGATAAATGCCAACTATCTTAAATGTACAGTCAAAGAAGAGTTAGAAAAGCAGAAAATGTTGATCAGACCTAATGTATTTTATGTACTTTTTTGCAGAAAACCTGACTCAACTGTTGTAGTCAATTACCTAATCTTATGTGAAGAAAAAGAGTCTAAGTTACTTTACCTGTCCATCCATTGTCTACTGCTTGACTGTATCCTCCACATGAGGATGGGCTCATATACTAAGACAATCATGTTTTTCACTGATGCCTTGTTAGTTTAATGCCAACACTCACCGCCAGCTTTTATTATAAGACACCGAAACAGAGAGATTTTTAAAGAAAAGTCTCACAATTTCTTGATGTCTCTAAAATTCATCCAAACAGTATCAAGTTCAAAATTATCATTACACCCACTGTCAGTTATACCGCTAGATGTCCGTCGTATAGCATTTTATCACCCAGTCATTGTTCACACAGAAGACTTTATGAAACAAAAATAACCCAGTTGAAGGGATAAAAACAAATGACATAGTTAGGTTGAGTTGTACATTGGTTTGCAGTATGAAGGCTAGTTCGATACGTTCCCTGGGATTGATGGGTTTTGTACAGTTGCACATTTGGATCTCATCATTGCACAGCTGGCTTCCTCTCAGACACATGGCTACTCTCCTGTGTGTGATGGCAAAGAGCAAAAAACACACAGAAAGCTGGCAAGAGCTTCGAGAGCAGTTACAGTGAACACAGTCCTGCCTCCACACTTGGAGTCGGGGCATCTAGTGTTGAAGGTCTGCCTGATTGTCCATAATCATCCTCTTTGTTGAACCATTACAACCTTCAAGATGGTGTCCTTTCATCTCCTGACCAAGTCCTGCAGGTCCATGGTTTTTAGCAGCACTGCTCAGCTTCAATGAATCCTTCCTTTTCATGACCCCCAAGCTCGACCTCAGCATAGCTGGAGTGGCAGCCCTGGTTGCGGAACTTCATAGAGGGCCAGTAGTTATTGGTGCGCCGCTGCAAACAACACACAGTAGTTGATAAATGCCTTTTTTAAACTGAAAAAGAAACAGCTGGCTTAAACCATGGGTGTGTGGGTGGAGCCTGCTTGTTTCACCTGCATGAGGTAGAACGGTGGAGCGGTTGTAGGGTGTGTGTTGATGTAGTAGACAGCCAGCAAGGTCAGAGTGACGAGCAGAACAAGGGCAGCCACAACCCCCGCGATGATGGCAGTATTCTCTGGGATCCCCTTGTTCTTTGGAGGGTTCGTTTCTAAAACTGAATCTACAAAAAATGTATACACAATCTCTGAAAATACCCTGAAGTAGCAGAGGACCACACCACATGCCATTACCAGTTATACACACTCACAGGCCACTTTATTAGGTACAGAAGACACCAATGAAGCAGCCTGTGAGTGTATATTACTATTATAATGGTGAGAAAATGGTCAATATCAAAGGAATTCATTCATCTTTGTTGAGGGATTACAACAACATAATGTTTGAGACAATATTCCCAGGGCTTGGTTGAAATGTTCTGAATACTAATGTATTTTTTTATTTTTATTTTTATTTTTTTGTAGGTTTCTGCAGTGTTCACCAGAGTAAATTACAAATCTGATGATGAAGAACCAGTTTTAAATGGCAGGGCTATAGATTTTTGATCAAATTTTACTTAAGTTGTTGTCACAATTTGTCAGTACTTGTATATCACTGTGATTTGTGGTAAAAACCTTTTCAAGACCTGCAGAAACCCTAAATATCATTCTGAGCAAGACCTGGTTTTACATAATAGCTAGATTAATTGTCGTCAGATGCAACATATTGCAAAAACGCTGAGTGCCTGTTGTACACAGCATGTTTAATGAAGACACACTGAGACAAACAGGTCAGGAAAAAAGGGGGACAACATCGGTTAACCTTGTTATTCTGTCTCTTCATGTTTCTCCGCTAGGTTGTTGCTGCAAAGAAACTCACCTCTGGTGACGGGCTGATCTACAAGTGCTGCCGAGGAAGTTGTTGGACCTGGGGAGGATTGATTAAAGAAGCTTGTCGATCCTTCAGGTAGGATTGGGTTGTAGTCCTCACATGCGCCTTTAGCCTGAGTGAACACTCATAGTAGTCACTCAAAAACAATGAAATGCCTCAATCATTTCTCTGATGTGCACAAGAGAAGGGTGTCTCACCTCTTCAGGGCAGTTATAATCGAACCACTCTTGTCTATGCCGGTCGATGCCATCAGAACATCTAAAATAAAGTGACAACATGAGTGAGAGGAGCTCTTGACAGCTTGATTGTGAGGGTATCTTTTTAGATCCTCTGCCAACCTTTGAAGGGTGTTGCACCAGCCACAGTCAGTTGTCAAGTTGGATGTTTGGCAGATATCACAGGATGTGTGCTGAAGACAAGCTGGAGGAACAGGGTATACACAGTATGCCGGAGTTAGAGAAGTGAATAAGGAGGCTAGGCTGTCATATGCAGGCCAGATTGGAAGAATACTTGCTTGGTAGAGGAGTGAACTCGAAAGCAGATCCGTTAACAATCTTTGTCGTGTTAATCTCCACACGATGATACTCATAGATAGTACGCAGATTTGCTTCCTCTTTAATAGAAATAAAAAAACAGTATATTTTTAACCTTGGTGTCTCTGCTATTTGGTTTAAAGTCTAGTCTGTTTTTTTTTTCTTATAAATCTTTCCCTTTTCTTGTTCCATATTTTGTAGCATGATCCATATACATTTGTATTTTAAAAAAGTATTAAGATAAATATACTACATTAGTATACTATTGAAAAAAAATGAGGAACAAGATTTATTCTCACTGTTGCACCAATGGACATCCAAGGGTTATGAAGAAAATATACAATCTGAACAACAGAGTGTGTTTATTTTTGCAGAACTGACCTGAGTGTTTTTCCATGAAAGCATCAGACAGTCCCACTTTCACTGGATGCTCAGTGGAATTTATACTGTCCACTGATACAGGAATCTGAGAGGGAACAGGATGAGCAATTTTAACATGACAAAAGCACACATGCAAGCAGAGGCCATGAAAAAAAGAAAAAAGCTGAAGTCCAATAACGTACATCTTTATAGTTGAAAACAATGGTCCCATTCCTGTGGAGAGCTGCCTGGAAAGTAAAAGCTCCTTCATCCTCTCGACCCTTCAGTCGCACCTTGTCCCACTGCACCACAAACAGATTACCTGCGTAGAGCAAGACGAAAGAGGCCAGTCAAAGATATGCACAGTTACTCAGATACTACACCCACCTTAGAGGAGTTCCCATTTACCATTGTCCGAGTACCTCACTGTTGAGTTTTTAGAAAAGCCTGGGTTAAAGTTGGCCATGAGGGGGGCAACATACTGTGTGGCAGTCAGCATTCGATGAGTAACATCCCCCATGAAGATGAATCCTGGCAGCACAGGGGCAGAAACACGGGTTCATACAATATGTTAACACTTATGAAGTCAAATCAATTTTGACGCATATTGGAGAGTTTCATATTCATACCATGTTTCCTCATAAATATTATTAAATATGGTTGCTTTGCAAAGTGGCCAGCCCTCCTAACAAACAGCCGTCCTTTGCTTGATTTTGGGAGGGATGAAGTACATTCTATCTATCTAGCTTGATATGAAAATTAATTACCAGACGGCAATCCCGCATAATGGCCGATGTTGTGCACGGTGTTTGTGGCTATTGAGGCTTAAAGGCGATATATGTGACAATATATGTGATAAATGCATTATATTAAGACATCATAGATTAAAGAAACATTTTAAATTAAAATACTGGCCTCACTGGTAATATTGGTGCAGCCATCATATTCAACCATTATATTCAACTCTGTTTATGTTTCGGTTTAGTGTTTTGGCAGTTTTTGTCTGTTGTGCTGATTATGCAGCGCAGTAAGTGCTGAACAATGCTGAACGTAAAAAGCCTCACTACTCCTCTCAAATCACATGGACCAGACAAGAGGCAACGCAAGGGTCTGCAGCTGAAAGTCAATGGTGACAGACTTGACTGTCCCTGAATAATTTTTCTTAACAAAATGGTATAGTATTTTATGTGAATTTCTGTATTTTGGAAAATCTGGCAACCACATCATGCAATGCTAAATGCTAGAAGTCGCTGTTGTACATGTTTTACATATATCACCTTTAAGTTCATGTCCCAATCAAATCATGATTATCCAAAATGTAAAAAGCTTATTTCAGATAAAAGGACAAAATAAGCCTGATTCCATGATTTTTATTCCTGTCATTTATTCCTGTTGTTAGGGAGGGAATTTTGACTCATTAAACAACTATTTCCTGCTATTATTATTATTATGGCATACAAAATATCAAATGAATGAGATGTATTGACCTGTGGTGTCTGAATGTTTCTCCAGGGAAGGACAAAGTCTCGTTAAATTATTTGGCAGATATTTAGTCTTTTGATTGGACGAGCAGTGGTAACGAGAACTGTAAAGTAAGACTCACCGCCAGTTGCGACGATAATTTGCCTCAAGTAGTGTCCATAAAAAGGGAAATCAAAGGAAAGCGCCACCCTCTGCGGAAAAGACAAAATATCACATGGCTGCGTGTTAACTTTGGTAAATACAGTATGCGAGCATCGCCGCTTCCCTTACCGCTGCCTTCTGATGTGCATTAGACAGTATGCCATGGATTTGGACTTGGCTCATGTGCAGGGTGTCCAGAGCTACCCACAAGTTTTCAGTCTGTCTGTCTGTTGGACCAAAACTCTGCCATCTGTAGTACTTCTTGGAGTCCTGTCAGAAAAAGGGAGACTCATTGGTAAATTATTTTAGCTACCAGTTGCCTGAACAATGTCAGGAAAAAGTCTGATTACATTTTTCTGAGCAGTTATTTTCTTGAAATAAAGCCCTTTGCCTTTATTGTATTGGCGGCTTACAGTACGCGTTTGTTGTCAGTATTATACTATCGTGATTTGCAGGCATTGTTACTCTGTGATAAGTAAGTTTCTAACGATGATTAACTTTCTCGAGAGTGCGAGTTGGAAACTTGGCTCCATACAGTTCCACTTGGGGGAGCTGTTTACACATTACAAACACTATGACAACCAAGCCTTGTCTTTTAACAGATATTGAGTCTTGATGGCTTTATTAATATATGCTACAGTTCAGGGTGACAGAGAGCAATGGTTGTGGGGGTTTAGTTTGGGCTGAGAAAGTGGAGCAGCGCTCCCACTGCCTCTCTGGCTGCTCCATATACAGAAAGTGACCCACTTTGTGTCTCCACTCTCCACTGCCTAACACTATTCTGTGTTTTCTTGAGGGGGTGTGGGATTTGTAGGTGAGGGGATGGGAGCAAATTGACTTTCCCCTCACAGCTGACTGATTAATTGAAGAGATCGCCATCAGACAAGAGACGGAGCATCTCGGAAAAGTGGGATCAGACCTCACTAAAGTACAGCGAGGCGACTTGTATTGTCCCAGTGAGTCATTCAAAAGCACACGCGTGTGCACGTGCTCACGCACAGCCATGATTAAACAAACACTGTAAGTTGGCGGGGCCAGTTTGTCGTCTGTTTTCAATTTGAAGCAGAGTGAGCGGGGGGAAAAAGTACAGCACAATTTATTTGGTTTGAATTTTACTGAGGCCAATTCAAGAGAAAGACAAGTCTGGGACAAGACAAATAAAACCACCTCACACATACTTAAAAAACACGGAACTCAGACATGTAATGAATGGAAAGTATTCCCCTAACAAACATCTAATAACAATGACCTCCACTCAACCTTTTCAAATTTTGTACAATAAATATTAGAACTTTGTTATTCAGGCAATGTGAACATTTATTTATTTGATTATTAGTGCAATTGCTACAAACGGTTTCACTTTCATTTTGTTCTGTGGCTGCCACGTTTTCTACTTCTTAATTAATCTGCCGTGTTTTTTGCCCTTTAACTAGTTCCACATACTTCAAGTTAGAAACTTTGTATCACAGACTTTCAGTCACAGGAGATGAACTTTGCTGCCAAGTGTGAACAGTCATACTTAGCACAATCTGGTCATGATCTTAATACCAGGTCTATGTTTATGTGGACTTGTGGACATTTACATTTCATCAATTTCTTATGTTCCCATGTTCGGTAAGTGCAATTGTCCATCAGTTTTAAATATTTACATTTACAAAAATAATTAAACCTTTCTGAAATAAAACAAACAAACTTTTAAAAAAAATTAGGATGATCATAATAATCTGGCTGTCTGTCTCTATGTGGCCCTGTGATGGACTGGCGACCTGTCCAGGGTGTACCCTGCCTCTCGCCCTATGTTAACTGGAGATGGGCACCAGCGCCCCCCGCGACCCCTAGTGGATAAAGTGGTAGAAAAAGAGTGAGAGTGAGATAATACTCTGGCTAGAACTTTTGTTTGAAGATTATTCACAGTTTGAAGGTGTAAGCTTGCCACTTGCACGCCATCATTTTCATCAACATGCCATGGTAATTGGATTTGTGTTGTGCCAGAAGAGAAGCCTTGACAGATAAAGGAACTCAGGCAGTCAGGACAAGCTAAGTCAGTTGTTTGAATCTCACCAGTATACGGGTCACGTCTTCAGGCAGGACACTGACATCAACTCCTCCTGCTCTTCCTCCACCCCCAGCCTGTGCGTTGCGGGCTGCTCTGTTTTTGTGTGGGCTGTGCTGGTCCCTCCTGGTTCTGTAAAAACCGGACGGATCCACATCTGTCCACAGAGGAGTCCGGTTCATTGCGTCTGGAACAAGGCAGGCATTATTTTTCACTGAGAAGAGTCAACATACGCATGCAGAGACATTTAGGAAAACAGAATTTATTTTACTCAAACTAGTAATCCCTCACTTTTGAATGACCACCTATTCGAGGAACACATCAGTAAATTAATTGCCAGCTTCTACATTAAAGGCTCACTGTTTTTGGAACATCAACAGGCTGTTTTCCGCAGAAAATGAAGTCATTAAGACTTTGTGTCAAAAACTCACCAAGCCAAAAAAATCTGCGTCACACCTCATCTGTCATGCAGTGTCATGATTTCTTTTTCATTCCTGCGTAGAATGTGTCGTAAATGTTTAGCTGCATATTGGCTTGTTGTTAACCATCTGTTGTTGTTAACCAAGCATTCATATGTCTGATTACCATATGATCCATATGTCCATATACTATGTGTCTTCACATTTTCTTCCTGCCTGGAATGTTGTTATGAAGTGTAAATTGAGGGATTTGCTGAGCAGAGCTGTCAAGGAACAGCAAGGACATCCTGAAAGAGGCAGATGCAGGAGCCATTCTGACATTTGGATCTCCCTCATGGCCTTGTATGTTTAAAAATGTGTTTACAACATGTGGCCAAAATATGCAGAACCCCTTGATCCTTTCCTTTTATAATTTGGTCTTAAGTTGTTTTTGGGCTTTGCTCAGTCTTATTGTTTAATGCCTTCTCACAGCATTCTTAATTATTTAAAACAATAGTTCCCCTTAAAACTGCTTCTCCAGTTCAATGGCAGGGAACTTGATTGCATTGTGCCGTGACCGATCAAACATATTTGGCGTGAACTAGAATGAGCCAGAGTGCTGCTGAGTCTTGTATCTGAATGGCAGAAAATCCCTATAGTCAGGTTCTGAAATCTGAAAGCAGACGTGTTAGGATGGATGCATAGTTTTTAGTGTTTGGAACGAGATGTTTATTGGGCACATGTGTGCAGCAGTTGCAGTTACACGTGTAACATTGACTTACATGGTGAAAAAAAACCAAAACAAAAAACAAGCGTTTAACCTTGTCTTAGATAGAGCAGAGGATATACGTAAATGAGCTGTTACCCATTAAAGGAATGGTGCAACATATTAAGAAACATGTTTACTCGCTTTTTGCCAAGACGGCTGAAAGGATCCATTCCACTGATGTGGAAGTATTATAAATATGAGCCTACAGCCAACAGCTGGTTAGCTAACCATCATAATAAGACAGGAAGGAGAGCAGAAACTATTCGTTGGTCTATGTCCAAAGATCACTAAATCTGAATTCCAGGTTTTGTAATGCTCAAAAATGTTATGTTATGTTTCTTTAATTGTATGAAATAAAAGAAAGACTGTTGTAATGGACTATTTTTGACCTTCGTTTATACAGTGACTTCTTTTTTGTTTTTTCAGTATACTGTATATTTTATCTCGATGTAGTCACTTGAAATCTAGAACAAATTGAGGTGCTCTCATTGAATAAAGACTGAACAAAGTAGTCTTTATTGTCACAGAAGTAAAATGCATAAACGAGAAAAGAGACAAAATGGAACAAGGGAAAGACATGGAGGTTATCACACACGCAGGGGAGATAGCTTTAATGAGGACTCGCGTTTGATTACGGTGCAGTGGAAGCTATTTCCACAGTTTCAGAACAAGAGGCCCCGAATTGGGTCAGATTGGCAGGACTCAAAACCATCATCACAGAACAGCTGAGGAGGAAGAGCTATGAAGAGAGATGAGAAAGATGATGCATCAGTGAGCATCAAGTCCTCCAGGAGTATATCCACTTTCTCCACACTTTCAGATTTCAGTTTCCAAACCTTTCAATTTTTAGAACATCATCGCCTGGATGAACTTTCAACAAAATGGTGCTAAAAAGAGTTCAAGAGTGGTTTGAGCTTTACCCAAAAACTTGAGTTATTATGATGTCGGTAGCATCACGTCTGGAAGACATGTGTATGTGGAGCCGGCACTGGTAACGTCCAAACTGTTGCAGAAATACATCAGAATGTTTTTAAAAAAAGAGTCCAAGAAGCAAAGGACAATAAGAGATAAGACACATTTCTGGTTTAACTGTAAACACATACAGTAAATATGCATGAAAATTCATTTGACAGTCCTCTAAACTAGTTGCTACAATTGTGCTGATCATTCCTGCTGTTAAATCCAGGAGTGTTGACCTGCGTGTGTGTGTGTGTGAATGAAACCTAATCCTGCAGGTTTATGTCGTATGGAACGTGAATGTATCATAGGCACGACAGCGGTGTCCCTTGTATCTGCCCCCTCAGATGTGTCTGCAATGCAGCAACCGTGTTGCAAATCCAGTGGGTGTTGAGGGTCGAGCTGAACTAGGACACAGCATCCTGAGCCGTATACAGTGTACTGTGGATAATACAGATGGTGTTCATATATTTCACCACCTTCTCCCACGCACCTATTTTCCCTTTCCTCATCTCGTTTGCTCTTACAGAAACATTTTCTTTGTTTCCTTTCATTACATGTGCACAGAATTCAAGCTGCTCTATCCTTTCCTTAATCTTTTGTTACTGATGAAAGACATCTCAGAAATCATCTAGATCGCAGTATTTTCCTTTTGAAAGCAGCCTCAGACAGCCATGTTGATCAACTTAGGGATGGGCTATATATCAGTCGGTTCATCTGGATGAAGTCCAGTTATCAAATATTCATTTCCCCTTTTCGAGATATATTCACCACACTTTGAAGATCAAGTGAAGGAGGAGATACAAAGAGGGTGCTAAGGCATAAACTTAATCCTGCATAAGTCCTGCATAAGCAACCAAACTCCAACATCTGGGCTTCAGAGACATAATTTGCTGAAGAGGATGAACCATTATGTACCATCTAAACACAGCTGGGAAGAGGTGATAAAATCATAAGACAAACAGTCTTGACCCTGCAGCAGCCCTGTTTTACGTACTCGTCCTAGAAGAGCCACAGTTTTAGCACAGGGAGCAGCAAAGCACCTGCAGCCTCCTGGCCAAAGAATCACTGGTGGAACAGTCTCCACAGCCCAAAGCCGACGATATGTTTGTCATTTGTAGTTCGGCTTTAAGAGGGTGATTAAAAACCTGCCTGTAGCTTGTGACATGGGAGGAAAATATTTGGCACCTTACACCCAGGGGAAGAGCAGTAACCATAACACACAATCCCTAACATTGGCAGCTGGACTGATAAGGACCAGAACTGAAAGGATGAATGTAGCATTCAGGTCAATCGAATTCCAAATTTATGAAATGTTTGATTTAAGTGATGAGTTGTCATGGTGTTGTTTTTGATCTCGAACTAATAGTCCATTTTTACTGCAGATGACAAGTAGTTCCAGATTCCACACGGAAGACACGTTCTCATGAACGAAATGTTTTCTTTTTTCATTGCCGCAGCACATTAGAGATTACTGTATAATAATAAATGTATTCCTCTGATAATCTACTCAGAAACTAGAGATAGATTATTGTCAATAATAATTCCTGTTATTTTAGTGATTACTCAAACTAAAGCTCAAAGGGGTGAACAGTATGTCGAAAAAACAAAACAAAGCTGTCAAACTGACCAAAATAAGAGTGGAATCTAAAACTGAGGAATGTTTGATGGGACTTTCAACATTATTAGCAGTCATTTTTGTTGTCTTTGACTAATTAACACATTTCTGTTGCTCTGTATTGAAACCCAACTCATTCATTTGACTGTAAATTACCGTTTCATTGTAGGTGGTCCAGATCCTACTGTTAAACTTAAAATTTGAAGATTCAACATCTGTTAGTTGTGCTTTACTTTTTTTTTTTTTTTTGGCTGCATTTACATTGTCAGGTATTTATCTGTTTACATGTTACTGTGGTCTGTCAACGAGATCTTCGGTTGGTGGTAAAATATATTTTTTTATTCAACTAATCTAGGTCACTTGTCTGACACTGCAGTCTTACCTTGTCGATTGATCACATTTGGATCAATATTTCCTTGAATAGATACCGTTCTGAATCAAACTGAAACCTACATTTTTAATTGTAATCAAGCCCCCTGAAAGTAGTTTATCTTAGTTTTCAGACAAGTGTCTACCTCTTAGATTTGAGTGGACAGCACATTAAATTATAGTGAAAGTAATAACGACCCACCAATGATGATGTTATGTGTCATTTTAAGGGAAAAAGGCGTCCAAATACCAAATGACTCATGCATTTTATGATAGCAGAAGTCTCACACCCTGCGACCCTCATGTGGAGGATAAAGCGATAGAAGATGAGAGAGTGAGTGTGAGAAGTCTCGTACAGCAACTGAAAGCCAAGAATTTCTGTTGCTGTTTTTGTTGTTGTCATGCCAGAATGGATAATATAACATTACATAAAGATTGAGACACATCTGGCCTCAAATGCTCTAATGCTGACTAAGCTCTATGTTGTGAGAAGGGAACTTGGGGGGCCTGGTGAACATTAGAGATGATAGAGCAGTATAATTATGTCACTCATGGTATGAGGACCACAAGAGAGTTCAGATTCTAATTTCCAATTTGACAGACATTATTTCAGCAGCCGACATTTCAGGCAAAAAATGACTTCAGTGGTTTTGTTTAAAAGTGAAGCAAATGCGCATGGGCCTTTTCTTACAGATACTTTTCATTTATACTTGATGCTAAAATATGTGCTTTTGACGGTTTGTAGACACCTTTGATGACACTTACCTTTGACAGAATGGGATCAGCCAATTTTATATAATTTTGCTTGAATATTAACTGCCCCACCCAAAATATTGTGCATGGTCTACAGTCCGTTGTGAGACACGGGCTGATGGTACAGTAGGCATGAATGAACCAAGCCTCCAGCATCTTCTGTTCAGTAAAGGCTTGTTCCATTTTCCTGATATAAGCTATCACACAGACCCAAAATAGCATTTCTGTGACGGGTGAGGCTGACCACATTAACTCAGTCATTCACTGCAGTGTAATTTATTGGCAACTATTAACATGAACATGTTGCTGGACTTAATTTTGCCTTATTTGGGTGGAAGATCTGTGACTCTGCTCTGTGCACAGTGGGTCAGGTTGTCCTCTGCAGAGCGAGGCCCTGATCAGAGGAACTGGCACCTCAGGAGAGGCCGGAGAAACTGGAGCACCACTGATTGTTGGAGGAGGAGTGGCAGCGGAAGAACGGGGGCTGGCTAAAAATAATGCATCTCCAAGGAGAATAAAAATACATACATGCCCATGCACACAGAAACATTCACACACTCAGGTGGGATGAGAGAATACATGTATAGGAGATGCAGAGAATAAGTATTTTGGGGTGATGTGACACAGATTGAGAAAAACAAGTTAACTGCCCAGATTTAAAGGGACTTAACTGCTGCTCTAATTGATTCTTTCTACTTTTAAAGCCTGCTGGAATTAAGGTACAAGTCAACATTGAAATTACTGGTTAACCTCAAACATTTATTTGCTAAAATGCAGAATTTCTAATTTTATGAACCACATTTTTTTTTTTAGAGCAAATAAACACCAGACACCTAAATATAGAGTAAGATTAAATAATTTTAGAATTAAAATACAAGAAAGTACAGACCTACACTGAACATTTCTTGTCCTTTCTGTGACTGGTATAGAGAAACAAAGGACGTGTTTCCCTCACTCGCACATGGATGTGTTCACAAAAAAAGGTCCACAAAACATTTTTCATTATTTCTGAATTGTCATAGTTTGTGACCAAGCATGCAATTTAGATTGACTTTAAACGTCACGAGTTTCACTTCCTTGGAAGCTGCTCTGCTCCAACGCTTGACAGTTTGTTCTGAAGATGTGAAGTCAAAATAGAGCTGATGTGTGACAAATACACTTTGAACGGTGTGTGTATTTGCTGCTTACCTTCATGCTCCTGAGCCCACAGTCTCCCCAGCTCAGCCTGGGAAAGACAGATGAGGAGAACAGCACAAAGCCCCATATCCAGGTGTCTCTTCTCCCTCCTGCCCCAACTATTTGTCACTCCTCTCCACTTCTTAATTTCTCCTGTTTCCCCTCTCACTCTGCCTGGGCTTGTCACTCCTCCGCTCCGCAGACTTGCGTCGCTCTCTCTGCTCTCCCACACAACTGCTTTTTCTTCACCTCAGCTAAGGTTTACTGCTTTTCTCCCTCCTCTCTCCACAGATTAATGTCTCGTTTGGTCCTCAGTGTAACTTCAGCGATGACGAGACAGTTGACAAACGCCTTGTGTTTTTTTTTCTTTTCTTTTCTCCAATCTTATAATTTTCGTCTTCCAAAAAATTAGCCCTCACTCTCACTTCTGTCTGTCTTGCTTTCGCTTACTCTCGTCTGCTCTTCTGTGCTCACAGTTTTTCTAAGACTTCCCCAAAGAGGAAATATTTATATATTTCTTCCAATTTTTTTCTTTCAAACCCAAAAGGGGAAGCAGGAGTTGGGAGGAGCATGTCTCATCCATGTGGAAGCATGCTGAACCAAAACAAATGTGACAGTTAAATGGTTATTGGTAACTCTGAGGAGGACTTCCCCTCATGGTTTATTTGTAGAATGGATCAGTTCAATGCAGTTAAGTTTGTTTGCTGTAGAAACAGTTTCTCATTATGATGGATTGTTTTGCAAAGAGACATTTAGAGGTATATTTGTGGTGTTTTGGGAAAATGTGAATCAGTTAATTATCATATTCTGTATCTATAACTGACCTTGACTTTGTGAGGAGATCTGTTTGTCTCAGCTTTTATGGAAAAGGGGTTTGGAACATTTCCACAGAATTGTAATAGAATATACTCGTATATTAGATGCAAAGGCACTTATTTGTTGTTGAAGTCTTTTGCCAGATATCTTGGATATGTGATTCCAGATGATCACACTGAATTTATCAAAATGTAACTCTGGGACAGTTGATTTTATCACCAAAAAAAGTCACATTGAAAAAACTACTTACTCAGGTTAGTACCACAGGCTTCAAAAGGATCGACTGTGGAAAAAAGTGAATGAATGTGTTTCAAATCTGGAAAAAAAAAGGTGATTGCATCTGTGATCCACTGCTGAGTCTGAGTAAAACAGTTTGAACTTACTCAATTACTTGACCATCTAGTGGCACCAGCATAAGTTCTGTCCTGTGAAACACCAGCTCATGTTTGTTGTTCTACAAACATGATGACATCAGGGCCGGGGGAAGTTCAGCTGTTTTTTTGTGGATCCGGTAAGACTTGAGAATTAGTTCCAAGCAACTTTTTCCCAGATCATTAAGTTTGTAGATAGTACATTCACTGATTTTATTACAACTTCCCCAAACTTTGCCAGTTGTATGGATTTTCTGGGGGTGCACATTTATTCTTAATGCAAACTTGAATACTTAAATTTAGTAATATGTTGGAAGGGGCGGGGGGGCTTGTTGAGGTTGTGCCAGCATGTGATTAGCAATTCTGGGTGTCTGAAAGCAGATGTGTTTCCACATGTGCAGTGGGCTAGTTCCTGTGCATTGTGGGCCATTAATGTGCATATAATGTCCACAAGATGTCTATGTCGGTGTCAGGAGCCTCCACATTAGACGATGAAAACTTCTGCCTGGACAGGTTGTTTTGAGACCATATTTCTAAATGATATGGCCATCATTTAGGACAGAATCATGGAGAATGTATAGAAAAATACCTGAATAAATGAATAGATTAAGATACAGTAGCAGCCATTTAAGGAGCCACTCAATGAAATGGATCACAAACCTAACATGAACATTTATTAAAAGAAGGTTGGGGGATAATACTAATTGTTTTTGGGAAGTTAGAAAGATGAAACACCAAGGTCCAAAATCAATGGCAGAAAAATTTGCTGCTCTTTTCTGGATTCCTTTAGATGTCAATTTATTTGCAGGATAATGTGTTGCACTTTTAAAGTGAGATTTGAAATGGCCTTGATTTTGACTACTGCCCATCAGTAACCCTTGTTCCACATTCTCATCTTGCCTTTTTCTTGTTTTTCTTTTTTTGACCTGGCAAAAACACAGGGCTGTTTCCTATTATAGAGGGAGTCACACTCTTCTTTCTTGTTCCAATTGGAAACAGAACATTATGTAAACCTTACCACAAACAGTTCAAACGTCTCTGGACAAAACTCAGGTTATTTTTAATGATCAGAAAAGTAAAATTATGGATCCATAGTAGTGAAATTATTTAGAATCAATTTCGGCACCATAAGTCATAGTGTTCTTTTAAGAATCACTGCCACTTTGGCTAAATAACATTTAAAGACAGATGTTGAGTTGGTTTGAGTCAATAGATCTATTAGTGATTATTGGAAACTGATGAGTCATTTCACATTAAGGTTTTATTGTGCCTGAAAACTAAAACTGAACAAAATCAAACGGTTTTGTTATAAGTCATGACTCTGCAGTTTTCATTGTTTTATTTGCCATTGTTTTGTTGTTTGTCACTGTGTTTTAAATAAGAAAAAGCCTTTTGAATCTGCACAATTTGACAACAAAGAGCTTGACAGTCAAATTGTTGGTGTTTCTTAACTAGTTCCCGTATGTGCCGGCAACATTAACGACACCACGTATTGACACACCACGTACTGAATGAATGAGGAATGTCTCTAGGATATTTTCAGCAACTTCAGCAACTAAAAACATTTGAGGAAATAAATGTCAGAACACCATGTGCTTCCACTTTCACAATTGTGCCACAGAACTGCAGCCAGACCCAAGTGATAATGTCAGTGACATCACTCAGCAGCATTTTCTGTTTTTATTTCCTTTTCGGTCCCAGAATTCACATAGTGCATGTTTGCAAGATGTTTTCCCAAGGATGACTATAGTAGTAGCTCACAAAACCTGACCATATTTTTGTTTATCTCATTAGTGAAAAAAGTAATGATAATTGTTGTGTGTGTTTTTAGCAAAGGATTGCTGAAACTACACCGAATCCTGAAGAAACATTTCATTTGCCTCATTTGGTCTCCGGTTCCCTGAATACACATTACACATTCAGTCTGTGTTCGTTCTTCTGGGCATTCCGGCACTAGACATAGTTTTGTTTTGTTTTCTTTTTGCAGGTGGGATGGCAGACTCCTCATTGCCTCTGCCATTAATTGCTCCCTGTGGCCCCCCCACAGGTCCACTACAATGACCAATCATCACCCTGCCCATTATTTTTGTTAGTCCCTAATTGTGACTCACAAATGTTGATTGTGACAGTGAGCACATTCATTACGAACGTCATTAGCAGAGTCATTAACACGGGGAGAGCATGTTAAGGACTGTTTGGAGACAGTTATCTACTGTTGGTTTTGGGTAAATAGAAGGGGAGATATCTTGCTGTGAATACGGATGTTGAACAAGAATATGTGTTTGGAGGGACGTGATAAGGGACGGGATTGGGAGTTAAAGTATGGGTTGCCATTATTAGGTTGCATGATACTATGTTGCTAAGCCTCTGAAAAAAATTCAATTGTCTCATTATATGAAGAGAAAGATCATTTATTTCTATCTGGTTTGCATAAATGTTTTTTTTTTATTTTCTGTATATTAGTAATAACACAAAGCATATTATAACTACCATTATGCTAAATCGGACTCAGACAGGATACAATTGTTTATGCAGCAAAAGTAAAAAAGATCTGAAAGGTAACCATAGATTTTACAATAAGTCTGAATGAGTAAAAAAGTTGGAGAAACAACCACAAATGTTGAAGAACTTTTATTTAATTTTTTTTTTGTGTGTGTGTGTGTGTTTTCTTTTTAACTAGTCGCATTTTGGATACCAGGCTGTGCATTTTGAAAGGTAGATAAACCCCTTTGTGAATCTGAATTATTCATCTGCACGGATGCAAAATGATTTTAATGGTTAGGGTAATTGTTTTAATTGACTAAATTGTTAAATTATTCATGTAAGTTTAAGATACTTCAACTTCCTCCAAATGTTTATTCGACAAACTTTCCTTTTTTATTACCTGCTCCATGTATTTAATATTTCGTTCATACATTATGTTTTATTTGCAGTGTGTAAGCAGACTGCAGTGCAGACCAAACGCAGATTGGGGAGCCAGACCAGAGGTGCTGTTCAATAAATTTTTCATTTAAGTTAAGAAATGTGTTTGTGTCATTTATTAGAATTGTTATATTTTAGTAAATACAATAATCATCCTATAATGTCCATCAGCTGTCCTGATTACTAAAGATTGACATCAGCCAAGAAAAAAAAAACCCCATATCAGTTGACTGCTAATTCAGTGCTTATTTACATGTTGCTAATTGAACCAGTTGCAGCTATTGTGCTTCTAATTGATCGCCAATTAGATCATTAGTCGGCGTTAGCCTGTTTTGATAAGGACTTAACTACTTGGGCCTGAAATTGGTGCAGTCCCTGTAATATCTACGTTAACAATCAGTGCTGTCTGCCATTGAGAATATGTAAATTACTCACAATTAAATACAGGCATCCCAGTCAGTGTGAGGAGACTGAATGTAAATGAAACAGCCAATGCTGACATTCTGACACACAAGTTGTGAGAAGTACAGCTGATGAACTCCTGTGCTTTGTGTTCCCACTCCAAGCTGTATTCTGTAGTCAGTCTGCTCCATACAGGAACAGAGCACGTCTATGATTGGGATTAAGATACCTGAAGCAACATCCAGGTTATGGTTCAGGAAAAACCAGTGAGTCCAGCAGTGGAAATAAGGTTCTAGAAAAGAGTAACTAAAGCAGATAATTGTGTTTTAATTTATTAGGGGGGGGGAGTTGATGCTGTGTTACAGAAATACAAATGCGATTCATTGAAACTTTGACATGTGGTGCCAAGCAAAGTATTTCAATGAAGTTCACCAATCAAATCTATTAAATAGAATATTTTGGCAGATTAATTAGCAAAAACAGAAAACAAACCAAAAAAAAAAGAAATTGTCTGCATGATATGTTTGAAGATTTAAATCCTACAAAACCTCAGGTCATTGTATTGTATATGTCCATGCAGCAGTTTGGTGTCTGATAACCTGTCAAACCAGCTGTTCTGAGTTGTTGCACTTTAATGGTCGCAGGAAAAGTGCGTGGGATTGTGTAAATTACAGATGTCAAGTCAAGTCAATTTTATTTCTGAAGCACATGCAGGGTTCTACAAAGTGCCTTACAAAGTAAGGTGTACAACAACATACAAAACATAAAACATGATAAAAGTAAAACTGTTGAAATATAATGTTTGCGGGGGCAGACTAAAAAATAATGGGTAAATCATTGCATCGATGTATATACTGTAGAAGGTTCAGGGTGAATTATGTTCTTATTCTTTAGTCTTTGAGTTGAACTTTTTGTTTCTATTGCTTACTTGTAGGCAGTCCTAACAGGATTGATTGATGATTTTGAAACATTTCACTGTGAGAAAATAAATATTGTGACATTGAAGTTATGAAATTTTTTGTTTTCTGTGGATCATAGTTGATTCCTTAGTGGCAAATAAAAAAAAGCTTGTTTCCCTCAAGCATGTTGTCTCCCCCACTCACTCCCATTCTCTTTCTGAGAACTAATGGCTGATGGTAATCACATTTAATGAGATCATGGGGTCGTCTGTGGGGAGCACTTCTGCAAATTGCTCTCAGCGTGGGGTCTGAAGTGGGATAGGGTAGGGGCCAGCAGAGCAGTGGAGGTTGGGGCCATGAGTGTTTGGGGGCCGGTACCCACAGTAGCTTTACCTGTCACTCAGTGGGCAGTGAAACATGTCATGCATTTGTCTGCTTTTGTCCTCATCGTTTGTCTGGCATAGATAACCTCATAGAGAGGTGACTGTTGTCTTGGCTCTATTGTGTGAAACAGTTGTCAGGCCATCATGTTCGTCCCACCCCTCCCAGCCCCATCTCCCCTCTTTCCCTTTCTCTCTGCTCCACGACTGGTCATTTTGCCACTATCTTCTGGCTGCGGGGGGTAACCTGGGCAATTTAGTTAATCCATTAACAACTAATTGTCTCCTCCTACACTGTTTCTTGGACAAACAACCTGATGGGTTGGTGAAGGTGGGGGTCGAACCATGCCTGCTGACCTATAAAACTCAGGCTGGAAGAAGAGGCCAGCCACTCTCACTGCATGGATCCCTTCACTTCACTCCGCACATTTACTGGAAGTTTTTAAGTGTTAGATTTTCTTGTGCTGAGTCATAAACGTTTTTTTTTTTTCTTCCTCTCGAAGTCACCCTGTCTTGAGTTAATTGTTCTCAGTTCCTATTATTTTCTATTGTTTTAGTTTTTTGCATTTAGTGGAAATGTGTGGGAATCTGTGGATACTCTTTCTCTGTCTCTGCTTCTCCTGGACCGAAGCTCGTATCTGGGCCTGGATGCTCAACATGCCCCACAGCCCTCCCAAAGAAGGAGCCAAGATAGTTAGAGAAAGCACTCAAGTCTCTAAAGCAGCCACGGTAAGATACTGAACACTGTACATGTGATGCTTCACTTCATTTAGATAATTTATTTTTAATTTTTAATCATCACACAAGGACAGAATCGAACAATCAGGCTTCATTTCAGAGAGTGGATGTCATTTCTCCCACCTCGCTCTGCTCATGCTGACCGTTGAGTCTTACCGTATCTCTGTCGTTTCTCCAGGCTGTGTGTGATCATGACCGAGTGTGCGGACGGGGTTTTTCCTGCGATCGTCACTTTGGTCTGTGTGTCCCTCTGCGTGGAGAGGGTCACTACTGTCGGAGGGACGCCCAGTGTGTCCGTGGCCTTAGCTGCATGTTCGGGAAGTGCCACCGCAGCATCCCCAATGGACAAGAGGGTAAGTGTGCACCAAGGGACAGATCACAACATTGTTCCATCCAAGGCCCGTTAAGTCTCATTTGACCTTTTCATCTAAAAACTGTTTTGTTTAAATGGGATCGGACCTAAAATGACCAGTGTTCTACTCATGCAGGTGCCAGATGTAAAGTTGACCGGGACTGTGGGGCGTCTATGTGTTGCGCCCGACACCATGGTGAGCAGGTGTGTAAGAGGCGTCTGATTCGTGGTGAGAGCTGCTTTGTGCCTGATGGCGGCCTGGCATTCAGTATTAACCAGATTTGTCCATGTGATGACGGCCTGCTGTGTCGTGACAACAGTTCACCACACAGGAGAGAGTAAGTACTCTGCTGACTGACTGACAAGCATTTTCAGTGTTTATTAGTCTTCATGACAAATCGCATGATCCTAACCTCAACCTGTTTGTCTTTCAGGAGAGACTTTACTTATCAGCCAGAGCGAAAAAGTTGGACCTGCCAAGTGCCCCAACCCTAAAACCAGCATCAATACAGAAGTTATTTATTATGTAAATATGCTTAATATGACTGTATATAAAGACATGTACTGTATATATTTCCAAATACGTTCTGTTTTTTTGTATGATTTTGTAGTGTAAATTTTGACGAAAGCACTACTATAGCTGAGTTCAACAAGGCATGGTATCATCGATTGTATTTTCTCAGGGATTTGTTGATCTGTGGGTATATCTACACCTTTCATTTTAAAACAAATAAAGATTTTTTCCAAAATGATGATTTAAATTGTTTGTCATTAGAAGTCTGCATTTTTTTGTGGAGAAAAATAATTTTTAATATAATACATTTTTTAATACAATACATAATGTCTCCTCTATGCTATTTCCTTTGGGAGATGTGGTACATAACGTGGATTAATGTCACGAGAAAAGGGTCAGGATTTTAAAATTGAACATTAATGTCATGTTTAACAATTTTGATCCCAGAACACTGAACACACATCACAGTCATTTTGGGTTCATTTGTAAGTGAGCAGTGTAATATCCATTTTATATATACAGTACTGTGCATAAGTCTTAGGCCACCACCAGCTTTGTTGTTTTCATGTCAATTTTGTGATCACTGGTGTTTAGATTGAAAAGATGTGACTAAAAGTCAGTCTTATAATATATGATCAACCTGTCAATGAGTTTAACTTAATGTGTACGTAATGCTCAAACATGTCTTGACTAAACCAGGTATAATAGACCTTTTTCACAGCAGCTATTTGTTGGCATGAAATAGTAGGAGAAACACAGTTAGGGTTCCATTCCAGGTTTTAAAGAGCCATGGTTGTGTTATTGTTCAAGTGTAAATGTAGGTCACACTAAATATTTGATATTATAGAAGCATTTTTGTTGTTTCTGAAAAAAAAAAGGTTATTTTCAAACTGCATATGTGTTTCCTCCATATTTTAAGGATGTGTTCCAATAAAGTGATTGAGAAATAATTGTACAGTATGGTCATTATAGCATTGCTAAAACAATAAATCTAATGGTGGCCTAAGACTTATGCACAGTACTGCATAAAACAAATAAGAAAAAGAAAAAAAAAAATAGGATCTGAGACATTTTTTTGGTCACTGTCTTTAAGATTTGTGACAGTCAGACTATATAAGCTAAACTGAAACTATATAAACTAAACTGAAACTAAAGTGACTGGTGTTTTACACTCAGAGTTTGAGCCCTCTCTGTAATCTCCACAATCCCAACACATGAACTCATTCACCCCCTGAGCAAGTGTCTCACATCGCATGTTGCCATTACATAACATGGTGGAATCTTGTGGCTCCTGATTGTTGGGATCACCAGATGCTGTAACGTTACCTGTCTCCCAAACCCCTTCTTAGATTGGTATCTCTCCAGACTACGCTTTATCAATTCTCCAGTTGCTCCATTTGGATGCTAATTGTCTCAAGTTTGTCCCCTCACTCGCTGGATGACTTGAATTGTTCTGTGAAAGACATTAGTGTCCAACCTCCTTGCTATCATTTTACAGCTCTTATCTCCATGTCTTTTCATGGAGCTTATTTGACGCTGTGAAGTTTATGTTAAAAAAACAAGAAACATGGCAAACTGCAGTGATCTAAATACTGTGTTGTTTGATTTAGAACAGAAAAAAAATTATGGTGAACTCTGAGCTCAGGATAATTGATGTCATCACATCAAAAGTGAAGCTTTACTTCAGTAGTAGCAGTATGGAATAATCCAGTGGCAATGACATAACCAGGCCAACGTGTTTCACACACAACCCCAAAAAGACAAACATAATATTTAATTGCACAAGCAAAACAATTGGTTCATTAATTAAGAAAAGTGAGGCTGTCTGTGTGTCTCTTTCTTAGGCGCTGTTCTCAAAGTTTACCCGTGACATTAAAAATAATCCTTGGGTTTAACACATTACATTTTATGAATCAAGAAAGTATGATTTCATTGAGAAATTAGCATCCCTAACACAGTATTGTGCTTTACTCTTATCTACTACTGTTACTGTTTACTGTTATCATTTGTTGCTACAGTATAGTGTTTGTATAATATGCACATATGCATGTTCCTAGAAAGGGTGAAAAGCAGCTTGAATGCTAATCCCGTGTGGTGCTGGTCATTTGAAAGTGAATGTCCAAGCAGCACAGAGAGCTTTTGTGAGCGGCTTCACAATAGAGCTCTTAGACCAGTCCAGACAGGGGGAAGAGTGGATATGGAAAACTGGGTGGACGTTGATGACCCTTACCTGGGACAGTATAAAATGACTCTTAAAGCAGTCAAAAAATGAGTGGAAGAGTCATTGTTGCTTGTTACTTGTTGAAGAGCCATGAGAACCCTCTGATATCAGACTGGAGAAACGTGAACCAAGGTGAGTCTTATTTGTGACATATTTACATCATTATAGAATGTACTGTCTGTATTGTTCAAATGCAAAATCTTTGACCTCTGCAGCATCACACTATGGCCTTTCTTGGGACTCTTATACTCTTATTAATGCTGTTGCCTCTTGCTTGGACATGCCCTCCCCAAAAAGCAGGTAATGACTGTGAGGTATAGTAGAAGGTACTGTATTTTGGATGATTTGTTGAGGTGTATTCCTGCAAAGCCAACATTTCAAGTTGCTATCTGATAGATTCAGTAACAGTTTACTGATCCAAAATGTGTCTTGCATTAGTCAAGCTCTCTGTGTGAATATTCCAGGACAAGATTTTGTAAACAGAAGCCGGAGCCGAATGTAGGAACAAAACTGTATATTTTGTGCTATTTTTGACAAGGGAGTTTCAGGAAAGTGCACTGTTTTTAATTTAGGACACGACTTTATGGCTGTTTCTTGTTTCAGACTATGTCATGGTGTCGTGTTTCCCCAACACCATCATTGCCAATGTCCCAGAGTGTCCCTACGGCTGGGAGATTGACCAGTTGTCCCTGGGTGGCAGCTGTTACACTGGGATACACAGCTCGGGCTACTACCGTTTTGTTATCCCAGACCTAACTCCTAAAAACCACTCATACTGTGGCACACAGTCTGAGGTGAGACACCAAACAAGTACTGCAGAATATATTTTCTCGCTAAACCTCCAGTGGCATCTAAAATCTGCTATTGTCACAAAGTTTTTAATTTTTTTTTTATTTTGCACAAGGTTTTTGCCTCTTTTACAAAAAATGAATGTAAATAGAGTTGGTCTGGCTCACATTAAAAAAGCTGCTTTCTCCATTTATGCAGCTTGTGTATATTATAAGTGATTAAATATTACATTAACAAGAATCCACCACCTTATTTCGACAAATTTAGGCATTTAGATGAGTAATTTGTTCCACCTTTTGAATTTTCCATATTATTTTTAATCAGAGACACATCCCAAAGAACATAGCACGATACATTAGTTAAGTCTATTAAATTAATTTTTATCAGGGATCAATCTCAGTAAGAGGAAATGCTTTGTACCAGAATTAGCCATTGCTATTTTCAGTTTCAAAAATGCTTTTACACAAAAAACGTACGAAAAGTGAGAATGACATGAAAGGGATGAAAAAAACATTTCATGAAATCTGACACACTTCAAATGTTGACATCTTGATAACTGAGATGATCTTAATGGCTAATCTATCAGCAGCTGGCTAATCCAAAGAACTCACGGTCATAGGGAGCCTGTGACGTTCGTCTTCTGATGTTGACATACAATCGTCTCCACAGTATATGCCTGGCAAAGACCCCAAGTATGTCTTCTATAACTCCATTGTGTCCAACGACACTTCGCTCACGGTCAGGAACCAGCCAGTCAACTACACCTTCAGCTGCACGTACCGAGCAGCCTACCTGGTAAATAACGCAGTGTTCAGCCAAAGGTAAGCATCAGTGGAAGGACACCAGGCGGCTGCAGTCACTGTGCGGATGCTCTGTGCATTCTAACCCAATGACTTGCAGTGTTTTTACTAAACCCTCTGCTTTTTTCAGAGTGGCTACAGTTTATGTCAACAATGGGAGTTTAGGCACTTTTAGATCACAGTTGTCTATGAACGTGTTCACGGTGAGTAGCTGCTCACAGGCTCATTTTTCACCAGTGGAAAACTTGTGTGGCATGTTTTTATACAGTGACACTGTTTTTAGAAAGCTGTCTGGAACATTTTCAAGGTGTAACCTACTAGGTATTTGGTGTATGAGTGTGAGTTTGGGATCAGGACATGCACAGACAGCTGAGGACAAACAGTTAATGTATTTTTTATTTAGAATTCAAAGTTCCTGTACGCCAAAGATGCTCCCTATGTGATCGATACCTCTGAGATTGGCTCTGAAGTTTTTATCGGAATTGAGGCAAAAGGACTAAGTAACAGGTATATAAAATAAGTGCACAAATATATACTTGAAATATACATTTTGAAGGGTAAATTTCTCCAGCTTTCTAATCCATGTTTATCATTTAACAGATTCAAAGTTGTAATAAACAACTGCTGGGCGACTCCTACGCCTTACTCAACAGACAGGAAGAGGTGGAGTCTAATTATTAACAGGTACTTAATTGAAAATTGAAATTTAGTTTATAGACAATTTCATGACGAGATATGTAACATTCTTTCTTTTCCACCTCTTAGAAGTAATATTAAGGTCTGTTTTGTGACAGCTGCTCCTCTGACAACACTGTGACTATTTTTGAGAACGGCAAAGACAGCCGCTCCATGTTTAAGTTCAACTCTTTCCGCTTCCAACGGCTGGAGAAGGTGTCCACCGTGTGGCTTCACTGTGAGGTCCAGGTTTGTGATGGAGAGCGGTTTGTCTGTCAGCCGGTGAGCACAATACCACTGATTTTCAAAGTAGACATTTTGACCTGTTGTAATAGGAAAACCACACATAAATAACATTGACAATGGTGTAGGTTCCTGTTTGTTTAATATGATTTCAGGATCCTGAATCCTAAACAGTTGTCAGTGACCATTAATGATTTTATTATATGCATCTCTGCATGATGTCGAAATGTCTTCTCAGAAAAATCATGTTCTGTCCATTACAGATATTTGTACAGTATGTACAACTACTGTTCACTACTGTTTGAACCTTTCTCTAGTATTTTTTTGAATTGTCGTCACTTTGTGTTTTTCCCTGAAGAGCCCTTGCACTGTTAGGAGTGTGTCATCCGAGGCAGATCCAAGTGGGGGGATCCTCACTGCTGAGTTTTTCTTTAAAGGTACATTGGAATATATTGTCTGCGCAATGTGCAAACATGTCTTTAAAGGTATAGGATTGTGAAGCAACTCTCTGTCTATTCATTATTTTTACTGCCAATGTATGAAACGATTTAACTTAAGGAAGGAATGTCTTAAAAAAATAACACAGCTTTGAATTGACCAAAGTAAATATCTCTATAACATATGATATAATATTTTCTCTCAGCAGTTAATGGATCTGCCAATAATGGATACATACCAGGTAAGTCTCAGTGATGCAGTATTCAACTATTAAACTCTTAAACGGCCCTTTCCTTTTTTAAAACCTGTGTTTGAAGAACTGTATTTCCTTTTTCCCTTTTTCACACAGACACCTCACTGTTCATCCTGCTGGCTGTCCTGATCAATCCGTGTTGTGATTTAATAAATGGATTAATAATCGAATAACTCTCTTGTTGCTATATATTAATTTTCATACAAATGCAGTATATACAAAACACATTATGGAGAGCGTGGAAACATTATCACACAAATTTTATTGTAACTAGCACATTTATCGATGCTGACAATGTTACATACATTATACCACTGTTTTTCAACGTTAATTAAAAATTAAAATTAAAACAATTTGTGAAATTCCTTTTATTTGTTTGAAATTATGCTCAATGTTTTTTTCATAAAAATACCAAAAATCTATATATGGGGATTAAAATGAATAAAAGTGAACAGCCAAATTTAATGCACATTTTCAATAGGTTATATTCTTGATGAAATATAAACTTTCAGTAAGATGTAATTTTTCTGAAAGACAAAGTTAAAATAACAATACAGTTTCCAAGGACTAACTCTGCATCCTTATGCATGATATTCATTTATCTAATTTAATATGTCCCAGAACACTTAGTTTTGTATATTTACATATCAACATCCATCTTCTTTTATCTTCCTGTAAGACATAAACAAAATAACATAATCCATAGGTGAAGGAAGAGTAGTATCCACTGTCACAGGCCAGAGGGAGGACAGAAACATTCTGGTGTAAAAAAAAGGAAAAATAAATCGGTATATTTGTTCATTTAGATCCCTGGTGGTTCTGACTCAGCTTTTTATGAATTTGTGAATATATCACAATAAAAAAAACAAATCTATTCATTGTTAATGGTTGTCATGCCATCCTCATGAATGATGAATATTATCGCAATCTGTATAAAATTGCTCAACTGCCTGACATAAAATGTGCTCTTGTAATTGTACAAAAATCACAAAGAAATTTGATCAATTTGCAAATTTCCTTAGCCTCATTTATTCTGAAAGCACACAAGCTTTAATCCAGGCTCTATTTGCTACTGATGACATCAGTGTTTTCCATCATAGCGGCTGTCCTTTGTCCACATTTTGTCTTCATGCAGTCCCCCCCCCCCCACCTCAAAATCTTGTGCATAACATTCTGTGAGACCGGTGGAACTAACAGTTCCTGACATTCCTGCCAACTTAGCCAAAATATAGTCACAACATCCCCGAGCTCCTCAAATGTGCACTTTAGGAATCATGCTCTCTGTCATGACAGTTTTGGTCATGGTTTTTGGGGCCTTTTTCTCCAAAGCTCGGGTCATGGCTGGTTTCTTGGGAAGAGATTATAATTGCAGGTCAAAACACAGTTTTACATACAGTAGTACATGCAGTATAATGACTGAGTATAGACATTAACTTGTATTTGCTGGGGCTTGGTAACAAAACAATGACTACATTCCAACTTTACCTCTGTTGGCAGTTTTAGACTGTCAGCTGGTGGAGAGCCGTGAGCTATAGGAGGAGGATTAAATGCTTTTTTACTCAGCAGCCAGTAGGTCTTATGAGACCCTTTACCCTGTCAGGGGCACAAGCACACACTGGTCAAATACACGTCAAACACACAGGCGCTGCCCCTTTGTAAACCTGTAGCAGACTTACTTTCATTTCAATTTCACCTCTATCCTCCAGCTCAAATGATCCAGCCTTGATAAGAATGTCTGCAGTGCACTGAGATATGTGAATCTTCATGGCTGAGTAGAATATACAGACGTTTTAACACACTGCATGCCTCTGGTTAATGAGCATTTAACTCTATTTTGAGTTGTCAAAATACAGTTAAAATCATGGTAGTTCTAGAGCTATGGTGGACCAGAATTCAAGACATCACGCACTAACAATTATAACTTTTGCATCAATCAAACACATGCACTTCTCAGAAAACTATATCTAATGTTTTCACTGTAAGGGTTTATACATTTAATTTTAAAGCTGATGGTTAAACGCAAAAAAAACATTACGAAGATGTTAGTCCAGTTTACTCACGTAGGCTGTTACTTTCCATCCGAGAAGCCATGTTCACTGTGTCTCCAAACAGACAGTAGCGAGGCATCGTGGTGCCTACTACTCCTGCAACCACTGGACCTACAACAAATATGCATGCAGTTTGTCTAAGTACAATTATTCATTCATGTTCAGTTCATGAAACATGATGAAAGTCACACAGGCTACTATGTCATTGTAATTGCATGGATTTTTCAGTGTGCAAGATTTCTACTTCAACGATTATCAACATGATTAATAAAATGCACTACAAGGCCTTTTTCCACATCATCTATTTTGCCATGAAAGAAAAGGTGACCACACGTGTTCTAACCACATCGGTTCAAAAAAGAACCTTCATTATTGTGATCAGCATTATTGTGATCATTTTTAGGTCAGTTGCCAACTTGACAAAACCGAAGGCAGCGGCAAATCCAAACGCAAACAAAATCCTTTTGATCATATTAAATCGGTTTAGTCTTTTACCAGAGTGTATGCCAATGCGAATCGCAAGACTTTCAGTTGGCATATGGTGGATTCTGAAGTTTTTAATGGCATTCAGGAAATGCAGAGCCATTGTGGATATCTCCAGAGCGTGCTTGTAGCCATTGCTGATGGGTAGACCACTGGCTACCATGTATGCATCCCCAATTGTTTCGACCTATAAAATCAAAAGGCAACAGAGCTTTAGAAGGAAAAGAGAGAATTTAAAATTAGCAATTGAAAGGGATATTTTTTGGGGAAGATGATGACAACTCTTGTATTTGTCCTGTCAGTCCTAAACTAATTGGCTGACCATCTGATTTCATTGAATCATGTAAGAGCATTTATTAATGTTCCACATAAAGTGTCTCGTACGATGCCATGCTGAAAGGAAAAAAAAAACAACGGGTGCTGTCCCGACATACTTTGTAGACGTCGTACATCTTGATAATGTCGTCAAAGAGGCTGTAGAGGTCGTTAAGGAATGTGACCACCTCCATCGCAGAGCTGACAGAGCACATGGAGGTGAAACCCACTATGTCGGAGAAGAAAATGGTCACCAGTTCGTAGCTTTGGGGCTCCACTGACTTCCCTGCCATCAGCTGATCTGCGATGTACCTGCAACCATTGAAACAACAGCAATAAAATAGGTTGTGGAATTGTAGTCATGAAAACGAATTCAAAATGGTGGAACTGCGGTCAGATTTTTTTTGGACCATAGTTATTGTAAATTGTAAGTTCTATCCTTTTGTAATTAACAACATAAAGACAGCTACATCTGGATGTACCTTGGCAACATGCTGGAGAGAAGCTTGTCGGCACGGGCCTTTTCTGCTGTGAGCTGATTGGTCCTCTCTTCCACCACGTCCTCCAAGTGATTTGCATATTTCTCCAACTTATCCACCATATTATCCAGTATATTTGCATGACTACAGCACAAGAAATCACAGTCACCCCCCGTTTCTGAATTAGAGTGGTTGTCTTTTTTGTTGCTGTTTTTTTGTTTTGCTGGAAATTCAAATTTAGCTGAAGAGATTTCAAGTATCTATTACCAAGAAAAGAAATGATTAGTGTTTTCTTGCAGTTCTCATATTCATTTACTTGTCAGTAAAATTAAAGTGTGTAACCAAATTAAATACTGCATCTGCAAGTCCTAAATGTAAAACAGGACATATTCTGGATAAAGAAACGAAAAAAGCCTGACCTGTCTGGGCTGATGTCCCTCAGCTGTCTCCGTAATGACCCAAACGGTGGTCGTTGGTCGGGGTTTTCACTCCAGCAGGCCCTCAGCAGTGAGTTGATGTTCTCTTCACACAGCTGCTCAGAAAGCACCGGTCGCAGCGGTTGCCCCTGGAAAGGTGTCCGCAACTGCATGATTATCTCTGTGTGAAACAAAGAGCAAGAAGCAGAAATCATATTAGTTGAAAAATGAGTAGTTTGTAAAGTTATTTAGATGGTGTCATTTTTACCTTGTTCTACTTTAGCTGACCGTCTACAATGTAGACCATGCTAAAATATTTTATTTCTTCAAATACGTATGAAACAACTACTTTTAGCAATAATCATTAATAATCTGTAACACTCTATAATCCCACACTTTTGTTGTATTCCTTCAACAACTTCAGACTCTTAAAGCAACACTATGTGTTTTTACTGTGCCCTCCGTCTGCATACGCGGTAATTATTTTTGTTAAGCTCAAAATCAGAGTGGATGAGTCGTTTCATGGACAGAAAACGAAACCTGTTTGTCTCTTGACTGGAGCGGTATTTTCTAGATGTACCATGTGTGAGATGAACACTCGTTTTCATCACTTTCTCTTTGACATTCCGCCTGTTAAACTTATGCTTCTAACTGTCCTGAGAGGTGAATGTTGCTGTGACAGGCTATTTCTTGAATATGTCAGCTATACCTTTGGGCTCCAGGTTGATTTCGTGGTATGGTCCAGCCCTAGAGTTGTACATGAGCTCCCACATTATGATGGCAAAGCTGTAGATGTCTCCTTTAGGTGTCCCATTAGGCAGCGGACCAGATAGTCTCAAGAGCTCAGGAGCTGTCCAGTACATCTCTACGGTGATTAGCAGTTGCAGTTTAAATCATGTCAAATGATGTCAAGATGAAAAAGGAAATATATTAATCTGAAAAATATGACAACTCAAGGTGAGTTCAACCACTGACCTTCATAATTTGGGTTTTCCTGTGTGGCAATCTTGTTTCTAAACTCCCACAGTCCGAATCCGGAGAGTTTGATCTGTAGCCGACTGTCCACCAGACATGTGGTGGGTTTAAGGTTCCCATGGAATTTCAGGCTACTCTTGTGAATGAACTCCATTCCCTTGATCACAAAGAAATTCATTTAAATAAATCTAACTAGTTACTTATTATATTAATAAATAATAAACAGCAATTAAATAGAACTTGTGAATTTACTGTATTTTGAGGAAGAGATTGATTGGATTAATTTTTTGCATTATTCTAGTTTTATTCATCCATCATTATTTTGGAAACGCTGTTTACATTATGTATATAAAATGTTTGGTTTTGTGTAAACCGCTAAGTATTGGCAACAATTTAAACATACTGCATTGGTAACTTGACTCACATTTACAATGTCATAAGCAAACGAGAGCTTAAACATCCAATCCAATTCAACATCGCAAGCCTTGAAAACATCCTGCAGAAAAGAAAATTGCAACATGAAAGAGTACATAACATTCTGACTAAAGAACAATAATAAAAATACAAAAAAATCTAACTGGGTACAGTTTGTGCTACTGACCTTCAGACTGCCTTTCTTGCAGTACTGCGTGATCAAACAAACGTTTGGAGGCTCAACACATGCACCAAAGAACTGCACCAGATTCTCATGTTTCATCTCTTTCATCTGTCTTAAAGAGGTCACGATGGTTAGGCACACAAATATCACTTCATAACAAAAAGAAATAACA
Source organism: Brachirus orientalis (assembly GCA_016785285.1). Classification (NCBI taxonomy): domain Eukaryota; kingdom Metazoa; phylum Chordata; class Actinopteri; order Pleuronectiformes; family Soleidae; genus Brachirus; species Brachirus orientalis. The sequence goes on from JAFBJR010000123.1 coordinate 4,601,808, forward strand.
CCTTCCATCTGAAGGTGTAGTCACCCGTATGTTTAATTTTATAGACTGTGGATTGCTCTTAAAACAAAAAAAAAGTTTTGACTTAACCAAAATGAGGAACTTTACCACACTGAACTCTTTGATAATTGAAGGCTTCTGGAAATTACAGCCCACGTGGTTCTTAATGTACTTCATAGCCACTTGATTCCCCTGTGTGAAAGTAAAAAAAAAAAACCTTAATAAGTCATAACCAAAATAATTTCATTCATTTTCAGCATAAAGTAACTTTCTCTTATTTTAAATCAGTGCACCGACTAGATGTGCTTGCTAAATAAGATATACAGTATACAGAACTCCTCAGCCAAATGGCAATGTACAAAAGTGTCTCACAATGTTGAAAATGTTAATATTGGTTATTCATCATGCATGATGAAGAAACAAAATTTTAAATAGGTCATTAAACTGGTACCATCTTACAAATAACAAATTATAAATTCTAAGCCTATCCTCAAATATCAACAATATATTACAGACTTGATACAAATATGGGAAAGTTTGAAAAGACTTTCTTGTCACTTGATTTGTAACGTTAGTTAACATTTTCCTGAGGAGTTAATGTCTCAGTTGCTAGTTTCAGGTCTTGTTCAAAAGAGTATGATTTCAATTTTGTAAATTGTGTTCAGGTTTAGAGGAAAATAGACGACAAAGCGCAGCACATATGAGTGAACACCAGTGTTCACCTGTTTTTATACAGTCTATGCAATATAATATACTCTGATGTTAATGACTGGTGCAAACTGTATCTGATACTAGGGACCTGTTACCTGGTAGAGTCCTATGGTGGCATAGACATGCTCTTTCCCTGATTTGTCCTTTAGGCCATAGCTGTTGCCGGAGAAGTTGGACTGAGAGCCCCCACTCCCACTCTGACTTTTTGTGGTGCTGAAAGATAAACCGTGGGTTCCCTGGAGGGGACACATCCACATCAAATGTGAACACACACGCATGCCGTACATGCTCATGCATTTTTTTTTTATTCTTCACACATCAGAACAACACATTTTTGTTGTATTGCTCATACTGTGGGCTCCCTGATGATGGTGATATCGCTGTAGTGGATGAGCCACCAGCAGGAGTCATCGAGTTTCGTCTGGAGGCGGGACTTCTGCAAAGTGAGGAGACCAATGCAGAAAACTGCAAGCACGCCAATGACGGGGAAGGTCACAAGGAGGGTGAGCAGGATGACGTCTGCATCCCATCAGTACAGTAGATGAAGGTAGTTAGTTTGGACTGAGTGTGCAATATCAACTGATCATAAAATTAGGTTGGATGTATTTCTGACATGTCATTCGTGTTCATTTACCATTACTCAGCCATTCACAGTATTCGTTGTTGAAGCCACATTCTGGTTTATCAGATGGAGGTCGTCCTTTGGGCCAAACCACAGACGTAAACATAGATGTTGGCCTGAAATTACATGTTTTTTTTTTCCTTTCACTGATTTCATTTTTAAAAGAAAAACAGCTTATGGAATAAAAAGGTTTCTTACCGTATAGTTTTGGAGTGACTGTCAAAATGGAGAATGGGCACAAACTTAATTACGTCTCCAGTGTACTGCAGGTCTAAAATGGAATAGTCCAGATTTCTCTCTCCGTCTTCATCAAAGTGGACTAGTCCAGAGGCACCTGTGATGAAAAGTGTTTGGTTCGAGTATTAGGGTGTAATAAGTGTGTAAAGCTACTAGAGATGGAAGTAATCTGAATTACCTTGAAAAAAATCATACTCTTCAAAACACGGAGCCTGCATTACCAATAATACAGCTATACACCACAAAAGACTATGCATGATTAGCTAATCTCAAAGACATAAAGAAATTAAAAAAAAAAAAAGTCAAATGTAAAGAATGTAAACAATTTTCAAAAAGAAAACTCCCATAATAAATGCATTAATGGATTATTTCCGTTTCATGAAATGCTGCATAGACTTATTCACCAAAACATTAATTAAAGCAGACACTAACCATAAAAGCGAATGCTGTTTTTATTTTTCAGGCTTTGAAGCACCTGACGTCCATCATGAGGGTCTTTCCCGTCTTTGAGGACTTCCTTCAGCCCCATCGCATAAAGAAGCACGGCATCGTGCAGGTATGCCGAATAGGGGCTCACCTAAAATTGCAGATATAGTATGTATCTGTGATTTTAGTTGTTAGCAGAAGGAGTGTAATTGTTTTTAGTTTCCACTATCTCTTTTTAGTTTAACTACCCATTTTTCATATGTGGGATTATCACGGGGCATTAACCTCTTTTGAAGAAGTCAGGTTGCTCCTGAATGGTTGTCCTCTGAGTCTTTCAAATACTTGCTCAAAGAAGTCATAGTACTCGTAGCCTTCGTAAGATCTCTGGCCAATGATGAAAGCCATGTCAAATGCTCTCAGGGCAGCTTGGTTCATCGAGCTGTTAAGGGCGTATTTCCACATGTTATCCTGCTCAGGAATAAAGCAAGACATGTTAAAAAAAATAAAGATAATAAAGTTCTATTTTTACACATGTTTTGCTGCACATTTTTACATGAGGCAGTTGATCTACACCCCCCGCCCATGCACATTTTATGCAACAGTCTTTCAGCACAATATCAAGAGCAACTTTAAAACCCCTTTTACACGATCACTGTTTTAAAGCTGGCGATGGTGTTTTCAGCCAACCAAACGTCAGCTGATGTTAGTTTTATTCGTTTGGTGGCTGCGGCTGAGAAACTCTGCCAGCGACGTTTGTCATTTCAACTGAAACGGTTACAGGTTAGAAAAGACCAACATGCATTTGTCGGCCTCTGGAATAAGTTGACCTATTCATCTAAACATGACCAAGAAAAAAAAATGTATAAAGTGACAAATTTCATGAATCCGTTTGCAGACTAGTCGATTCAAAAGTATAGCTATGTTTTCTATAATACACACAAGTAAAGAGAAGTTAATATTACTTTCTTTTTTTTTTCTATCAAATCATAGTGGCTGCAAACAGATGTTTCCATACATTTTGTAATGTGAAAAGTATTTCACTTTTGTTTACCTGGATAATGATTTCACACAGAGCTGTAGTGAATTTTGAATTAAAAAGAATTCTACTCCCGTGGTTACATTATTAAGCAATCATTTAATAGGCTGTATGTATAGGAGGATACTATTTTTCATGAGCAACTAAATATTAATTTAAATAATTCTTGAAGGATACACATTTTAGGAATGTAAAAAGTGAAAAACGCATAGCACCTTGGGAAAAATGTCTGATTTACAAGCTATATGACCACAGAGAGTTTAGCTGCCTTGAGACAGAATGACCATCAAAAAATAATGCAATTTGACCACAAAATGGTGTAAAACAACTGTAAAGAGACACAGTATGACCACAAAATGATGTGAACATTAATAGACTACATGAGTGCATTTCTATACCCCACCTGTGAGACTGTGTTCTGAAAGTTTTACTCACCGCGCCTCCACTGACCTCAAAATGCTGCACCAGGAAGAAAACATAGTCACCATTCATCAGACCCTGTCTCTCAGCCTCCAGCAACAGAGCCATTGAGTCCTCGCTGTTTGACAGCACCACAATCACTAAAGACACGGCACAGCAGGACACACGAGTCAAACACAGCGGTGAACACGTGGGAGTACACGTGTATTTGTTTGACAGAACCTAACATGTCGCAGAGTGCTCACAGAAATATTCTCTCACCCCTGGCAACTGTTGAGATGTACTTCACGTTTCGATAAACCAGCTGAGGATTGCTGGTGTCAAACTGCACTGATGCAGTCACTTTGAATTTCTCTCTCAATGGATTCTCAACTGTTTTCCACAAAGCGTCCACTTTGTCCCAGGTATTCGATTCCAACCCCCCTCCGATAATTGCCACATGCTTCCACCCAAAGAATTCCAGAGTCTTCACCAGGACCTGCGAGCTTCTTTTGAGAGGGGGCACAATTTTGATGTAGGAGTCATAGATAGCACTGTTGTCTGTTTTGGAGGATTGTCCAACAAACCCAAACATGGGGATGTTCCATGCCGATGCAATGAGACCAGTGACCTAAAAATCAATAAGAATAATCTTTTGATTGTCAAAAAATTCAGTTGGGACAGAGAATGTTTTTACTTTTACTGCCTTTAATGTATAAAAGCACCTCAGAAACACATTTTTTTTCCTGTGTGTGTCATTTAAATTAAAATTGCAGGGACAGTAGCACAAGCTATTTTCTGCATTCAAGGATAAACACAACAATTCATACCTCAGCCTCTCCTGGACATGCTGGACCAAAGAGTGCAGACACATTTTGTTTCCACACTTGGTGAATGAATCCTCCCAGGGAAATTTTGGGATTACAGTCTGTGTCCATGTACACAAAATCCAGACTGAAGTTGCCCAGAAAGGAGGGATTAGTGTTCACCTTCTCCACAGCTATCTGTACGGCCGAGCCCAGGCGCAGGGCGCTAAAAGGGAAGGACATGTTCCAGGGAGCCTGGAAGCCAATGAGCAACTTGTATGGCTGTGACCCATTTGTGCTGTTGTTAAGAAGAGCAGCTGCACTTAACACAAAAGTCAACTGAAGTACCAGGATGTGGCTCATGCCAGAAGAATATGCTGCCCTCGAGAACCCTCTCATCCTTTTAGTTGCTTGGTGTTACTGGGCTTAAATAACCCAATTTCCCTGGTGATGCTGGACAGTTGTTTAGGGAGGAGACAATTTAAATATGAGGAGGAGAGAGGGAGGTACATACAGTATAAAGGCATTAGGTCATCTGTTCCTTCCTATGGTGTAAAACCATAGTTAGCCCATGCAAAAATCCCTATGTTTTGGTCCAGTCATTCCCTCAGACTGGACTAAAGATGGTTCATGGTGATTTTTTTGGTAGGGGATCGGCAAATAAATCTGCTGAATTTGGGTCTCCGTGTAAAACGTGGGAAAACACTGATTCAGTCCATCATCGAAATCAGTGGATGTCCTCAAATCAGTCATTGTTTTCTCTCATAACATTACTCTTAATGATAATTAAAACACCTTAATGCATAGAGGACAAGGTAGATTTATGTCTGTATTAGGGCTGCAAATACCACTTATTTTCTCCACTCGTCCTTTACCCTAGAAAATGTAAATCACAACGTTCAAAAAGCCAAAAAATATGATGTGATATGATATAAAAGTCTTCATCAACACAACAACATCACATACTAATAGTATTTATCGACTAATCATTGAGGATCTTATCTGATTTCTCATGTTTGTCCCTCACGGCGAAAAACTGATTTGTCATGTCTGTTTGAGGTTGAATCTTAATTTTCCTTCTGTTAGTTACTGTATCTATAATTAAGACAGCAAATGACAAGATAAGGCCCTGATTAGCCCTTATCACACGTGGATCAGTAAATTTCAAAGGTACCACTGCCTCGTTATCGCTTGTAAATCCTGTGTCAAAGTTCATCCTAATCTTTTATCTTTTCCACTGCACATGGCAGAGTGGGAGTGACAAATAACTTTAGGATGATTAGTTTAAAGGAGGAGAGGTTTAATATAATAATTTTATATGTATGTTAACACGTTGTAAAGCATCTGCACACAAATACGGAGACCGTCAACGCAAATAAAGCAAAAACCCAAAAGTGAAAACTGTGTTGCAGCTCTCGTTGCAGGAGTGTAATCTGCTGACGCAGGAATCACATGGGGCTGGCAGGCTGAGCCTTGCTCTGTGCGGGGAAGGCTGCTCACACCTGTGTGCAGTTTAAGGTGCTAATGATGACAGGTGGGCAGATTCTACATTAGTGGTGCTGCTGGCTTCAGCTGCCTTGTCCCCTGGAGATCCCTGCTCAGCCTGACCCCATATTAATCCCACAAGGTAAAAGCTTTTCCTGATCAACCTTTGTTTACATCCCATTGTCTAGCAGAATCTGATCATTCACACAAGAAAACATGTTTGAGGTTAGGGCACAGTTTGAACCCTGCTAAGTGGATAAATACTGTATAAAAAGCTGAGACAGGAGGAATGTTTGGCATAAAGAAAATCAAGTGAAAATCAAACCTGATGCAGGTTTGCCTGGTCTCAATTCATGAGGCATGTTGTACATACTTAAAATGAGACTTCCTTGTAAAACAAACATTCATTTACTAGCGGAATAACATGCAACATTTCAGTTTTTTTTTTAGAAATACATGCTACAGTTCAAAAAAATAAAAAGTTGAATTTCATATGCAAGAAAGTTTTGTTTCTCAGCACGTGTTGCGTTAGTTATTTAAGTGGTGCAACATCACCTGAACTTTGACATCAACTTTGAACTTTGACAACATTTGACCGTAATGTACTGGACCTACATTTTCTTAAATGAACAAAAATAAATACCTTTTAAAGTCATTTGTGTGCAACTGATTGAGTCTTCCCTAAAACCTGCACTGTGAGGGTGATTAATAAATGGATCAAAAACGGTTATATTTGTAAAATGGTTGTTCTCAATTAAAAATATGGCAATTGAGCTCCTAGGAAGATGCAGTATGGTTTGTGGTGCAGCTTATTTTATTTTCATTTTCATTGGTTTCCTCCAAGTAAACACCACTTGTGAAGTTGTGACGGCTAGGATTAAGTTATGGGTGCCACTGCTACCATGGACTGTGGGTCTCAGTCATGGATTCTATGTACTGCACCGATTTTATGCTACTAGTGATTATGTAATTCCAATTTACACTTGATTACACTGACGACAATTTTTCATCTCAAATTTTTCAAAATCATTTTAGGATCGAAGACTTGAACTTGGAATGGAAGAACCTTTTTAGATACAGTTTTATGTGGTGGTTATTTAACCTGTGCAAGTATCTTGAAAAGGAATACTCCTCCATTTTGATCCCTATTGGGACTTTAATTGATATACATCAATTAGATAATGGCTTTTCAGCATCTCTGACAAAGCCTCAGATATAATCTGAAATAAAAAATTAAGTCCATTTTTGGCTGGTACAACTAATGTACAGTACATGTTAATATTAGAATGTACACTTAGGATTGTTTCTGTGCTCATGGCCATTTTTATCAGTGGAAGTGATGATGGCCAAGGTTCAAAGGTTACTTTGACTCTATCAGGCTGTTTTTTTTATGGGCTTTCACTCTGTGTATCACACTTCAGAGCAGCAGAGGAGGATCTGCTGTGCACACACACCAGTACACATCTGCCTGTTTACTGGGAGCAGAGAAGAACATCTGAGAACCAACATCGGGTAGGAACCATGGGAATTTGTCCTTTTTTTTTTTTTTATTTTTTTAATAGGAAACTGACTTTTATATCTTCTATAAACACTATTAATGAATATACTGTCAACAATTTTGACACATAAAACATGTTGCAGAGATGAAGAACTTGGTTAATGGTTCTGAAGAAAAAAGTCACATTTGGAACATGCTCAAACATGTTTGTCTGATGCAAAATCAATTAACTTTTGCACCACCTTTTGCAAGGGTTTTGTAAATCAAAAATCTGCTATCCCTGTATATACAAAGTTATTGCTCTACTCTATTGGTCAGGCTATCTTGAGTGATTAGGAATGCCTTTAACTGTTGCACAAGTCAAGTAGACTTTGACCTCAAGTTATTGTGGAGATGATTTTACACGAGAGCCAAGGAGCTCAGAACATATAATTTGACATAGGACTTTATATTTTATAATGTAAATGAATTATTTGACTTAAGCATTTGTAAAAAATCTGTCTGTGGAGCAGACTTTGCACCATGGACTTCCTCTTCCAGATGCTGTTCTCCCCTCTCCCGACCCCAGTCATCGTCTCCCTGTTCGCCCTGGCAGCTGCTGCTCTGTTTTACCTCAACACACGGCCCAGTCCTATCCACAGCCCTGCTGACCTCAAGAATCAGACTATTGGGATCAAGGTAAAGAGTGTCGGGCTGTTAGAATTTTGCACTGTAGTACTTAAAATGCACCCATATGCATGCCTAAATGAGCTGTTGGCTACATGCTTGTGTTCTGTTCATGAAAATGCAAGGTGGACGAGTGAAATGTCACTTTCACAGCTTTACCCTTGGACGTATGCGTGTTGGAAGTTGCATTATATGAACAATAATTTTAATTGTTAATAAGGGAAGTGCTTCATGTCCCCAGGATGGAGCAAGAAAGACTGCTTTGCTTGAGGACAACAACAACCTGATCTCATGCTGCCACGATGCCAAGACCCTCTACGAGGTTTTTCAAAGGGGGCTGAAAGTGTCAGGTGACCATATCTGCACATTTACACCCTTTACAGCCAATGTATAGCCTCCATCTTTATTCAAACTGAATGATAGTTCAAGTAAACAAACCACAGCATTTCACCACTTTACCTAAATGCCTAATTGTTACTGTGAGGCTGTCAACATGTGCAGCTTTTGTACAAATTATTTGAATACATGCCATTGGATGTTGGCCTCTTGTTGTCTTTGCAGGTAATGGACCATGTTTGGGCTACAGAAAGCCAGGAAGGCCATACCAGTGGCTGCGGTACAAGCAGGTAAACTCCTCAAACACTGGGGAAAAAGCATGGTGAAGACTGACTTCTATGAATTTGAGCTGACTTTTCTGTTCTCTCATCCACCTTTTCAATGAAGGTCTCCGAAAGAGCGGAGCACCTGGGGTCGGGGCTCCTTCATCGAGGTCTGAAGCCAAACACTGACACTTTTATTGGCATCTTTGCTCAGAACAGACCTGAAGTGAGTAACATGTTGTATTTGTTTGTTGTAAAAGAGTTTATTTTAATGTTACCCACATGTTGTAATGCTGCTGTGTGTCATGGGTGCTTTACAGTGGATTATTGGTGAACTGGCCTGTTACACATACTCCATGGTAGTGGTTCCCCTGTATGACACCTTGGGTCCTGAGGCTCTTGTGTTCATTATCGACCAAGGTAATTGGAGCTTCTCTCTGCACTTTTAATGCTGATAATTTCATCCGTGTCCAGTAATTTGCTGGTCCCCACAGAGATTTGTATCAAGGGTTTTATAATCTCTTCTCACTTGTTGTTTATCACACCCTCAGTCTGTGACTATATGAGCTTTGCTGGACTTTACAGCAAGTCTGTAATTATAAATAAATGCTTAGCTGACTTTTATAGCCCCTAGTTTTTTTTGTTTGTTTTTTCTATTGTGAATTTCACTACAATGTTGACATATTTGCACCATGTGGCCACTCTTTACCACTGCTTATGCACACATATGCATGAAGTTTACATGTATTGTGATTTTTAAATGCTCTGCTTTCAGCTGAGATCTCCACAGTGCTCTGCGACAATCAAAAGAAAGCAGAAATACTTCTGCAGAACCGGGAAAAAGGTCTGAGTCCCGTCCTCAAAACCATCATCATCATGGACCCATTTGACTCGGAGTTGGTTGAGAGAGGATCCAAATCTGGGGTGGACATTATGTCCATGCATGACGTGGAGGTAAACGCACGGTGAACACACAGTTGCCTGCAAGTCATTGCTCACTGGCTGTAGCTCAAAACATTGTTTTTTTGTTTCCAGGCTGTGGGAAAAAGTAATCTTCAAAAGCCAATTGTAAGTTTTATATTTATGATTTTTTATATATATCTATTATAATGACAAAGTGAATACTGTTATGTAAAGATTTTATGTCCCAACAGCCACCAAACCCAGAGGACCTCAGTATTGTTTGCTTCACCAGTGGCACTACAGGTGATCACTTTAGATTTTTATGGGTCTATGAGTGTGTGTGTGTGTGTGACAGATTTACAGGTACAAATCTATTTTTAACACATCTATTTTGTAAATGCTTTTATTTATCTTGCAAAATGATAGTTTACATGTAATGAAGCAAGTGTATTACATTTCCAGTGTAATACATTCTAAATAATTAATTAAATAACAAATATTTAGAATTATTAAACCTTTTCACAATACTTGAATATTCTGAGCTGCCTTGCATGGTCCCAGTAGGATGAATTAATTCTGGTGATCCTGAGTTTTGCCCATGTGCCACCATGAGGCACGTCATCATTATATATCACTAATTATAAAATAGACATTTTCTGATGTTTTCATTAGCTTATGTGTTTATTGCCAATTATCTTGTAGCTAAGCTTGTATGCTGACATCATACAGTTTATGAATAATTCCTAAACTGTGTTTTCCAAGTCTTGAAGAGCAAAATGTTTTGCATGTGTTTTCAGGAAACCCCAAAGGAGCAATGCTGACGCACCTGAATGTTGTCTCTGATGCTGCAGGTGTTGTCAAAAGCTTTGAGGTACCAAACAGTAATTGTAAAGTTACCATTTGAATATATACTTGTGAAAAGACCTGTGTTTGACAGATGGTCTGTGTTTCCCTTAGACGTCAATTATTCCATCGACTCAGGATGTCAGCATTTCATTTCTGCCTTTGGCGCACATGTTTGAGAGAGTTGTACAGGTAAGAACATGATTATTTTTTTTAAATGTATGATTCTATCTATACATGGGAGGTCAGAGGTCAACTGTTTGCTTCCACACCCGCGCCTATAGAGGAATTACACAGTGCATCATCACGACGACATCACTGGTATGGGAACACTCCCAAGGCAGAGAGGAAGGCCATCAAGAGTCCTAAAGACTCTTTTGGAGAGTTCAATAATTGTTTATGACCTCCCATCTATGGACACATCTATACACACCGCTACAGGGAAAAAACAAAAGGATTCTAATAAAATATATATATTCTCACATCACCCAGCTCGGGCATAAACATTCACTGTAAAACCTAAAATGGCAGACTGGACAACACACAAAGCAAACTTTTATAAAGGCTTCTTTCTAGCCACAGTCAGACTGATGGCAGATGACATTAGGAAGCACCTATCACCTATCAATTACTGTAAAAATGTACAGTATACAATAAACAGAGTGTTTAAGGGAACTTGACAGTGCCTAATTGTATTTTTATCGTGTGTACAATATGATAGCTTTTCCTTATTTATTGTCTCTTAATACTTCTGACTAGAAACAAATTATAACTCCATGTACAAATGGCAACAAAAAGGTTTTTTTTTTTTTTTTAAATGTATTATTTTTTTTCCTCTGGTCTTTCAGACTGTGATGTATGGACATGGAGCAAGAGTGGGATTCTTCCAGGGTGACATCAGACTGCTGCCAGATGACATGAAATCCCTGCAGCCCACCATTTTCCCAGTTGTTCCTCGACTTCTGAACCGTGTCTATGACAAAGTCGGTAGACACAACAGCCCCCTCATTCTGCTTAAACCATTGACTGAAAACATTCCAGTTTCTTCACTGTAGATGCAAGAACTTCCCTTTTTTGTTAACTAGGTCCAGAGTGGAGCTTCATCACCATTCAAGAAATGGCTTCTTAACTTTGCTGTGGAGAGGAAATTTGCAGAAGTCAAGGAGGGAATCATTAGGAACAACAGCATATGGGACAAGCTCATCTTCCACAAAGTCCAGGTAACTGTGTGGTGGGAAAACAAACACACATTTGAGATAAATAATTCAATTAAAGTTAAAAAAACAAACAAACACATTAATACATAAAATGTCTATCATAATTCATCCATCTGTCACTCTTTCAGTAGATGTTTAACATGTATAATGCTAAGGTCTGTCTTCTTCTTTGCCCTGTCATGTGACAACTGTCCACTTCCACCCAGGCAGAGGTGACTTTAACTTGCCTGTTAAAGACTACTAAGACGCACTAAAATTAACCAAATGGGTTTGATGATTATAAAGCTGTATGTGTATGAACACACAGTATAAATCCATCTCTGCGTTTTGTTAAATTAAGCAACTGCTCTATATACTGTTGTATTGAACTAGTAAACCATTTTAAATGCGTAAGGTTGCTGTTGTACATATTTTACATAATTATATCACCTTTAAACTTTGGCTGCAGGAGTCTCTGGGTGGACGTGTGCGGATCATGGTGACTGGAGCAGCTCCCATATCTCCCTCTGTTCTCAATTTCCTTAGGGCGGCTTTAGGCTGTCAGGTAAAGAGAAAATGATTTTGTGCTCAGCTTTTCTTAATTGAATGTGTTATTGAAAGGTGAAATATGTTGTTAGGTCATGTTTACTTAACCTTGAGTCCCTCTTTAGTTAAGACCCCCCCCCCCCCACAACACACTCATCATCACCTCTTCACCTAAATTGAGTTCACAGTTATTCCTAAAATAATTTGAATCAACTGGAAGGTTTAAAAAGGACAACACACTCATCATCACCTCTTCACCTAAATTGAGTTCACAGTTATTCCTAAAATAATTTGAATCAACTGGAAGGTTTAAAAAGGATGATGTTGACTTGTTTCTCTCACTGGTGAAGTGGAATATCTGCAGAAAAACCACACTGATACAGTAATGCTTGCACAACAGCATCCATCTGGTGCTGTGTGCATGATGTCATGATGACCTGGTCACTGCTCTTAAATCTGCTTTCATTTGACTGGTGCCAGATCTTTGAAGGATATGGACAGACGGAGTGTACAGCTGGCTGCACCTTCACCATGCCAGGTGATGGCACTTCAGGTAAGTAGTTGTGAGGCAACCTGACGTCACACTTAGTTTCTTAATACCTGCTCGACACTGTGAATGACTTTCTATCCTCTGAATGCCTTTACGTTTACTTTTGGTTTTGTCGACATTATAGATATCTTTAATTTTTCTTTGGCTTCTCCCTTTAGGGGTCGCCACAGCAGATTTCCTACATGTCGTCCTCTGTTACACCAACTGCCCTCATTGTCCTCTTTCACAACATCCATGAACCTTCTCTGTGGTCTTCCTCTTCTCTTTATGCCTGGCAGTTTCATCTTCAACATCCTTTTCCAGTATAATCACTATACCTCTTCTGCACGTGACTGAACCATCTCATCCTTGCCTCTTATTGACTTCCAAACTATTCAACCTTAGCTGTCTCCCAAATATGCTCTACCTTGGTCAATCCCAACAAAGATCTCAGCATCTTCAGCTCTGCCACCTCCAGCTCCACCTCCTGTCTTTTAAAACAGTGCTTTTGTCTCCAAGTCCTACATCGTTGCTTCCACACATAGTTGATTTCACTACTTGTGTGTTTTAGGCACATCACCCCTGTCAGTGAACCCTGACAGATAATTCATTAATGTTTGATATCAGAAGGACTTGCTTCAGGTTTTCAAATACATTCTTTAAAAAAAGCAAGTAATGTGATACAACATTGTACAAATAAGTTACCAGAAACTGTTTTCCACAGGGCATGTTGGTGTTCCGCTGCCTTGTAATATTGTGAAGTTGGTGGATGTGGAAGAAATGAACTACTTTGCTTCAAACGGTGAAGGGGAAGTAAGTTGTGCAAGTCACTTCCCAATTTCATAAGTGAAGTGAAAATTGGGAACCAATTCGGTTTTTCATGCTACTGTAAATCTCATTTTGGTAAATGTTTGACAAGAGTAAACAGAATTACCATTTAGTTTTTTCCTGTTTGCACTTTAATGGTGGATGCATATACATCTCTCAGGAAAACCTAATGTCTAGATCCACTCTAGTTTCTAAGCAGTATTTAACAAGATCCATTAGAAATGCAAGTCACTTTGAATCCAATTATTCATATTGGACATTAAAAGCACACAACTCTTTAATTTCACTTTGTCTCTGAATTTTCTTTCCAGGTCTGTGTCAAAGGTTTAAATGTGTTCAAGGGATATTTAAAAGACCCAGAGAAAACTGCAGAGGCCTTGGATGAAGACGGTTGGCTCCACACTGGTGACATTGGAAAATGGCTTCCGGTAAGAAAAGCAAATATTTGTTTTGTGTGTAAATGAGCCAAGCAATTAATTCATGAAAATGCAAGACAAGCTCTTCGGCAGATTTTGTGGAGTCTGGTTGTGCTTTATATTCAAGTTCAATGCTTGAACAAAGTGATCATCCACGGGGACCAAAAAGTTAATAAGTTGACAAGATTTTCTTCATGATTCATTTGTAGTGAAATGTAACTTGTGTAAACTGCCTGTATGTACAGAGTGGCGTTCTGAAGATTGTTGACCGTAAGAAGAATATCTTTAAGCTGGCACAGGGAGAGTATATCGCACCAGAGAAGATAGAGAATGTGTATGTACGCAGTGGACCAGTGGCCCAAGTATTTGTGCATGGAGACAGTCTACAGGTACATTTAACCCAACTTACAGTATTTGGTTCCTGTGAATATATCGAGCATAGTGTGATAATGAATCATATTTCTGACTCTAGTCCTGCCTGGTTGCCATTGTGGTCCCTGATCCTGACATCCTGCCGGATTTTGCCAAAAATCTCGGCTGCCAAGGCTCCATTGAAGACCTCTGCAAACGCACAGTAATGTTTCATTCTCATCCTGTTTTGGTTAACTTTTAATTACAACAACAAACTGATGATATCAGTGTGTCTTCACATTTCACTTTTTTTTCCAGTGGAACAAGAATATCTGCAGAAAACAATCATTAACATTTAAAGTAGACAGTTGAACTAGTCCTGCATATGCTTGCTGTAAAATCCATAATACCCCAAGATATGCACATTTATGCTGTTTAATTTGGACTCTTCTTTCAGCTAAGAAACATTTTAACACAAACTGTTCTCTTACAGGAAATTAAGAAAGCCATTCTCTCAGACATGACCAAACTTGGCAAAGAAGCAGGCCTCAAGTCCTTTGAGCAGGTAACAGGAATTCATGAATTCCCAACTGAACAAGTCAGAAAAACGTATTAGAAATTAAATTATTAAACATTTAAATTACAATTTAAAGTGAACATTAAAAACTGGAAAATGTTGGTTCTCTTCCTGCCTCCATGCGTCGGTTTCATAGATGGTCAGTGACTTTATATGGGTTTTGCCTTGTAACAATAATTGCCTGTTCAAATCCCAGGATGGTTCAAGGACTGGGGGGCTGGCTGGGGTGCCAATGAGTAAGGCACTTATTCCCCCATGGGCACCAATAATTGCTGCCCACTGCCCCGTGTCCCAATCTGTGTGTGTGTGTGTTCACTACAATTGGCATCTTGAAGCTGTAGCCAAATACTGCTCGACTGTCTGAACCGAATTTCCCTCTCCTTTTCCCCTGATACAGGTGAAAGATGTCTACCTCCATCCAGAACAGTTCACCATTGAGAATGGTCTGTTAACTCCGACACTTAAGGCCAAGAGGGCTGAGCTCAAAGCTCTCTTTCAGCCACAGATTGACAAAATGTACGCTTACCTTCAATAAATGAAATGAACAAATACCACCAACTTAAACCTGCTGTAGTTTCATGTTTGTTGTTTCCGTGGTGGCTACCTGATTAAAACGAATGAGTTCACTTGTGCAATATTCTTCAGAAATGTCCACAACAAGGGAGATCTGCCATGTTTCTGGCTTTTGGAGTGACAAACATTGCTGAGGTGTGAGTCATCTGAGACAGTGAGGTTCTGTTAAACTCATCTTCTCTCTGAAATGCTGCAGCACAGTTTGGGGGTGAGCTGGACAGACAGACTTCCTTGGCCACGACTAGAGTGAATCATGCTCTTAGGAGTTCCAGCTGAAGACTCGGAGCTGTTTATATCACCTCAACTGTACAAAGGCTTAGAATTCCCCCCCATTGCAGTAACTAACTTGGTGTTTTTCTCACTGGTGGAAGAAATCTTACTTCAGTAAAATAATGCCTGTTTAATGGCGTCAACACAGGCATGTTTTTAAAAGTAAGTTGTTTGCAGAATTTATTACTGTTTTGATGCATATTAAATCATTAATATGACTTTACAGTATATTGCTAGCTTGGTCTTAGCCAGGGTCAGGGAAGTCTCATTTTAATGTAAAGGTAATGGGCAACTGAAATACTGCAAATGCTATATTTAACCAAAATATCTTTAATTCAGGTGTAAAGTAGCAGTGCCAACCATTCTAAATGTTACCCTTAAATGCATTTGACTTCCATAAACTGTCACATAATAGAACAATAATCATAAATGATATTAAAGTAACACAAACTTGGCATTTACTGCTGTAGAACAGTAAAAGTGATTTGTTTCCACTAGGGAACACTATACTAAAAGTGTCTCTCTCCATGTCTTAACTATTGCACTTGGCAGAGAGTCTTGTTTGCACTGACACCCTTAAGCTGTTCGCTTGAGATTGGATCACCCAAGATGGATAATAATGCCACAGGGCCTGCACGTCTCCTGTCTGTGTCTGGCTGCATGAAATAAATTAAAAATGACCACAAAGGAAGAGGCACATCTGTATTTCTCTTCTCCCTGAAGTTCTGTCCAAACAATATCGAGTGCAGTCTGATCAAGACAGCTGCAGTCTGCACCTCCAGTAACTCAAAAGATTTAAAGTGTGTACACTTAAAATACAACATCAGTGCATCAAGTTGACTGATGAAGGGAAGTGGATGAATCCAGGAACAGTAGTGAAGATTAAGGAGAATATATAATATTCCATAAGGATAAGAGATTTTAGAGATTGTAGACTGGCAGTTCAGAACATTTTGAAGAATTATATCGGGTCTAGAGCTGAAAGTGTAACCACAGAAAAGTTTAATTTTTCATTTTTAATCAACACTGCCCCCGTGTGTTACAAAAATACAATTACATGTCTACAAGACAAAGTGACAGGAATTTATCCTTCAAGTTCCACCTGAGGAATAAATAGAAAAAAAGACTAAGTGATACAAGATTAATGTATCTTTTAGTATTTTTAAATCCAGGTTAAAACACTGCTTTTCTCATGTGCTCATGATGGAATGCTTTTAAAGAACAGTTTTAATTATTTTAGAGTAAATCATTGTTTTTATGCTGCACTATCATATTTTATACTCCATGTTAGAGTAACTTTTTGTTTTCTTTTGTTGTCTTTTATTACTCGGTACTAATTGGGTTTTGTTCAAAGTGTACATTTTTAGTGTTTCCAAATTTCTAAAGGCTATTTTGTTTTTATGTTTATGCTGAACAAATAAAGCTGCCTTACCTTACCATAAATTACTATAAGCACGTTTGCCTTTGTTAATGATTGTTTAAACCCATCAACAGCATACTTATTTATTTGGAATAACTATATCAGCAGTTAAGTTTTTTGATTTTTTTTTTTTTTTTTGGCTTTTTTGATAGATGGGTCCGGCTTAAAATAAATAATTGAATATGGCCACAGGGGCTCTAAGCAGCTGCTTAGTTTTTTATTTTTATTATGCTTGGGGGTCATAACAAATGACTTTTTTTTAACCTGGGACCAGGTCTAATATTAGTCACACTCATACCACTAGACACAAAAATGTACTTTAAAAAAAAAAAAAACATTATTATTTTTTTTCCACCTATATCTGACCTAATTATTGATCAAATACTAATTAATTTTTAAATTTTTCTCACCCATTGAATGCCAAATTTTTGTCATGATGCCACCATTTTTAGATGAAAAAAAAAAACAGTTGAAAACATGAATTATTTCCAATATACTACATGCAAGCAGGTTGTTTTTTGTTTTGAATTATTTCAACCTGGGATGTGTCAGTGAGAGGGAGGGGGAAATGGTGACAGTGCCATCTAGTGGAAATAGCATGTTTTTTTTTCCTCCATATGCAGAATATGGCAAAAAGCGACACTATCTAGTGGAGAGTAGTAAAAAAAAAAAAAAATTATAATAATAATTCCAAGGCAAAAACCCCAACTGACACACAGATATAATAAAATGCAAGAAATTATGCTAAGATTTGAATGGGTTTCAATGGCACATTTTTGCGCTTAACATTATGAGTGTAACACTTACACCTTACTGTAGGAGCTTAGCTGGAAATAGCAAGATCAAATACAATTACATAATCTTGCCAAACTCAGCCAACATTTATTTTTTTAAAAAAAAACGAAGAATGAAAAACGCGTCAAATGTACGTTAAAGACTCCCTAAGGGTTAATTTTTTATGACTTAAAAAAATGCGCAGGTGGAACCATGCAGCCAGCAAGTGTTGGCCGGTGCTTTGTCAGAGCGTCGCTGGGAAACTACCGCTGCAGCAGCAGCAGCAGCTGCTGGACACTGACTTCATCGCTTCACCTGAAGTTTCCACCGGGACAGACAAACGCTCTCTCCGCTCTGTGTGAGTCCGGACCCCGGCGCCGGATTATGGCTGCGGCTGCTGCTGCTGGAGGAGCCTAAAGGCAGTGACACACACACACGTCCTTTAAGACTTTAGAGAGAAAGACGTTTGTCAACAAATGTCTGCTCCTCTCTCCGGTCCCCAGCAGTGTGTGCCTGGACTATTGCCAGACTGTGTGCTCCTCAGCTCCGGTGATCAGATTTACCAGCAGCTTCACTTGTCCAACATGGCTTCCCCCGCCACAGGTGACCACACAGAGCAGGTAAGCGGACTTTTCACTTGTCGTGCACCTGAAACCAACACTTTAATCCCTAACGCAACCGTTTGAGTGTCGTTTGTTTGGCTGTTGTTGTTGTTGTTGCTGCTCTGGTTTGTTGGGACTTCCACACAGACTGAATTTACAGACGCAAGTGCGTGTTGTTTCCTTGTTTCCTGATTGTTCAAGTTTGGCTTCAAGTTGTAATTTTCCTTAGTATGAGAGTAAAAAAAAAAAAAAAACAGCGGAGAGAAATGACGATAAACCTGACAGACCCATTTGGTGTGTGGCTCATTTACTCTGGTATGAAAACACTGGCACTCTCGTGTCCGCTGCCATGGAGAAATAACCCGTTTATGTTGAGACATTTTCGCTTCAAGGATTCATTCATCTCATGTCATGAGGTGTTAAAGGTGAAGCCAGTGTCGTGACACTGCACTATTCTTTGTATCTGATCGGTTAAAAGTTGATTATTAACCACAAATCATGTTCTAATATCACCTGTTCTTATGAATAAATGATATTAGTGTCACCCTATCTGTCTGGGCAGCTATATACTTCTATTTCTCTACAGTTATTATAGTTTTAAATGGGGACGAATGATATTTTTTTCCCCCCAGATCAGTTGGTATCCATAATTGTCACAATCAATTAAAAATAGATCTTTGCTCCTGATTGAAAGTTGAAGAAAACAAGTTATTTATTGTTTCAACCTTCTTCATGAACGTGAACCAAACACTTCCAACACCAGTTTTAAGAGAACATAATGGCAGTTCACGTGAAACACTTAACACTTTCCCCTGTAGAAACAGTTATTCTTCTGTTGTTTTAGAACTGCATACATGTTGTTACCTGTGTTTTTTGGACGAGTTCCAATAAAGTGATTAAACTGTTTGGTGATTATAGCTTTGCTAAAACAACAAATCTAATTGTGGCCGAAGACTTAGCACAGTTCTACATTATAATATAATTTGTGAAACTAAAATGTTGAAAATTTGTACTCTCACTGTGAATGCTGCTTCTTCTTTTGTTGCCTTTCTTGTATCTCTGGGGTTTTGGACACATATCAAAATTGTTTCAGGGAAAGTCTGATTAATTTTTAAACCAACACTTTATAAAGCTGATGCTGCGAACTCTGAACATAAATCCACTCGGTTTGGCGACTGTTCCACCCCAGACTGACTTCAGCCTTGACCCACAATCAGTTTTACAGCAGAAGAGGAATATAGGAGCAAGTGTCAACATGTTTATCAGTGATTTCCAATAAATAACATGTCACAGCCAGTCTGCAAATGTCAAGATACCAGTCTGTCTGCTCAGGTGTGCTGTAATGATTAGGAACGGAGATTAAAAGAAATCATCACATTAATACTGAAAGACATAATATGAGCATTATGCAGAAATGTGCCTTTAATCAACTTAACTGACAAATGTTTCACAATTCTGGAAAATGAGCAAGTCTCAAAAAAGAAAGAAAGAAAGAAAGAAAGAAAGAGAGAGAGAAAATGTGCCTATTGCACATTAATCATGAAAGTGAATATAATATTTGACTGTATGACTATATATGACTATATGACTAAAGCTGGACTACAAGAGATTTTATAAAAATTAAGATTCTGATAATCATAAGGAAAGTAAGCATTTGTCATCAGTAGCCAGTAAAAAGAAGCTTTTTATTAAAATGATGTTTTAATTTGACAGTAATGTTTACCTGTTTTGGTAGTTTCTTCAGTGTCAATGTAAAACGAAGGTCAGTGATACTGTGGTTAAGAATGACTCCTTGTCTTCAGTTTGACTTGAAGTGCTGAATTAAAAACAGGACAAACACTGTGTCAGCATTCAGGCACTTTTAATGAGTAAAAAAAGTGATTTATCCCACCTTTGGTTCCTGTACTTGAAATCCAATCCCCTCCTTTCCAACTTCATTTGTAAAGCACTTTAACAACCACAGTGTACCAGAATGCTGTAGAGAATAATAATAATAAAAAAAAAAGAAAAGAAAATACGCCAAACTCTGAGAGGGCTATTTTTTAAAATGAATACAATGGTGACTATAGATTTTAAAGGCTTGAATTGGCGCATATAATCAATTATTCAATAATTTTTTTTTAGTTTGTCTTATATGTGATACATTGATTTCCAGATGAACTCATTTGAAAGCGATTCACAGCCAATGACAGGAACCACGAAATGACTGATGTCTGTCTTTCTTCTTACCGCAGTGTCTTTGCCTGTTTATCTGTGTGTCTTTCAGTCTGTCTGTCTGTCTGGGCATTAATGGTTGACCACAGATTGCATTAGGAAATGGTAGGCAGTTAAGTTCTTTCTTTAGCTGTAGTAGTAACTGCCCGTTTTTATGACGCCGTGTAGTTTTGGAGGTTTGTTGTGGCCGAGCAAACACAGTGAGGCTCCACCTGTGTCCTGTTCAAAAGTAAAGGGACAGAACGGTGGAGCCTGCAGAGTCGGGTGTATTTGTGCAGCAGCCACGGTTGGCCCAGTGTTTGGCAGGAAGAACCTAATTATTGTGATGACATTGTAAACACATTTGTAACTGGTTTTGCATCTGTAGTCCTTTTTTTAAACAGTTTTAAACTTTGTGAAAACTGAGTGACACAGGCAAAGCTTTGTGCTCTCACAAATGCTCAAGTAATCAATTGGCAGAAAATAAATCAACAGCTATTTTCGTAGCCAAGTAGCAATTTCAGCTCAGTCTTCAAAAAATATGTCACGTTTGTCACCCTAGTCTGTGGAGAAATTACAACAGGCATTTCTGAATATTGTTAATATTTTCCATTTAATATTGTAGTCAATCACCAGTTCATTGTTGCAGCATCTTCTCATGTCACGGTCAACATTTGTGTTTTAACTGCCAAGTGCTAAAGCTTGAAAGCCAAAACTGATATTTGATGTTCAATCAATCAGTTCACTTCCCACAGACCTTAGATGTGTGGTTTTGACCATTGTGATTAACAATTAAAAATGTGTTTAACATTTTTGTTTATGAATGTTAATTATTATCTATGTCAACAATTATTGCTTTATTTTCCACTGGTTGAATAGTAACATGGACATGTGCAGATGGTCCAATTTACATCTGAAAAATGAACGTATCAATGCTGTTTGTGGGCAAGTCTGATTGTTGGACTTCAAAATATGCCAATGTGAATGGGCTGAGAGAATTCACTGTTATATTTGAAGTGAAGAGCAGCCAGAGCTGACAGATGAACATCAAATTCATCATCAAATAATGATCAGTACAAAATGTTTTCTGCTTCTATCTTCTCTACATTTGGGTTTCAGTCAGGCAATTTCCAAAACCAGGGACCTAGAAAATTCTGAATAATTAGGATCAATGGTTTTATGCAGTGCTTACACATGGTAACCAGTGATGGGATGATAATTGACAACTGTGAGGCCAACAAAGATTTGCTTAGCCATGTTGTAGATTTTGTATGGATTTATATGACACAAGCCTTTCTGTTGTGACGAGAAAAGTTTAGCCGAGTCAGCGTGCTGCACGGGAGGGAGGGAGGCAGGCAGGCAGCTAACTGATTCTCTTATTCTGACTCTCAGCGCAGCCTATTGTTGTGAAGCGGGTAAACATGACCTCAGTTGTGATGAGGTAATGTCAAATCACTGTGTTTGTTCGTGAGGAGAGGACGACGTGGTGTTCAGTAAACGCTGCTCGCTGACATCGAACCTAACAACCGGCAGAACTGTGTCACATTATTGCAGGGAATATCCTGAGCCTCATACAAACATGACAGTGGAGGGATTATTTGCCATCAACAGTTATTTCTGTCTTGGCCAGGTCTCCCTTGAAAAAGAGGTCCTTATTTTCAGTGGGACTTTTTTCCTGGTTAAATACATGTAATTACCGTAAATAAAGGAATTTCCTGAAGTGAATTTTGAATTACTTTGGTTTACATTTAGAGAGAAACGTTTTGACAGGAAGTAATAGCTTGTTGTTTTTTTTAATCAAACATCCCGTTTTTCTAATCTGTTCTGTTCTGTTTGGCCTTGGTGGAGTGCCATTCTAGTACAGGGTCACCTTTAGGTCAGTGTTTCTCTGTCTAGTACATTTACACAGTCATAAAAGTTTTTCTTCCTTCCTGCAGATCAAAGAGTAATTATCCCTCTAACTCAGAGGAAAACATCTTTATGTGTGACTCATCTTATCTGTGAAGGTTTCGGCTCACCTAAGATTTTAGTTTCCATGCAGCCTTCAAAACAACCTGGCGGAAACTCAGTGCACATTTGATTAAATTTTGTCTTAAGTTTTAAAAATGTGGTGCAGCACATTTTTGACACTTTTGACCATGAAGGCTATTTGAAATTTTGAAAAGCCAACAGTTTGTAACAAAAGGTTGAACCATGCCTAAAAATGATGACATGACACTTGTTTGAGAACTACAGATGAGGGATCAGACCATAATGATTAACCTTGTCTAACTTTAGCTGTTAAACACTGACAGATTCATTATTTCAATTTAAACAAGTCTATTTATCACTGCAACAAAAAGGATTATTTATTTCAGCCCAAAGCCAAATACAATTTTATATCAAATATAACTGCCCCTGTGGCTCAGCAGTGCAGGGACTGACAAAACATCTGCACACTGATAGAAAGGATGAATGAATGAGTGCCAGTGTGTAAGCATTGACTAAGTATACACACCCACTCTCTCAGACACTACATACAGTACAGGATCATAGCACTGACTGACACTGTTGTATGTCTGTCTCAGTGGGTCACAGAGTGTCAGCTGACTCTTCTCCTGAGGATGAGCGTGGATCAGCATTCCCATGAATGGTTTCCTCAGTGTGGAATAAAATCTCTACTATGTTATATTTCGTATTATCAGCTACGGAAGTTAATTTGCCAGTGTTGTAGATGTTTAGACCACTAAGTGTTTATCGGCAGTGGCAGTGCTGGAGGAAATATTCACACCTTTTTAGTAATTTAACGCCACACTGAAAAAAATGCTCCATTACAGGTCCTGCATTGCTTCTAGTGTTACTCCTTAGTTGTAGTGGGAGTCACTTACGCAATCTCAGGCTCACTTACTGCCTGAGGGGAAATTTTCTTTGTCTTCCTCTATCTCACTTACACTCTATATGGGCTCCAATAGTGCAGGGGTGGAATTAAAGTAGATTTAAAGATTCAGTGAGTAACGTCTGCCACCGAAAAACTGTTAGTGATATAGAGGTGGGCAATATATATTTCCTATGATGTTATCGTGATTGGTGTTTTAACGATGTGCTAATTTACACGCACCCAAACGCGGCGAATTCACTGAAATTGTGCCGCAGAATCCCACCTTGCTGCAGCAGTCAGTGGGAATAAGTGTCACATGATCATCCTCCCTGCCACACAGGCCAGGTTAGGCGTGTGTGGTGACGTTAATAGGGAGAAAACATGGAAAAACCAGGGTTATGTTCAGTTACAAGTCTTTGAATTTTTAGTTGAAAGCTTAAGTTTAAAGAAAGTGATAAGAGTTCTCCTTGTGTACATTGTGTCCATTAATCTATAAGCATCAATTAATGACCTAAACAAGTCACATTTTAAAGGATGTTGACTAATTATTGTGATCGTCAAAATCTAAAACAAAATTAAGATATATCCCCCCCCAAGACTTAGTCCATGCCTCATGTGAGCTGCAGAGCTTATGGAAAGATGACTTTTTTCAGGGATCAGGGGTCTCAAATTCAAATGATTGGGGGTCAGCAAGCATTGAATCTAGTCAGACGGGGCCTGTCAAGTGGGAAAAACAACCTTTTCAATAAAGGTGGCAGGTAGGAGTTGAAAATGATATTAACATATTCTATTATGATATCACAATAACAACAGACTTTCAAAACAAAAGTGTCTGTACTGATATGGAACTGTATATACTTCAAAATAAAAATGTATTTATGATGTAAAATGAATCTTTTCATTAAAGAAACATACAGAAATAACTCATCATTACTTATAGTTAGTGTTTGGCCACATGAAATCGACTGGAGGGCCACAAGTTTGAGACCTCTGCTCTAGATTCTTGTTCCAGCTGTTCTTTCAACATTTGTTCTAATGTTTCAGAGAATCAGTGTTAAATCCATAACCTAAAGTTCTCTTTCAGCATTTGTTTCACCCCACTCTTGTTTCAGAGAACTGGGGTTAATTTTTTAACCTAAAGTTTGCTGCCGTCTGGCTTTACTAGCATAGCTGGTGATGTAAAATGCATCATTCTGTGTCACCAGACACTTTAGAGTTTAAGAGTTTAAAAGTCACACACTATAGCTTTAACTATTATGAATACATTTCTTCTGTGATGCTGTGAGTTGGAAGAAGCATTACAAAGTTGGTGATGCTGTAATTATGGATAAAAAATAAAGAGTAAATCTTTGTTTCCTTCCAGGGCTAGACAGTTGGTATAGTGTCGTGCAAGGTCCATGGTTGCCATGTTTTAGCATTTGCAATTAAGAAATAGGGATTCTTTCAAAACAGATTTGATTGGCAAATATTTAACATTTGACATATTTTTCTTTTTTTCCACATACACAGAATAATTAATTTGGTAGGATGTATTGGATGATAACAGATTGGAAATATGCAACAGCTTTGTTTGTAAACAAACAGGTGTCGATTATTATACTGTATAATAGTGACTCCATAATACTTTTATTTTTGGTATTGTTTCATTATTGAATTAGAAAGAAGCTAATATATCTTTCTTCACCAACCAACACCCTGTTGATCTTTTGACAAGTAGTTGGCTTTTGAAATATTATGGATTAAAAATAATGCAAAGCTAAACATCACTTTGCCAGATGCACAGCTCTCTAAATTAATATAAAAACACTGAAATCATCAAGGTTCCAGTTACTTCCAGAGCTGTCGAATAAAACCTTTGTTGCCAGGTCACAAAGATGAAGAAAAAAAATTGTGCTTTTGTCTAGCAGTTGCAGAGAAGAGGCCAAACTAAAAATGCTGTTAGAGTAGCTTTTAGGACGGATGGCTTTGTAATGAAATGATCAATGTGTGATTGGACACGAGTAGACAATTGAAGTAGGGAAAGAAAAATCAGCTTGGTGGTAGACGGTGAGTCACAATCAAACTTTCCAGTTCTGGTCATATCAGCATGCGGATGACTTGGGTTGGCGATGAGACCATTTTAGGCGTGGAACTGTGTCCTTTTCTCAGCCATTAGCATTGTGTAAGTGTGCCAGTCCCGAGACAAAGATGGATTGTAAATCAGAGAAGGATGGAAAGTCTGTCTCTTTGTGAGTTGTGTTTGTGTGTCTGCTCTTTCTCACTCGTCGCCTGTGTGTGTGTGTGCGTGCGTGTCTGTGTGGTTCCATGTAAATGAGCCCCATTCTTTTTTTCCAACCTTTTCAACTAACACTTTATTTGGTTGTTACAAAACTTGTCCCATCTGAGTGGCATCACATACCTCATACTTTCCTTAAGTTAAATGTTTAAAAACCTTTAGTTCTCATTTCTGTGTAATTACCTAAAATGTATCACTAGCTGAGAAGTTAATGAGCTACTTGCCAGATTAATAACAGTACCTTAACCTGCCTCTTGAATCACAAAAACGTTTGACTTTTGGACAAAGAACAATAGATTTTCATGGTGTATATATTTGGTATATTCATCAAATAAACAAATCTAAAGTCATCAATGTATGGTTGGGTCATGTATCTGGGTCTGCGTGATTCATCACCTTTTCGTCATTCACCTATTTTCATATTGGACATACATACATGGACAAATCTCTGTTGCACAACACTTTCAAGTCTGTTTGGTGGTGCGTTCATGCTCATGTTTTGTCAAAAGAGACAACGCAGAAGAGGGTTACCATGGAAACTTGCTTGAAATTGAGGAATGAGGAAGTCCACCATTACCCACACATGTACATCTAAGTACAATTAAGGGCAAATTCCTAGTGAGAAATTGCTGCCACTTAAATGGAATATGAATTTGAGTACGCATGCATGGAAGCGGACCCTCCTTTTAAGTGTGAACAGAACTGCAAGCATGTACAGTACAGACCGTGATGACTCAGGCCTTAGAGTGAGGTGTACTCTCATTTGATTGTGCCGACTTGAGGCATCTGTTAGTGCAGCATGCTCAGTGAGGCCTCAGAATCATTTTCATCAGAAACATTAAATCTGTAAATTTCACAGCCTCACTGAGTGTGTGCATGTGGTAGAGTGAAACCTGCACTTACATGCAGCTCCAGGTATTAATACATTCATATCCTTTGTTGCAATTTACATGTTAATTTGTTTAATATATATATTTTTTTTTCTTGTAAATAGCATGTAGAGAATCTTGCCACAAAAGAATTAATGGACAATTATGTTTTTATTGTTATTATGACCTGTATAATCATTTTATTGCACAATTTATTGATCCTTATCCCAATTTACTCAGGATGCTTCTGCAAGCTATGAGACTGAAAACTCTAAGTCAGGATTGTTCAAGGACATTTATTATTACATGTATAAAATTTTATTATGCAATTTACTGATCTTATCATTATGTATAATGTTTCCATGGAGAAAGTTTTATTTTCCTTCTCCACAGAAATTTTTTTATGTTTTGTCTAAAAATCTATGATGCAACTCTGCAAAGTATGAGAATGATATTTCTATTAGTCAGATTTGTTGAAGGACATTTGGGTCTGTCTTAAAAATTCACAACTCATTCAAGAAGTGGGCTAAACTCTGTGAATGAGTATGTTGTATGTGTGTGAGAAGGATACTTGACACACAGTTTGCTTTCCAAAGCCCTGATTGGTCCATCCAACACAGTTCTCACAGTTTGTTGGGTTGTTATGGCAAAATGATGCAACAGTATAATTGCTACCATTGGGATTCATCCATTGCTATGGCAACACACCTGGCAACCAAGTATGAACAATGGTTACTTTCCTCCTGGTCACTATCACGACTTTATCAAAAGTGATTGATAGTTTACATGAGCTGCAGTTGGAATACAGGCATTTTCACTTTATTCTCCATAAATGTGTGGACTTGTAGGGTCTGCACTGTTTAAACTATAATACAAGCATAGGGAAGAAATGAGAAGGAGAAGTAAAGTAGAAAAAGACAAGAAAACAAAAGCTTAGTGGCAAAGCACCCGTTATGAGCAAAGTGTTTTTTCTTGGCAATGACAACATGAAACAGATTTTCTAAGCTGTGGTTAGATTGACATTCCTAGATGTCAGTCAAACAGACATACTGGTAACATTTGAAAAATCACAATTAGAAATTGTGTTATTCGACTGTAATTTAATACAATTGTGCAAAATGTTTAGCTGCATGAAACACATTTTAACATCCTGAAAAAAAGGCTTTTGTGGAATGGGATTTACTCAGCCTTTTCTGAAGTAGAAGAAAGGGAAGGACATTGATCATAAGCATAAATATACAGTATTTCCACAAAACTGGTCATTACAGAGTTGTTTTTCCAGAGGATAAGAGGGAACAAGTCTTGTCCTCTTTCTGTTATGCAATCAGTTGATCCTTAGCTCACATCAGCATCTCTGTCACATGACTTCTTACAACTGCATTCCACATTGTCTCTCGAAGCATAAACCACTGACTTCACTAGAAAATGGTCTTGCACAAGGATCAACCTGTATTTTGAATGATAATGAAAATGTTTTGTTTACACAACATAGTATATATAATATATATTTAATGAAATATTTTTTTAGCCTGTTGTACGAGAAAAAATATATTTTCCCAGTGAGGAGACTCATATTTACTTTGATTAAATTAGTTTCTTGTAGTATCAAGCGTCTACTGTTGTTCGGTTAAACTTAATATGGAGATTAATTCTTTGTGGAACAGCAGTATCTGAGTGACATCAACAGTTTCACAGTGGAACATTAGTGGGAAGAACACCCATAAAAATTCCATGTGGCTCTGGCACAGTTTATTCTCATTCATATGAAGAGACTTTATCCTTAATCAGAGTTTGCCTTTTTTCTAGCTGTGATAATGGAGTGTTTGGCATTGATAACACCCACTCAGACAAGCAGACACACGCCCACTGGTTGCTGTACACACTGAGTTCTTTTGGTGCCATCAGACTTTTTTTTTGAATTTAACATTACTAAATTTTTTGAGGATCTTTTACATAATCATGTTGTGTGACCACAAGCATGATAGACTAGTGGACTTGGCAGACATCATACTAGATGAAAGTAAAAGTTTTTTTTTTTTGGACATTGAAACTTTCATTTGTGTACTCTAATGTGATGCGTGTGCAGTTTGACATCACATGACTACTTTCAAATGAATCTGCTGAGGGACAAATTTACCTTGCATGTTCATATACTGTATAAACTGTGATTTGTATATAGTTTACAGCTCTGTCATGGTCAAGTATGCATCCTAACTAATGTGGAATCCCATAGCCTCCAGTGCACAGAGGCAATTTGGTCTAAAATATTAGAAATGAAAAAGTATTTGCATGTTCATAGAGTTTTAATTTTAAAAATGAGGTAAATGAGTGTTTGTCCTCTTGACCAATGTCATAACTTTGTATGTTTTTTTTTTTTTTTAAATACAAACAGACAGAACAAAACACAGTCCCTGGCTTTTTACCTCATCTCATAGTCTTTCGCATGGTAGTGTAGTTGTGATGGGCAAAGCTCCACTGTGTGAACATGGTTAGATGTTAACAGATGAGCCATTTACTTGACTTCTCTACCCACTAAAGTGCATTTAAAAGCATTGGAAAAGCCATTAAGTGAACCTGGAGTCTGTTTCAAGCATTTAAGGTTTCAGAGTGTGTTATAGTTGTTGACTCTTGATTTGGTTGTTCATGTTAAACACTTCTGTTTGCAGAAAACCGGTGTGACACTGTAAATGTAAATCTATTACACATCTGCAAAAGGTAGGGGTAAACATGAGCATTAATGCTGTGAAATTTCAGATTGGATTTTTATGAATGAAACTGGATCAGAATCAAATTTCACTATCTTCTTATCCCAAGAATGAAAACCACTTATGCTGCTTACTGCATCATTCACCAACAGACACATATATGCATAATTTACATAATCTGTCAAATGCTGAACACACACATACAAACTGCTTTGGACTTGCACATGACTGCCATCACTGTGATTCGGAATGTAACATACAAACCTTACCGTGTAAACATAAAGCTAAAAATAGATGAGCGGCCTTCTTTACTCTGTCCTCTCTCTGATCCTTCCCATCCGTCTCTCTCTCTCTCTCTCTCTCTCTCTCTCTCTCTCTCTCTCTCGCACACACACTCATAATACAAATATACCTAAAAACACACGAATTTTCCATAGTCATGTAAATACCTGACTACATGTACTGTATCTCAATACTGGGATGATTGTTTCGGACCCATTAGCAACCCACTGGCACTTAAAAACCCCTGTGTCCAGTAACCACCAGCACTGTTTGCTTATAATAATTCGCAGTTATGGATCACTTAGTACGGAGTTCTGAAACCAATCCCTCTTTCACCAGAGGCCTTTAATGGCAGGCCTGAAGAATTAGGATTACCTTGTTAGGTTGCTTCTGATGCACATTTAAACACACCATGAAATGACTGAACCTGGAACTGAGACCTACTTTACTGCCACTTTTTAAAAAATCTAACCTCAAAATGTGAAACTGTTAGAGTTAGACAAGTGTAGTACCTGTTAATAGAATTTTTAAAAATGTACAGTATTTCAACTTGACTGCACTTTTGAAGTACATGCACTGTATTTTCATTTTGCACTGTTTTATATATCAACTCCGCTTAAGTGTATTATGTCCTGTTGACTCTGTTCTTGTTTTCCACTTTTCAGAT
This sequence comes from Brachirus orientalis, assembly GCA_016785285.1. NCBI lineage: Eukaryota > Metazoa > Chordata > Actinopteri > Pleuronectiformes > Soleidae > Brachirus > Brachirus orientalis. Next base: position 4,631,966 of record JAFBJR010000123.1, read on the forward strand.
TAAAATTTTCCCAACAAAATCATCTAGAATATTAGCTTTTATCTCCTATGTTTAAAAAAAAAAAAATCTTATCCAGAAAATGTTACAGTGCTCTTTTGAAATGAATGCCTCCATCAGTTGGTTGTTGTAATTGCAACAGCTGGCCACAAGATGTCAGAAAATTGTTCGGTTAAAACCTGGAAATCTTGTCTCACTCAATAAATAGTGACACAGAAATGCCAAAAAGTAATAATACACAACAAAAAGTGTCCAGACACCACTTGCTGCTCCCAGAGGAATCTCTTTATTACTTGTCATCAGTTGACTTTTCAGGCCCAAGCTCTTCTCTTTTGCTTATTTTCCTTTTGCCAATTTTGCCCAGGATTTAGTGTTTATTTGAAGTGGATGTGTGCAGCTTTGAACACGTTTGTTTGGTTGCAATGATTAACGTTGACTCCGCCACACCCAGATGAAGTAAAGTACATTCTTCTCCATTATTCTGTCTGACAGAGGTGTAATTTTACATCATAGAGCATATTTCTCTTTGGTGTGTGAGAGCAGAACAGCACACCTATACACAAACGTGTGTGTGTGTGTGTGTGGTGTGTGTGTGCGTGTGTGTGTGTGCGCGTGTGTGTGTGCGCGTGTGTGTGTGTGCGTGTGTGAGAGCAGAAGAGCACACCTATACACAAACGTGCGTGCGTGTGTGCGTGTGTGCCGGGCTTCTTCACTTTTAATGTTATTGGACAGACTGGTTTACATTGGTGTTTTCCAATTCGACAAAATAGTTGCACAGCAATAATCCATAGTAATCTGCCACCAATGGTTTTTCTCTTTGTTCATTATTGATCATGGAGAGATGGTGGAGGTGCAGGTGAAGCTTGGCCACTAGAAACCAGTCTCTCCCCAGAGAAGGAAAACATGTCAGAGGGGAAAGTTGATGTCTGACAGCTTCCTTCACTCAGACAGAGATGGAATCCAGTGATTTTAAGTTGACTTCTTGTCTGTGTCTCACTGTAATACCTTAATGTCTCTGCAATCAGATGTGGATGTTTTATGAATGTGATTTTTCTATCCAACAATTTGTTTTCTATAATGTGGTAATTTTATATATTTTAAATGACAGTTAACCCCCATCTTTTTCTGTAGTATCAGATAAAACATTTTTGTGAGCATTTCTACTAGTATATAGTGTTTACTGAATGTGTTGGTAAATCACATCAGAATTTGTTTTTGTCAGAGCTCTGCCAGCAAAGTTGCAGGCCAATTTTGCAGATTCAGCTCTATGCCAATTTTGGAGGATGCAGTTTGTGGGGCTCTTATGTCATACTGTGATATACATTTATATTAGTTGATAATATTTTTTTCTCTACCTCTTGTATATCAGGTAAGTCTTTATAGGAACATATTCATCAGCAATTAGCACCACACTTCCTCATAAACTATCAACAAATCCAGAACATTCATGAAGGGAGGGTTCAACACAGCTACACACACACACACACACACGCGTGCACACGCACACACACACACTTCTACTTGTCCATGACTGCTTCATCCCACATATTCTACAAGTGAGAGCAGAGTAGCAACAAGCTACAGGGGCTTGAATATTAATTGCAATCAATACCAGCTTAGTGTGTGTGTGTGTGTGTCTGGTATTCCTTATGTTGTGAGGACTTAAATCTGTTTACACGGTCACATTATTGGGACTTGTCTTTCTTCTGGGGACAAAAATCAAGTCATAACGTAAATTACTGCATTTTAAGGTGAAGACATGTTTCAAAGTTAGGGTTAGGCTGAGGTTAGTGTTAGGGTTAGGGCACTAGTAATTATGGATAAGGTGAGAGTAAGTCTCCAGGAAATTAATGTAAGTCAATGCAATGTCCTCTGAAGTTATGGAAACCAGTATATATATGTGTGTGTGTGTGTGTTTGTCTTTGTCTTTGTGCGAGTAATGAAATAAGTCTCAAATAGAGAGAGCCGGAGGGAAAGAATGAGAATGTGCGTCTCTCCATCGCTCCAGCTGGGCAGCCTTGTTGGCTCCTTTCCTCGCGGACATAGCGTGTGCGTGTGTGTCTTTGAATGCGTGTGTGAAAGTGGGTGTGAGCAGCTGAGCGAGTTGGTGTCAGCGCACATTGAGAGTGGCTGCCACTCCACTCTTCTCCTTTCATCCATGCTGGATTAAAACCCCTCTTTTTGGACTTATACGCACACAGCTGTTTGGGACACGCACACACACAGGGTCTCTCACAGCTGTTGAAATGAGCGAGGAGGTTAAAGAGAAGGCTACGGGGAAGTCAGCTCGTAAGAAGAAAGGCAAGAAGGTAATGGAAGCATTAAGCCTGGCTTGGGTTTGTAAACAACACAGTGTGGCTGCTTCATTTGGAACAATTCCATTGTTAGTCAGTCAGACTAAGTGCTTTTACTTGCTTTATTTACTACACAGGGGCAAGTTAGTGAATTTTTTTTAAAAAAAATGAATGCCTAATTTCAAAAGAGATCATTTTAATGAGTCTCCTTTAAACAATCTGCCTTTATGCCTTTATGAAGTGCATATTTGTGGGTTTGTAGCTATAGAGCAGCTCCTTCATTGTGCTTGATGTTGCCAGCCTTTGACAACTGTGATGTGATGACAGATCATCATCATTACACAGCAGGGATGCTAATGGTTTGTTAGGCTTTGTTCTTTAGGCATTCAAGTAGTTAATACATGTTTAGGAGAGACAATAGTCGCTGCTCCTCTGTCCACTGTGTGCAGGTTGTTAATTGAACTATACTCATATGGAGGTAAGATATTTGTGATGTGATGATGCTGCTGGCATATTTTTTTATTTGTAAAACTGGTCATTTTTTATTTCAGTTGGAAGTGAATACAAATAATGTCTTGAACAGGTATGATTGTGAAACCAAAGTGGCCATACATGAAAGAGAAAGAGGGAAATGAAAGAATGAGAGATGTAGAAAAGAGGGACACCCAAGGGATGAGTAAAAGATGACAAAGCAGAATTGAACAAGAGGGATAAATGGGGAGGAATGATAAGGAAAGATGGAGGGGAAAAGAGAGGGTAAAGTAGAAGCAAAGGTGGGACATCGTGTTTTAGAGAAGAAGGTGAAGAAAGAAGTCCAGATGTTTAACTTCCCAGCTGATCATTGCACAGCTGTTCCTCTAATAAACAACTGTGGTTTCTCTTTAACAAACGTCTGTTGTGCATCCAGGGAAACATCTCTTATCCTTTCATCGTGAATGAGTCAATACAGCAATAATTTGTCATGACGGCAATGCAGAAACTGCCTTCTCACTGCTCATTCAATGATTAAAATGGCTTTTACTGTGATTAGCAAATACATTAGCGTTGATATTCTACAGTAGCCGGCTGTCTGGCTCTGTGTGTATGTGCATGTGTGTGTGTGTGTGTCAAATCCCAGATGGAAACTAAAAGCAAAAAAACAAAAAGAGAGTAATATTGGCAGGATCTCTTTAGGAGAATTGTATTGCATTGTGTAAATTTGATTTTAGTATTTTGGTAAAGAAGAAAAATATTGTGTTGTTTGACATGCATCCATTGTCTACTGCTTTACCCTGCACATGAGGGTCATGGGACTGCTGGTGCCAATCCTAGATGTCATAGGGCAAAAGGCAGGGTACACTCTGAACAGGCCACTAGTCCATTGCAGGGCCAAAGAAACAACCTTTCACAAACAACGGAAACAACGGTGCTAGCCACGTTCGCCACTAAAACTCCCACGTCAGTTTTCCGAAGTTAGTCTAAATGCGACCGGTATTTGAAGTACCAGACTGTTGTCTCTCCCTTTGACTTTTTCTTTTAGGATTTGACTTCATTCTGCAGCGTTTACATGTTTAATCCTGGTTGCCGAGTTTAAACCATAATTACTGAAAATGTGTTGTGACCTGTTGTCTGGCTCCCTATTAATTACTGTAAATACAATCAGTTTGCTTGTCAAACCTCAAAATGGGCCCCTTGGCTAACGTATCCACCAAACACACTGATTGCATTAATTATTGATTGTGTGTGGTGTGTTTCTGAGGCTGGTCTTTTCAGTTACAGACTCTACCTTTAACCTTTAACCTTTATCCTTTATTACTTTACAACATTAAAAAAGGTCTTCATGCAGAAAGTTACAGGAAATATGTCATATCATTGAATAGTTATGCTCTTGTAATGCTGGATACCATTACAAAAGTTGTATTAAACACTGATATGCCTGTTTGTACAGTATGCATTCGTGTGTGTGTGTGTTTCCTTTGCAGAGCCTATAATGCTGTGAAAAAGGCTGCTGGCTAAGCACCTTAAAATTCAGCTTTAGTTTAGTCAGGTGTTCTTAAATGTCTCCCACACACACCCACTCTCACACACGCAGTCTTTATTTGTTCTGTGTAACAGGTGCTCTTGACTCTCCCAGTGGACAAAGAATGCAGCATAAAGAGAACCTATGCTTTATTAATTCCTTCAATATCAATGTTTTGTTTTGCGGGCTTATGTTAGGCTATTGTCTAAAGACAGACAAAAGCGGTAAAAAGAGCTGGAGAGAAAGGACTGGAATGTTGGAGGAGGAGCCAAGGCTGGAGGAAGAGATGGAGCAGAAGAAAATGCTAAAGGATGGAGATGAACAGGATGAAGGATGAAGGGATGAGGAAAGACAAAAGAGGGGTGATATAAAATGGGAAGAAAGAGGGAGAGAGGATCGAGTGGAGAGCTGTTGTGACTGCTTGCAATTGTGCTATGAAATGGCAACTCAACTAATGAGAGATGACTCTAATGTTGCTGTGACCCAGTGAGGAAGAGACAGTCGGGGGGTAATGGAAGCAAAGAGCGGAGCTGACGTAAAAAAAACAGATGAAAAACATCATTGTATAGGGTGAATGACAGTGGAAGAAAATGAGCATGATGGCTCAGTTTTTGGGAAGAGGCAAGAAAAAGACATAGAAGGCAGAGAGTGAAGAGGAGGAAAACCGATAAATAAAGAAGAAGGGAGGCTATTAAAAGAATGAGTCGACAAGATAAATATCGGGAGAACAGGAAGTAATCCGAGACAAAAAGGAGGGGAACGTGCTTTTGCTTCATTGTGAAAAGCTGCTTCCACTCTTCACCTGTTGACAGGGACGCAATGGGTCTGTGGTGATAAACCACAGTAAATACAGTGAGGTACAACACATACTGTGTGAATGAGTAACCAGGAACGTCACTTATTAAAAGAACAACTTAGTGCTTAGATGTGGGTGTTCTGGGTGAGAACTGTGCGAGGAGTGAAGACGTAGGCTTCAATTGTAAATGAAGTCAGTACACAGCAGTGTTGTCTCAGCTAACTGGTTATTAAGTGAAATCACTCACCTCTTTTAACCCAGCTACATTGCTGAAACTTAGTCTTAGTCTTCCAGGGTGGATGGCATTATTTTCATACCAGACATAGTCAGATCTATCCTTTTATATTAAAATGTTTGTTAAAAGTCAATTAAGAAACTAAAGATCACTGCAGACATATCTGCATCATACCGCTTACCTCCCACTTAATATTAGCTGGCTTCATCTTCCCCCATATAGAGCATGCATGAATGAATGAAAATGACATTGTCGATCAAAATGACTTATCCTTATTATTTTTATTTGAGTTTTATTTTTTTCAGCCTTATTATAGTTTTGTCCTTGTTTGTCTGCTTTTGCTGTCGTCACATCTCGGGTCTGTGACAGCAATGCAGAAATGGGTTAGAAGGAGAAAGAGGGAATGACATATGTGGGACCTGAAAGCTTAGCAGGTGTGTGAATGGATGCAGCTATGACAACCAAAGACCTGCTGGGAGAGAGGGAGAAGTGAGGGAACCACTCTGGAACTGTGGACATTAGTCATCATGTTGAGAAATGATATATATATCAAGTGTGTTTTATAAGTGAAGTGCATGTAAAAACACTGAGAGTATGTATCTTTAATCCAACTATATGAGCACAGGTTGTTAATAAACCAATATGGCATGTCACACCTTGGATGTGTATCCCTTCTATGGTTTGATATTTTTTACTATGTAACATGACACTTATTTTGGCAAGCTCTGTAACTTCTGAGCATGAGAATGTGTCCTGAGAATGTAACCCAACAGATTGCAGAGGAGAACTAGTGTCAATGCTAAATATGTTGAAGACTTATTTGTCCAAAATTTGATGAAGACTTTATTTAAAAAGCCACAGAGTGACCATCTGTGCTAATAATTAAATTCAATTATCACACTCCCAAATGCAATACAACATGATCCCACAAAAAAAAAATAAAACGTCCCATCTGTTAGATGGAGCAGCACATAAACATGGTGCATCTATGTCTTTGTGCAGTTTTAGTAAAGAGAAGTGGACTATTGCTTATGTAACATGACTGCCCACATTCAGTCATTTCCATCCCACACCCTCTCCAATGTCAATACCGTCAATGCTTTCAATAATGAAGTGGTAGCTTCAGCACAATCTGGTAATCTGATTTAGACAAAGAAAAAAGGGTTTGTTTGCTGAAAGTATGCTCTATGATTTCAGATCGGAAAATTTAGCTCTATTAGCTTCTTTAGCTCTATTATGAGGAAAGCATTCGTGTGTGTTTTTTGGTTTAAATAAATTTAGTGGCCACCTGTTGGATTGCTATTAAATATGGCACAGGCATTCATGCTACCACAACAATGGTCTATAACCTGCCATGTGCAAACTGACAAACCTCTTGATTAAATGCAGCCTACATCAGGTAGAACAAAGGCTTTCCCTTCTTCACCAGAAAAAGAAATAACTCTTTTCAGTTTTCCCTTTTTATGATTGTTATTTAAAAGATTGAGTCTATTTATTAGAATTTTAAAGGTCACAGAGAATGGTCTTTTTGAACCATAAATCGAGATTACTGATGTCTACTTAGATAAATTAAATAATATTTATGGTCCAAAACCTCATAGTCTCTTCAGATTAAGCCAGTTTATTGCCGCTCTCTGCCTCTGAACAGACACTCTGTTTCTAATGCCCACCCCCCAGAACACTGAGTCTCTTGTGATTGGCCAGCTACCAGCTGACTGACTGCTCTGCGCTGCTTCTTCTTCTTCTTCTTCAGGTTGGATGTTCACGCCCATGACCGGGAGTAGCTGTTGGGGGAGGGTTCGTTGCACAGCAAATGTGCTACTTACATATCTAAACTCGACTTTTCAAAAGTGCTTGCTCGAGCACAGGTAAACGGAAGAAGCCCTTCTTTCTCAGAAGTGGCTGAAGTGTTTATTGTGACACATTAGTGATGTTCAGATACGGGAAGGACACGGGGACACACCAAAAAGATCATCAGAAATTTGATTTGAAATTTGATTGACAGTGAATGTCCTCTTTAATGCTCATTTATTTTCCAATTTTTATTTGGTTCGTGCAAATGACGACTTCAGTGGGTGAAATACATATTGAGGACGTATCAGGCTTGACTCAGTTTGCACTTAATATATACTTTTAACATCAAAACCACAATCAACCTTCATCTTTTGCAGTATGTGCTGCATATCTTAAATTGAAACACACTTCTCTGGTCTGGTAGACCAACAGTTGACTCGTACTATGCACTTGTTCATGATGGTTTCAGGTGACATTAGATTATTTCCACTTCTGACTAAGTTTTCTCGTCGTCCAGAGGGTGTTGCTGGGTGGAGTCATACAGGTTACTCTATACCCGGGTATAAGCCCAGCTGGAATGCGTGGTGAATATCATTTTGCCAGCATGGAGCTGGCTGCCCTCCTTCGCAGTTCACCATTCCTGTTAAGACAGACATTGCCAGAGAAACCTGATAACATCCGTTGGCACTATTACAAGTTATCCATAAGAATTTGGCCTTGTTGTAGTATGGGTGCCATGCTGCACACCCTGCTCTGAAAGCAGGAAGTGATGCTGCAAAGGGTAACATTAACTGAGGAGATGGCCATTCCTTAATTCCGCTGGCTTGCTCAGAAAGTCGGCAGCGTTATACACAAGTCACACCCCTGGCTTCATACCAATGGGAGAAAAAAACATCTGCAAACACCAGGGGGCGCTGCCTCGTATAAAATTAACAACATGGAAACTATTGCATTTGCACCAGCACTTCTACATTCATACTCTTCTCCAAAAAACACTTCTAAATGACAAAATTGTAATAAAATATCTCGATAATTGAAAATGACATTTGTTGGTCTTGTATTTTAACACAAGGAATATGACTTAGTTACTTTCTGAAACAGGGGTGAATAATTAATGCATATGTGAACACAGTTATTATTCATCAACACTTTAGTGAATAAAATAGATGTGTTCTTTGCAAGTAAAGGGTGCACAGTGATTATATGGGTGGTTATCTGCTGTATACTCACATAAACATGTCAAAAAAATGTATTATTTACATCATGCAGGTTGTAGCACAGCGACTTTCATTCATTCATTTACGATTGTTAGTGTCTTATTCAAGATTATTAGCTATGCGTTAAAGCTGTACTCACCACCACATTTACTGTTGGAGTAAACTTTCCTGAGCAGACTGTATCAACTGAATATGTTAATTTAAGTATTAGAAGTGTGGCTGTAACAGAATACATTAAATCATTTACGATTAACTGATAAACTGAATATCCACAGTGGTTATCAAAAGGCCATTCAGTCAAAATGTGATGCTTTTATCATTTGCTACCTTTTTCGAAGAAGATTTCAGGCAGTTTAAAAAAAATGCACATATCAACAGTTATAGACTTGAAAGATCAAGAGTCTAACTGAAAGACTTATTTTACTTTGTAAGAGTACAGTTGTCACCTGCTGAGTCACTTAAGTGCCCTTGAATCTCATTGACTTAACAAAAAGAGAATCCCTCTCACAAAATGCAATTATCTTGCAGAAAACAACTTTAGAAATGGACACACAAAACTAGGAATCATAGTTTTATTTTTTGCATTATATAGTCATGATAATATGGGAACATACTGTAACACTCAGCTCTAATGTATTCAGTACTGCAGGGTCGCTCTATTCATCACACAGTGATTCTCACTCCCTACCCAATTTATTTTCTGGATAGATATTCTTGCCAAATAAGCGGCACACAGCATAATAAGGCTGATGATATTTTTTGGGGGGTGAGAGTTCCTGCCAGTGAGGTCCTCCAGAGCCGACATATTGTGTTTTTGCTGAGGCAGCCATGGAGCAGAATGCTGCACTTGGCTTTGTTTCCTCACACTTCACAGGAACAGGCTGAGGCTCTGCTCTGTTAGCGTGGCTGTAGAAGGGAGTTCACTGGAGACTAAAAGGGAGAAACAAAGAGTCGCTTCCTGATTCACTTCCAAAACGTACATTGCTGCATTTGCCTTGTTCAGCAGCTGAATGGGATGCAGTACTGCCGACCACTGTGCCTTTATAATCCGACAGAACATCTGTTGGTTTTTACAGATCTAGCTTATCATGATGTTTACATAAAGTCAGTAAACATGTTGTTGCAATTAAAGCATGGGGCTTTATTGATCTTCATGATAAAATATGATGAAGTCACTGCAGTAAGTTCACATTACTTTTGTGTCACATCATTACAAAGAAGAATGTTTACAGGCAGGTAATATAACATGTTGGACAAACAGTCTTACTGATAGGAGTGAATATGATAAGTTGTATGATAAGATGTTTTTTTTTTTTTCAATTAGAATCTGTTGTCTTTATTACGGCTTTATAATTTTGAGCTTAAATATTGAATTTGTTAACTATGCACAACATTTCTCTGCTTTTCCACTTCAGATTTGTCCCTTTTCTGTATTTGGTCTTTATTTTCCTCTAAGATTTCTCTGTCTTTTTTTATTTGGATTTAATGTCACTGTCATTGATGACTTTTTTTTTTTTGTTGCTGTCTACCTTGTACTGGATCTTAGACACCACGATTGTATCGTGATATTTAGGTCACGGTTTGATGTTATGTGTGTTGTGAAATCACAACAGCTCTAGTGAGAATGAGCACTTGGCACCAGCTAGTCAATTTATTATTTTTATCGTAACCCACCAAAAGTTTTATCTATTTTTTTTATTTATCTGTTTTATCTGTTACTTTTACTTTTCTTTGCTGCTAACCTGATCAGCATATTTAAATATTATGTTGTTTTTTTACAATCTGCATCTAGTCAGTGCTCTCTGGATTACCTTAAAATTGTCTCATAACAGAAAATTGAGGAGTAAATAGAATGGCCATAACTCTCTAAATCAGGTCTAGAGGGACTTTGTTAAATCAGTTGAGGGGTAAGGCGAGATTACATGGAATACATTTGTGTATGCTGCTAAATAAATTGAGCTAGTTGTCATTTTTATAGCTTATTCCCAAGAATCATTTTGAGAGTATTAAAAACAAACATATTGTTTTAATTCCGATTTGCAGTTGAGTGTGATGCCGGTGTGTCATTTAATAATGTAATAAATCCCATTGCTGAATAACATTATTGCAGAGTGAAAGCTTCTTTTAGTCTTACCTTTAACAAAGACTTTAGAGAATTGTAAATTGTGCACTCACACCATACCATGCAGCTGTTGAATTAACTTGATGTTAAAGTGACTGTCAGAGGATCAGCAGTGGTGATGTCAGAGGGAGTCAATTTTCTTTTATTCATTTCATTTCATGTTTATACAGTCAGATGTACAAAAAGGCCAGGAACAGAGCTTTGGTGAAGGTGTCGCACGGTTAATGTGGCTCCGTAGCCATGGCAACCAGCTTGTGCAAAGGGTGATGTCATATTTTTAGAGGAAACATCCATCTACTTTCCTTCACATTAGTGAATATTGCGTTATTCACTTCCTCCCTTGTGTTCATTTTCTGTGTGTCATTTCTTCCCTTGAATGTCCTGAGCTCCATTTCTCATTTGTCTCTCTGCAATGGTGTCAAACGTTTACTACATGAGGGTTAGAGAGGGCGCTGGTGTCAATCCCAGTTGACATAGGGTTAAAGCCCTGGACAGGTTGCCAGTGGATCACAAGGTCACATAGAGACAGACAAACAGCCCCTCTCACATTCACACCTACAGTCACTTCAGAGTGTCCAATTAACTTTTACATTTTGGACTGTGGGAGGAAGCTGGAGAAAACCCACATACAAGCCATTCAGAAAGGCCCTTGTTTCAACCAGGTCACAAACCCTGGTCTTACTGCATGTGGTACTTTGACCTATCAGCTTCAAAAGACGCACACATTCAGTATGTTAATGTCTTTGTATCATACCCTAACTAACCCAAACTAATGTAATCCTAACCTTATTCTAGCCCTAATCCTAAAACCAAGCCTTAACCCTTACAAAAATCAATAGCTTTATCAAAATCAATAGTTTTAAAACCAAATTTGTCGACACAACCACAGAAGTACACACACAGAAAATGTAAATCCATACCGTGCATGCTTTTTGGACTCTTATAAGTGTCACAAAATGTATTGATAGCTTACACTGGAACTGGGGTGATTTCTAACACAAATTCTACAATAGGCTGCTGTTCTAAGGATTAGCTGCTGCATGCTTTCAAGCCTGATGGTGTTAAATGACAAATGAAACAGGAATGTAAGATGTAACCTGTGCAGTAATGATGTGAGGAGGATGAGGAAAAGCAGATGGCAGAGGGGTTTCTGGACTATAACAGTGAAAGTACTGGCAGGTTGCCTGCTGGAAATACCCAGGCTGTTCTTCACACACTCTGAGCTGCACGTCATCATTGTCTGTGTGTGTGCTACCAGTGAAGACTGTGTGTATGGTTACGGTCAACTGTGTCATCATCAATCACGTCATGCTACACAACGATGTCTACTTGTGCACAGACCCGAACAGCATCAAAGAAACAAGTATGCTCACTTTAGCTGATCGTTTCACACTGAACACACACACACACACACACCCCAATATCCACAATATAAAATCAGCACAAAAACAGCCCTTGTGTACAGTAAAATGAAATTAATTTCATTGCACATTTTAAACACAAATAGGTCCAGATTTCTGAGCTGACCACACATTATACTCAAAACTGTGTCGTGAATGTGACCATGTTGTTTGATCTCAAGGGACCCTTCACCCCACTGTTCAGCTCAGCTCTAATGCCAAGTAACTTCAAATAAGAATGTTTCCTACTTTTATTTGTCATTGGTTTTTAACTCTGGATTGATCCAAACTACCAGCTTTCACCAGCTTCAAATATCCATCCACTCACTCAATTTTCTGTGCTTTTCTACATCCTCCCTCTTCCTCCTCCTTACTCTGTCCCCTGCCAACAGCCACATACCTGCTACTTGATGTGTTGCCATGACAGCCTGCCAAAGGTGTCATTGCCAGGGTCATTTGCATATCGCCTACTGAGCATGCCCAACAGAGTTAGGTCAGGCTACCCTTCCTGAAGAGGCGGCGTCCTGTTGAGTTTGAGGATGCTCATGTGTGTTTATGCGTGTGAATGCACGGATTAAGATGAGCTATCAGTGTCCGTAATGGAAAGTTCATGTCTAATTAACCTTTATGATGTCAGGGAGGGTTATCATTCCACATGGATTAGAGCAGAGCTTAGAGAGGCTGGTGTAGGATTTGTTCTCCAATGACGAAGAGATCAAAGTGTCAAGTACTCCTCAAATCCCATGTAATTAAGATCATCCATAGAAGACTATTTTTTTGGTGTTTAGTAATTACTACAAGGGCTACAAAATGCTTGTGTTGTAGAGCACATAAGAATTCCACATATTTTACAGTTTGATTAATCTTTTGGGGCTGTAAAAGTGTATGAAAATAACTTTTTTGTTCAGCCACAAGGACAAGATTTTCAAGTTGTAGAGTTCACTCACTCATTTTCTACCGCTTTATCCACTGAGGGTCGCGGGAGGCGCTGCTGCCTAACTCCAGCTGACGCAGGGCGAGAGGCAGTGTACACCCTGGACAGGTCGCCAGTCCCAAGTTGTAGAGTTAAAACCCATAAACCAGGCAAGAAATCTTGGCATTTTCATGGACTCTGACCTGACTTTAAAAAGCCACATTAAAAGAGTCACAAAGTCTTTGTACTGTAATCTAAAGTATATATCGAGACTTAAATGGTGTGACAGGATCTGGAAAGACTGGTCCATATAAGGTCATCTGGGTCAGGTTTACTCAGTGTCCCCAGAACCAAGACCTAACATGGGGAAGCTGCTTTCAGTTTTTATGCCCCAAATATTATAAAGCATGAATTATTATTTTATTTTCATTCAAAGGCAGTGGCAAACAGGTAACCTACCTGTTTCCCACTGCGTTTAAAAAAAAATAAATAAATAATTGTCACTGCCGCACCTCAGCTGTAACTGCAACTTTAAATGTGCTGCAGTGTAAAAAAGAGATTTTACTTGAATGATTCATAGCTATAATTTGTATTACCGTAAGTGTGTTTGTCTTTGTTCAGAGAAACTTCTCTGAAGCTCGAGTTGTTGGTGTATCATTTATGTATAAATGAAAGTCTGTTACATTCAAACTATTACCAGATGAGTTTAATTAAGTCTGTTAATTAAGTCTGTCAACTCAACATTTGAGCTTCTTATGATTGTCAGATATTGAGAATATGTGCTCCACCATCAGCTTTCTCCCAAACAGCTGCCTGACTACAAACCTCCATGTGACAATCTGCCTTTGTCTGCATCTTAGCACCTCACAACTGTTTCCCAGTTACCTTTAGGACAAGTAATTGTACAGTAAAACACAGATAAACAACACATCACTTATCAAGGTACTGTAGAAGGAACTTAAGATAGCTTCTCTCTTTCTGTGTTTGTGTGACTGGGGAGGGATGGGGATATGGTGCCCTACTTGGATTCCAGAATCAGTCGACCAAGTGTTGATTGCTGTGTCGACTTTCATACCTTTTATATCTTTCATCTAACTGAAAGTCCAACTAAACGTGTATGTGTATGTGCAATAAACGTGGGAAAAGGACTTGAGTCGTATCCGCCGTACTTGCTCTGAGTACGGTCAAATCAGGACCACAGTATTGTGGAAGTTACTCAGAGGTCAACCGAGGTCAAAGTGGTTCCACGCTGGAGCTTCTTAAGCATTGACAGCACATTTAAATGTCATTTCTATAGTAAATATAAATGCACAAAATAAGGTACTGTTACACAGTAGTGCAGAAATATTTTTCACATCATAAAAATTTTGAATTATATTTATGGGTGAAATAGGATCACAGACAGGAGGCCATCTTTAGGTCAACTTGGTAACCCGAACCCTGTTTGATGTAAAGCTGACCATAATTTTTTGAACCAGATATAATATCCATCATGACTAAGAGAATATTAATATATTTATTTGTAACTGTGCACAACTATGTGTATACTTGTATACAGTATACCAAGTCTTCTAAACACACATCATAAAATATCACAATAACATCAAATCAATATCAGTATCATGAAAAATTGCCTTGATAGTTCAACATATCATATGGTGAGCATCTTTTTTTTTTTTTTTTTTTTTTTTTTTAAAGAGATTTATCTGTATCTGATTTGAAATGTGGTGTGACATGGCCTCAGTGCTGCAGAGGGATACTCTGTTTGGAGTGCTATTTGTGGCTCTTCTATGTGGTTGCCTAGGAGACAGCTGGCAGAGTGCCAGCAGGAGACCGAAGTTGACCGCAGACAGACAGACAGATGCAAAAATTACTTTGTTTGTTACTCTTTCTTTCTCCTCAAAGTAAGTCGCTCTCTTTCCATCTCACTATGGTCTCAGCCCTTTCACTAAATCTCCTATACTTGGCCTGAAAATTTTGTCTTGCTCCCATTTCCCTTGGGGAGTCGGCAGGTAAAAGCAGATTTGCAGAGGCAGATCTGACAGAGCCAGTTACTGGTCTAAAGACTTACAGACTCTAACTTCTGCCCATATTTCCTATATATTTCAACTATGTTAATGCACTTTTTAAGCTTTTCATGTTTTTGGAATGTATATTTATTAAACTTAGTGCTGGATGAAATTGCCAAAAAGAGGTTCATAGAAATATTGAAATAATGCAATCATTTAGATATATATTGCAATAAAAAAGGCAGATTTTTTTCCCCTTCTTTTTCCTGAGGTATAGCTGAAGCTTCTTTATGTGAAGAAAGCACCAATACACAGAAACATTTTTGAGAATTTAAACTTTTTCCAAAAGTCAGGGATGGAGGTGAACAGGGAAGGTCAAGTAATTGGCTTTGGCTGCATGTTGAAGTTGGCTCTTTTTTGGTTAGGTGATATAGTCCTATTTGTAGCTCTCCAGAGAAGCAGTTTTTTTTTTGTTTTTCCAAAAGGCTTAATATTTAAATGTGTTTATCCAGGACAATGGTGGCTGTGCTGGTCTGCAGTCCCAGCTGACGCTCCAAGGCTGCTTCAGTGTCTCTAAATATGATTTGATTTGTCCTCGCCATTAACACCAAAGACATTGTTGAATGTGCTACAATAACACCAGAGTCATTGCATCCAGACTGCAACACAGTCATGATGGAGCTGACCTTTCCAGCAAGTGCCGACAACTCTTTGCTCTCATTACATTGTAGCGGTAGTTGGGAAAGAATGTGTTTCACCAGTGACACGTATGATTTAAGGTGGTACTGAAATGTCTCGCATAGATTGCGTCACATAGTGTTGCACTCCTCCATCCTCTTCACATTTATCTCAGGCTCACTTGTAGCCCCATGGTCTGCCTTGTCACTCTCTATAGTGATATTGCACTAATCCTCACAAGCGCCTCCCTGGTACTCAGCACTGAGTGGTGCCTGTTTGATTGATCCCGATGAGATTCAAACCACTTAGAAACAGTGAGGAGAGGGAGTTATCCAATGTTAATGGGTTTGTTGTGCAGTCACGCCTTTTCAAATATGGTTATGAAAGCTTTGATCATATCATTGACATATAATCTGAAATTACATTATATATATCATTGATTACAAAACATTTTTTTGCCACTTGCTGAATATAAGTTCACTGTTTACCCTGTTTTAACTCCAGTTTGGTCTCTACCATCTTCTATGGGTGAAGTGTCACCACCATGGCTATGTGTCTGCTGTTTGATGTGGAGTAGTTGGTGCACACTCCACTAATTAAGTATTTTCACTGTAATCTGTGTTTTAAAACCACAGCTGACACTATGACAGAAAGTGAGCATGAAAGGAACAATATATAAGGTGTGAAATGTAGGTTGCCAACCCTTGCAGATGATAGGGATCATGACCATATGTTAACACCACAACTAGATGTTAAGTGATATCACTTGTTTGCCATAACAAGTAGGTATTTAGATGCCTGTAGGCCTGACAGTTAAACAGTGAACCTCATTTTTACAAATCTATATTAAATATCAGATAAAAAAATGCTGTCAAAAATTTAAACCTTTTCTAAAAAGACCTTCTGATTTTTTCTTAAACCCTCTTTTTCACCATTAAATCATTCATTCAGTCATCACCACTGCTTAATCCTCTGCATGAGGTTTGCGGGGCTTCTGGTGCCAATCCCAGTTTACATACATATGGTGAAGGGCGGGTTGTCACACATATGGGTAATTTAGAATGTCCACTTAATCTCGGCAGGTTTTTGGACATGTGGGAGTACCTAGAGAAAAACCACGCACACACAGGCAGAACACTCTAACGCTACACAGAAAGGTCCGGACTGGGACGTGAACCTAATAAGTCAAAGTTATAAATCTGTCCAGCTTCACATGCAGTTAGTTTGGCTGGATAACTAACAGAATACTTGAGATCTTAGAATCTTAGAATCAGCTTGCCAGTATTCATGGTAATTTCTACACACCACACAAACATAGGAGAAGTGGTGCTGCCCCTTCCTTCTCCAACATCAAGGGTTCTGCTTTGACACTTGAGTCCGTACAGGCAGAAGTACTAATGGAGAACCTAGGCAGTGTAGTTGTATGAGGTTACCATTATAGCAATCTACCCACATGAACTAAACCCTCTTCTTAATGGACAATTATATTGGTTTTTTATGGACTGTCTGGGCCCAGCCACACCCAAACTCTGATATGATACATCTACCCCGACTGATCCTGCAGACCAGCAGACTTCAACCATCATCTTCAACAGCCACTTTAAACATGGCATGATGTGTTAGGCTCGGGCATGTTTCCTTATCAAGATTTTAGGCCAACTTGCAATATCCAGTGTCAGATATGCAAGTTCTGCTTTATCGGTGTGAAGAGAGTGAAAGGGGAGGAAATGAAGTGTGTGAGAGTGTCACAGAGAGTAAGACTGAGAGCTGCAGAGACAATGAAGTGTAAGACTGCCAGGGGACATGGAGGCCAAGTCATGGCTAAACAATAAAGCACTTGAGACTGCCATGCGTCCCCTGAGGGACCAAATCAATTATTTATTTGTGTATTATTAAAGCCTGAATGGTACTGCATTTTTGAAACTGGTCTAAACATTGATGTAATGATGTATTTGTGCTTTTGTACAAATACATCATCATCCTATAGTACTCAAGACACATGCAAATACATAGTACTGACACCTATATACTATAGGAATCCTAATATAACATTCTAGCAGTTCGGGTGTTTGTCTCCGATATTTTCTCAAATCCCAACAGATTCGATTCTTTGTTACTCTGAAGTATCAATGTCAGAAACTGCCAGTGTGTACTATAACATTCAGGAGATTTCTAGTGGCAAAAATTGAATTGAACTAGCCCCTCACTATGTATGTACAGGTTTATAATTGCTTTAAAATATAATCTCTTTGTTTTATATAGCCTTAGAATAAGCCTTTTATATGTATTTTTGGTAAGAGTCTTTACCAAGGCCGTTATCTCGCACTGCTGTATTTATACAGCAGCCTGAATGCACAAAAATCAGGCCTCAGTGTGCTTTCCATGTTATGAGCCAGAAGCTTAGTGCAAACAGGCAAAAGAAAAGCATCCTTTCTGGTTCCACTGTAGTTCGCTTGTGAAAACAATCTTCACTCTCACTATTAGACGTCACTAATTCTTATACACTGGACTGTTAAATAATCCAGTGCAGGTCATAAGAAGATGAATCTGTTTTATCTGCTTTATGTTTCTGTCTCTTTCTAATTGAGCTGTTACCTTATTAGTGATTTTCATATCTAATTATGATTTTTCTGACCTTTTCAGTCAAGCTTTATAGCAGTAAAAACTTTTATATAGTTTTAGACAAGATGGAGTATTAGCAAAGGCAACATCATCTGGGAAACATTAAATAATACTTTCATGCACTTAAATATGTAAATAGTTTTTATCTATGGATTGCATTTAAAATTGTCAGACAACATAGTGCAATCAGAAATAAAATGATTGCAGCCGACATGATTTGCATTGTTTCAAATTGCAAATTTGATTAGAAAAATATTAATTGTTGTTAGTGATGCATTAAATTTGTGTTTTCACAAGTATAGAGTGGCTGATGTGTTTCCATTCATGAAATGTAACATGGTAAGTTAGGGTTTGTAGACTGAGTTGTTGAAGCTACTGAAGCATCTAACAGGTTTATAATTCCCCCAAATGGATTTAAAATGCTTTTGCGTCCTCATCCTTTTTTTGATGGAGCGCAGCTGCTGAACAACAGGTCGTCTGTGTGTCCTGCTCTGAGTGAGCCCAGCAATCAGTAGGTTTACTGCTGTTTGAATGAGATAATGCACAATGGATGGAAAATAAATCGCTACATTTCAGGGGATTTGAGACAGTGCGCCAGGGCAGCTTGAGGGGGTGTCAATTTTCTTTCATCCACTAATCAGAAGGTCTGTGGTTCATTCCATGGCTCCTCCATCATAACTGCTGAAATGTCCGACTCCTTAGGCAACACTGAAACCAAAATGCTGTTTCAAGTGTGAATGTACATTATGAGTGATCGAAGAAGTGCTATATTTAGAAGTGTAGTATGAATGAATTCATGCGGGAAAGTGACTCACAGTGTAAGGTGCTTTTTAGCACCATAAGAATTACAAAAGTGCTTCATGAATGCAGTCTCTTTCTCCATCAGCTTTTTTTAAATCTAGTGTCAAAATATTGCTGTTAATGCAGTGCCATGGTTTTATTTTCTTCCAACTCAGCTCATCTTTTGAGCTATGTCTTATCATAAATGTGTTATCTGGCACTGGGAAAGTAAAATATCTGACTTTTTTCCAGCTTATAATGCATCTGTGGACATTTCTTGTGAATGCAGCAGCCCTGAGGTTTATCCTGTATTTGCTGAAAGAGCAAAAAAAAAAAAAAAAAGAAAAACATGCATCTCAATGCTAAGACTGTTGTTTACAGGCTGAATTAAATTTAGCTTTAAAAAGTACACAAACAACTGTCATAAAGCTTTATGAATTCTGGGTATTGCAGTCTTGATAATTGAGGCACTGTATTGCTTCATTTTATGTGTGCATGGTTTTTAATTGGACTTTGGCTTTGAGTAAATGAGTTGGTATTATACGTGGGGGAGAGTGAAGTTTGATCAGCAAGAAGAAAACGTTTTTTTTTTATGTCACTGAGCTTCAAATGGATTAAGGATGTCATGCAGGACTAGTTAGTGACTCCCTGAAACACTGTGGAAGTAATTCCATGATGTACTGTATACTTTTAAAAGGAACAGGAAGCTCCACCTGGAGCTTTGTGCAGAGTGAAATGACTTGGAAAAATAACTTTGATCATAGGTGAATGTCCTGGTACAGCAGCAGATGTTTGGCTTAATTAGACTGGTAGATTTAGAGGTTCAGTGGAACCGAGTCCTAATGTGATTAGCTACAGTAAATCTCTCCCTCTCTCTCTATTTGAAACCTTATGCAAGAAACAAATCAAGGCCTGCCATCAACACTTCTTTAAGTGACCCAGTTGAACACCAAAATACTAATTTCAATCATCTAAAAGACAAAATGCTAAATATTTGCTACTATTCTTTGACTAGTAATTAGGTCGGGTTATTATTTTCTTTACAATTGATTAAAAAAAAAAAAAACTTCATAAAGTCATTTTACATTTTACAAGTATAACTACTAAAAAGCTCCAATACATATCCAAACTGGACATAACATGATAAAAAGTAAAATATTATAATAAGATAATACATTTAATAAGTAATTTCCTTGGTGCAAAAGTGAACAGACCGTACACCACTTTAGTCCACACAAAGTGATGCTCAAGTATCAAAATAACTCCATCAACCTCATTTAACCAGCACTTCATGAAACTGCCAGCCTCGAAAAATACGACAGCATACACATTTCCCTTTGTGTGATGCTGCCTCGCAGTGATCAGAAGGAGAACTGCATTTTAGTTTTTAATTCTAATGAATAATGTATAAAATATAGTTCCATTGACACATGTATTTACACTGCTGCACGAACAGGGGCTTACAAAAAACAAACAAAAAGAGTCACATTAATGTTGTTGTTTGTATCCACCTTCCCAGCTTTTGCAGACTGATAATTCATCATGTTTGTATGCTGTGAAACCTGAAAGCTACCACTAGAGGGAACCAGACACCTCAGAGAAAAAAGGCAACCTCAGTCTTTGTGCATGTAGAGGCAGAATAAGTCTTTATGTTTGTTACATTGATTTGAACATTATGATCATCAGTCCTATCTAATTTATCTGTTTTTGCTTCATTGTTCTCAACTATTTCATTTTTTTACGTTTTTAAATTGAACAAAATGCTGAATATTTTCTCTTCTTGGCTTCTCAGATGTTGATATTGGCCTCATTTGTGGAAATGTGGGATTTGAAACTGGTGTGAATAATATAGACATGAGTCCAGAGACTTAGAACTTCAGACAGTGTTAGGTTAATTTTAAATTTCTGATCCATGATGTAGAGAGAGATCACCTGCTGTTAATCCGTGTTTCAGAACAGACAGAAGATGTTTAATGGCTAAAACACCTACGTCATAAGCTCCTTTTGCAGATGGAGATAATGAGGGATTAGACCAGTTCATTCTATCTACAGTTAGTTCCTTCAGTGAAGGAATTTTCTACTTAATGATACTGTGTCGCAATCAACTGCACACCGAAAAATCATTAGTGGAAATTTACTTACTTCATTCGGCCATTTGACCCCATGGAGCAAAGGCCTTCAATGTCTTTATCAGAATCAATACATGCAAAAGTGATCCAACATAGTAAGCACCAGTCTTTTTTTGTTGTTGTTGTTTTAGCTTCATTGTCAACTGATTTGTCATTCACCATAAAATAAATAATTGATAATTAAAAAATCCTGGCCTCATGGATATTGATGTTTGCTTCATCACAGTGATTTTGGATTTGAAACTGCTTTGAATAATGTGATATATTTTACTTGAAGCAATTGGAACTGGCATTCTCCTCTTTGTTTTCATTGTGATGTGGGTGGGACTTCTCTTTTGTGGGTAGCCAGTGACGTCTCTCTCTCATCCCAGACAGCCAATGGGAATCACGTTCTGCTGTCACATGTCTGTGTCATGGGGCTACATGTCTCAGTACCCTCTCTCATGTTGTTGATATGCAAAGGCTGCAGTGAGTAGACTCGGTCTCACGCCAGCATGTGTCTCACAAGTATAGTTGACACATACTGGAAACAGATGCAGAGATGCAGTGATAGCTGCAGTATGACATCTTGAATGTAATCACTATGAGCTGCAAATGACCTTCTAAGAATATCTTCTAAGAAACTCAAGTGGCTTGTGTTATTTAATCAGAATCAGAATTATTTCTTCATGAGAGTGATGGAGAAAAATCCTTTCCTAGTAGCATCATAGCATTAATGGAAGTTTTATTGTGTATTGTGCTGACTAGGTGGGCGGCAGTGACCAATGTAGCGGTGTGGTGTCTAAAGGTTCTGCCTCATGGTGGCGTCAGAGGATCAGTCAAGTTTAAAGTCCCTGTAAAGGAAATACAGAGATTCTCCTATTCACACATGTTATATGTTATAAAACAGTGGCCGAGAACTTATAAAAACAAATACTCCAACTGTAGAGTAAAGAAAGAATTTAAAATATCTTCTGTTCAGGATTTTTAGGCATGTCCAAAATATGGCTTGATGACACTCTGGAGCCATAATAAGTCATAACTCCTCAAACACTGTAACCATGTAAAACCTTTATCAGGTTTAACCTTTCACTCATATGTAACTGCACCTGCTTTTATGTTACACCTCTGTTTGAATAAACCAGAATGTGTATGGCAGTGTACCAGGAGGAGAGGACAGTGGACAGTTTAGGCAGGACCAAAGCCGATAACCGTCACTTCTCTTGCCTGTTCATTACTGGTGCATTTATGTTTATATTTTCTACTGGTCCCCACTAAAGCAAGTGTGTGTTTGGCTCCTCCAGTGGACTCACCCCCAGCGTCTTAGAGCAGAGTATGATGCAAAATTTTACAGTACATGCTTTAAAACCTAATTTTTCAAACTCTTTTGGTAAGGTGGTTTGTTACAAATTTTTCCGTGGGGTGACAAAGTCAGAAGAGATATTTTTATCATTTTACAGGGCGTTTTGCAGTTGTTTTCAGTCAGAACCAAAATGATGGACTGACCTGAATTTGATTATGTTCTGATATACGTACATGCTGTATATATTATATATGATTAAAGTGTGAACACTTAAAGAATCTGGAGTTTAATTATTATATTTGTTAGTTGTAAAATAAAATCAAAATGACAAAATTGAATCAGATTATAGTTTTCTTCCATTAAAAACAGTGATGAGAGTGGATTTAAGTTCCTAAAAAGATTTGTATATGAATTTAATAATTTATCATCCTTTGTTTTTGTATGATGGCGACCAAAATGGAAGAAGAGTTGGAATGAAAGCGGTGGAGTGGAACATAATGGATGCAACATGGCTGTGCACTTGCTGCACTTTGCTGTCCTGGACACCCACTGGTGTTGGTACTGCGTGTTGCCCTGCTTGCGTGAAGCCTCATCCTTCTTTCCTCTGTCTTTCTCTCTCAGCCATGGCCAGCTGGTACTGAGTAGAGGTATTCATCCGTTCCCACTCCTTCCTTTATTCCTGCTGTCCTGGCTGCTCTCTACTTCTCTCTACCCCCTCCCCTCTCACCCCTCCTTCCCTCCTTCCCTCCTTCCTCCTCCTCCTCCTCCCGTCTCAACCTCCTTTCCACTGTCATTTCCCTCCTGTTCATATGTCCCAGTGAGACGTCACGGGCTGTGCATGCATCTGCGAGTGTGTGTGTGTGCACATAGAGGATGGCTCAGTGTTCAGGTGCAGGAGACAAGCTTGGGGAACCAGTCAACAATCAAGCAGCTGGACCAGTCTGTTTGCCCTGAGGACAGAGCTCTTGGCTGGGCTAGGAGCTGAAAATTGATTCCATGGATTGATGCACCTGTACCTGAATGGTTTTTATATATTTTGTCTTAATCAAGAGGATAATCCCACCAGACTGTGGATCATATAAATATTTAGTTTTTGTATTTCCTATCACTGGCACTTATTAAGCACTTTGAGCACAGAGCAGTGGCATCAGCTGCCTTCTCAGCAGTGGATCTCAAGGAGGAGACTGAGAGGACTATGTCCAGGTTCTATCCTGCCCTAGACTGGACCTCTGCATCTGCCTAGTGTGGAATGGATAGCTGCGAAGGGAGATAAGGAACAAAAGAAAGAGGGGAAGCTTGTTAACGAGGAGAGGAAAATCCTTTCTTCAGATACATGTGAGGGCTGCCTTTCTGACAGCTGAGGAAAAGGGGAACAAAAAAGATAATTAAGAGCAAAGAAACAAAAGGCTATAGGGGAGACTCTGGGTCCTTGCATCAAACCTCCATTCTTCCCTCCTCCTGTTTCCCACCTGTGAGGATTAATTGGACTGGATCAGTATGGCGCATGCCGCCTCGCAGCTTAAGAAAAAGGCAGATGAGAACCTCAATGCTGCGGAAGAAGAGAAGGAGAAGGAGAGGAAGAAGGCGAGAAAGCGCTCCCGTGAAGTGAAGAAAAAGGTAGAGGAGGCGTGGATGAGGAGTTTGGAAGGCACCTGACAGAGAGAAAGTGGGCAATGAAGGAATGAAAGAGCATAGGGTTACAGAGATAACACGGGGCAGAAAGAAATGGGACACATGGGTCTAGCGGAGCCTTTGTCATGATGCAGCCTCCTCTTATGCACACACACATGCACTCATGCACACACACACACAGCAGGATTAGAGGGGTGGTCCCGTTGGGAATACTAAGGGGGGCAGGCTGGTGAAATAGGCAGAGAGAGATGGATGAGTAGAGAGCATGGACTGGGAAAATAAAATATGACAGGAATGGGCTATGGTGGACAGACTGGTATTTTTGGCAGCTGTGTGGTTTTTAATTTTGTGTGATCAGTGGTCTTGCTTAAAAAAAAACGGTAGAATTATAAGAAAAGATGCTCTTCGATCAAGAAAAGTCATTGTTCTCTCAGTGAATTTATGGATTTGTGCCCCATTTGCAGATTAACTGTCTTTGAAAGTAAGTGTCCTCATGCCAGAAACATCAGCAGTCACACCCTGCGGTTTCTCTCTGAGTGTGTGTCTTCGTGCGTGTGTGGGTCTCTGTGTGTGCACACATACGTCACTGTGCAAGGACATGGTCACGAATGTACACAAACATCGATAAGTCAATCAATAGGTCTGACTTCAAATCAGTAACATTTTCAATCCAATGAGAACTTCATCTGGTAAAACACAGACCACACAGATGACAGTCCTGTGTTGGTTGAATTCTTTTTTAATTCTTTTGACCCTTTTTATTTTTTTAAATTTTCTGCATGTACCAGTTTGTGTGCATCTTGATAGGTGGTTGTGTGTATTGGTGTACATGCGTGTGTCCATGCTGATCAGCCCGAGGTCATCATTAGCTCAGGGTTAGCCACCTGTCACAGAGAATCAATACCTGTCCTCACATTTCCATCAAGGTCAGAATGGATAGTTGACCTCCTGTGCTTTGTGAGTAGTTGAGTCACAAAAAAAAAACTTAACAAAAAATCTTATTATTCTCATGCTGTAAAAGCAACTAGTACAATTTCTCAAATACTCCAGAGAGTTATTTTACTTGCTTACTTCATATATACTCCCCATGTCAGTGCACCTCTCACTCTACCACATGTCTCACTTGTGTCACTTTGTAGATATCTATGTGATTTCCCTCTGAACCCATCACATGACTTAATATAAAGAATAGTTTGAGGCACAAATAGGTAAAATTATCCTATATTAAGGAATGTCAAGAAAATAGAATTCAAATTTGTAAGCGCAGACGAAACCTTTAAAGCTGCTTTCAAGTTTTGCACGACTATATCACCACCTCTACATTTGCTCCTGTGCTATCTGTGATTTGCTGTTACACAAAGGAGAATGATGTTAAATATCCCGGGACAGAGCGCATGCCACTCTTAGCTGGTGACATGGATCACAACCGTGTTCTACTGAGCATCAGCAGATAACATGGATATTTTATTCATTATTCCTTTGCTTGTGTTAGTAGTAATATTGTTGGAGTCACTGTTATATTAATTGCTTTGTAAAAGTAAACTTTTAAGTATTTGAATGTAGTTGTTGGCTTATTTCTACATAACTGAGAATGTACTGTATTTAACCATTATCTGATATTAAACAGACTTCTGGTTAATCTGATTTTGAAAGTTTCTCCTCAGGTCTTGTAAAATGCATAGTCTAAATTTTGAAATTAAATTCCATGTTGTATTTTCTCCTTCCATTTTACTGCCAAACAAGAATGGCGGGTCTTTGTGGAACAGCCCACAAATGCAGCAGTTAATGATCTAAAATAAATCGAGGCTGTAAGAAATTCAAGCCAGATCTTGCTTTTTTTTTTAAAAAAAAAGGCAGGAGCTGTGACCTTGACAGCACAATGTGTCATTTCAGTCAAAGACTTACAGCATCTCTTTTAATGGCAACAGGTGAGTGCGACGTGTTGCTGTGGTAATGATGTGTGCGTCAGGTGACATCAGCAGTTTCCCGTTGTTTGTAGCGTAATGGAGGATATCAGCTATCTTGATCTATAAAGTAGTCTGTCCCAGGCCAGTTCTTGGCACCAGAACACCCCAATTACCTTTCTTTCCTTTTTCCTCGCCTCATGTTACCTCATTTCACTCTCCCTCTTTCTGGATTCCTCCCTCCCTCTGAGACGGTGTAGATTTAACAGATGCTCTGCTGCACTAGATATTGGTGTCAATGTCAGGTGTGTCATGTCCCTCCCATAATCTTTTCTTTACTCTCCCTGTCTCCTTATGCAACATCCCTTCTTTCTCTCTGATCGTTACATGAGGAGATTGCGGGGGTCAGTGTTAAATTTCTGTTCATTTTCTCATTAAATAAATGAAATTTAATGTGAATGATAGTCATCTTAAAAGATGTTGGGGAGGTCATTTATGGATGATTTTATCTTTAAGGTGAGCATCAGATCAATACCATGTCTGAAAGCTGTGAAGAGATTTAGAGTTTAGCATCTTTATGAAGTGCTGAATGCCTCATCAAAAAGGTCAAAGCTTTGTTATTAAAGGGAAGTTTGGGTAAACTATAATTTCTATTGCTGTATGCACGCACACTTTCCTCTTTTTACATATTATACAACCTATAGTACATGGATTAAGTAATGCATCCAGTGGCTGGTGCTGTGTACAGTGTGATGTGTTTATGCTTCTTACGGGAAGCTGGAAAACAAGAGCATTAGAGCACCACTGAGATGAGACAATGTAGTCACTGTGGCTGCAAAGCTATTATGCTGCAAAGATTGAACTATACAGGTCATGTTATGCTTTTATACTGAACATCATGTCTCTTGTAGTGTTGTAGTGGTTGGTTGTTGGCAGGTAATCTGACTGACTGGTGCTTTATTTTTAGGCTGATTTACTTTATTAAAGAGCTGCTTGACTGATTGTGTGGGTGACTGACCAGTTGACTGACTGCTCTGCTGAGTTATTGTCCCGCCACATGGCTGAAAGGCACATAATCTGACTGATCTACAGCTTCTTATCACATTCTTCAAGTGCATGCTGGGGAATTGTCCTCTTTTCCCATGTAATGAATCGTCTTTTATTTTTGAAAACTACCACGAATATTTACATTGTCTGTGGGGCTGACCAGTGAAGGAGAGTAATATGGCTTTCAGTGTGGATTGAAATTGGCAGGAGGACAAAAAGCAGTGTGTGAAACCGAAACTGGCTTAGAGGCAGACGAAAGAAATGAAAACACTCAGTCAGAACTGTTGGCATCAGTTTCCTTCTTGTTTCCATCGTCATCATCATTATGGAGCTCACATTTTTAGTGATGGCGAGACTCCAGACAGTGGCTGCCTCACCTGACCTCCACCATGTCCTTAGTCTTGACTAAAACTCACACTTAAACAAGTACATGAGGGCACTAACATGAAGGGAGCAAAGAGTGGGATAGATTTGGTGTGAAGTAGGGGCAGTGGGTTTAGTGGATCAGAATGGAAATAAACCACAGTATAGTGGCCACATTATTATATTCCTAGTATTCTGCCTCCATGATTAAGTAAACAGACAAAAATATAATAGACGCACCTTGCTCTCTCTCTCTCTCTCTCTCTCTCTCTCTCTCTCTCTCTCTCTCTCTCTCTCTCGATTTGGTGTGAAGTAGGGGCAGTGGGTTTAGTGGATCAGAATGGAAATAAACCACAGTATAGTGGCCACATTATTATATTCCTAGTATTCTGCCTCCGTGATTAAGTAAACAGACAAAAATATAATAGACGCACCTTGCTCTCTCTCTCTCTCTCTCTCTCTCTCTCTCTCTCTCTCATGTATCATTTTTGCAAGTAACTCCGTATTACACATGTTGACAATGAAGCTGAAGTATCCGTCTGCCAAAAATTACTTTTACAGCGATCACATCACAGAGATCATAGTATCAAAGTCCAGAGTTGTGTATGTCTAACATCCACACAGACCACCTCCACTGTGAAGTACACAAATATATCATTTGCCACTTAAGTAAAAAAAAAAAAAAGTGGAAATAAAGAATATAGTCCAGGACTGTATTTGTCCACATGCACAAACACTGTTGTATTGGAGTTTCCAGCAGTGAGGATTGAATAAGGTGCAAAGGTCATTTGTATGATTGGCGGTGATGTCTAATGTGTTTAAAGTGAGAGGAGAAGTAGTGAGGGGACAGAAATATAAATGCTGCTTCTTGTGAGGTTTATTTTTAAGAAGGACTCCATTCTTGTGTGTTTTTCATCCTGTGTCTGTTTTTCAGTGTTCTCTCATCTCCTCTGCTCCCTCCTTTACCCATATCTCTCTTCATCTTTATAGCCCCCTCCCTCTCAGCTCTGCCTTCCTCCCAGTGTCTCTGTCAGGTTGCTGTATTGTTCTGCCATGCTTTTGGGATTGTGAGGTTGGGTGTGTCACTAGAAATGTTTAGCATTTCTAGTGAGGGCAACCTTCACCATCACAACTAAATGCCTAACCTTAACTCGTAACCTACACTTAATTCTAACCCTAACACCAATTATTAACCCTCAAAAAGCCTTTTTAAAGTTGTGAAGACCAGCCAAAATGTCCTCACAATGTCAAAATGTTCTGAATCATAATTAATCCTCAACAGAAGGGTCAACACAATAATTATGCTTGATTTTAATATATGTTCTTAATTTGGGTCATAACAAATTACAAATGATGAATTATTAGTTTCTGTTGACTATAATGGTTGATTTTGTCTGATGTTGATTGTAGACAACTATATTCTTACTGTCATTATGAAGACACAGTTCAGTTTATGTTTACATGAGTTTCTAATTTAATTTTCTGCTCATATTCCTGGTCTGAGTATGATTCAAATTCAGGTTAAGGTAATTTAAAAAAATATTGTTAGCATCTACATCGCATATGTCTTAATTTAGTCAATATAACAGTATTATTATCCTTCTAAACGTGGTTAGGGAAGCTAATGTGAGAACTGTGTGTTTCTAAAACATCTATAAAGCAAAATGTGGTTTGTTTTTCCTCACTCACCACACAGTGACAAGAATTGCTCAGTAATGATGTAAAGAAAAATTATATTATTTGATGATGCAGAGTCATAATAATGATAGCTGTAGCACAGCTTTTTTTTATTTATAACCTTATTTTTTTATTTTTATTCCTTCTTTTTTTGTATTGTACTTGTTGTCTGTACTCTGGTGCTGCTGTGACAAGAGAATTTTCCCAATGCGGGATAAATAAAGTTCTATTCTATTCTATTCAAGCTGGACTACCAGCTACTGTTAACCCAACAACAAAGAAGTAAAATAACTGAGGGGAAAAAGCTTTATGAAATATGTAATGACTCCATTTCCGATGAATAACAACATTAAAGAGAAAACAGAGTGCCAGGATTAAATCTTAAAGGAAAGCAAAGGGATAAAGCAGGGATGGAGGAGAGGAGTAAGGCAGACTGTGAGGAATGTAATATGTTTCATGGCACCCTCGTGGCTGAAAACTGCAATGTTTTCTGTAATAAGGCTGTATGAGGGGGTTGCTGAGTCAGAATATTGGTGCAGAGGCTGTCAAGCATTGTGATTGGTGGATGGGGAAGACAAGAGGGGGTTGCAAATAAGATATGGGGAATAAGGGGAGGATGGAATCTAATTAAAATAAAGGGGGGATCAGAGAAAGCACATGGAGGGAGATGGAGTTAGATGAAGGAGAACAGCTGATGAAGTCGGGGGGGGGGGTTGTGAGTGGAAGAAAACGAGGAGGAGAGATGGAGAGTGAGAGAGAGGGGTAGAGAATGACAGAAGATGAGGATATTGTTTATCCTCCGCTTTCCCCACAGCTCTTTCCTCTCCTCTGCAGTGGAAGATCGACACGAAGAACTGGGACAGTCCATACACACACACACATGCACACACACTATTCTCAGCAGATTTATCCCATCCTCTCTTCTCGTTTCATTTAACCACTGCATTTCAATGCAGATTGATGTTTGTTTGGTACGACATCACACCATATAATGAATTACTCTGACTATAATGACTCACCTCCTTGGTTATGACAACTGGAGGCAGCTTTTTGAGGGAAAGTAGAATATATGTATAAGACTGAAATGATCCAACCAGGCTTAAAGGTCACGATGCGTTTTTTGAGAGAAACATTGGGACATGAGCAGGAAATGAAATGCCTCTTATAATGTATGAGCTGGTAAATGTAATTCTATTATTTTAGTTTCTCATTAAAACTTTCCCTGATGTTTCAACCCTCCTCGCAGTGGCTAAGGTGTTGATGTGTGGCACAGGTCCAGCACGGAGTCACATCATAGGCAGAGTCGCTCTGTGTGTGTTTGTGTGGGAGAGAATGAATGAAAGTCGGTGTGTCGCGGTCATTTTGAAGGTGAGCGGCAGGGAGGAGACCTGCCGGGATCAGACAGGAATAGACGAGGGAGGGAAGGACAGTCTTATTCAGCTCCTGGCACTGATACTTGAAACAGTCAAAACTATTGATGGAACCAACTAAAAATGTTGCAGTTCCCATTAGCTGTCCTAATAATTGTGCCTTAAAATAATAATGATTTTCCAAGTTTAGACCAAGTTGCCAGTTTGACCTTAATACTCAACTTTTTCCGTTATCTGCATTCTCTGAAAGATATTTAATAACCTTTGTCTTTTTTTTTATCATTTATAAAAGATTTATGGATATTTCTTTGGGGGTGGGATGACAGTAGAGATAATTATATCCTTTGAGGGTTGAAAAACCACACCCAAAAACAAAAAGAAATTGTGTCTGTAATGAGTTTATTTTTTCCTAATGGCATTGTGAATTAGACAACACATATACAGTAACTTTAAATGAATGTACATGTACTGTATATGTCTGTCTATAACACCTGTTGGTAGACTAAGATAGACTAGCAGCCTGTCCAGTGCAGGAATGTATTGTAAAATCTGACTTCCCCATTTCAAGGTAACATACCATTCACTCTGAATGGTATGTTAAAAAAGTGTCACCGTCTTAATCTTTTCGGCCTTTTGTGGCAGAGCTGGAGTGCTTATGATGCACAGACAAATACAGAGGACATTTTTCCAGATGTGTCTTATTGTGCCTGCCAACTAAATCAGTCGGCTGTACTCTATCATGTAGGCCGCTGTGTATTATTTGGTGAGCTAATGCAGCGTTCTAGCTTCTTGTTGAGAGATTTTAAGGGTTTCTTAATTTAGGCATGTCCTCGCCCACTAACAGTGTGCAGGGATGTGCAGCAGCAGAGACTACTGGGGAATCAAAGAGAGTTTGGTGCGAGCCAAAAACACTGTCCTCATTTACACCCTCCCTTATCAGTAGTCCCATTACTT
Source organism: Brachirus orientalis (assembly GCA_016785285.1). Taxonomy (NCBI): domain Eukaryota; kingdom Metazoa; phylum Chordata; class Actinopteri; order Pleuronectiformes; family Soleidae; genus Brachirus; species Brachirus orientalis. Next base: position 4,663,180 of record JAFBJR010000123.1, read on the forward strand.
TCTCTCTTTCTTGTGCTAAATGTCTTGTTTTTAATTAGTTGAAGTCATTTTACTGCACACATTAAACACATGGACACATGAAATAATTAATGGTATACACCAAAGAAACTGAAGAGGTTGCTAGAAAATAAATGTCCATGATGGAAATGTCCATAACTGCCTCTGCAGCAGAAACTGCAACTTCTGTTGTCAGTTTAGTTTTCATTATCAACAACTGAGACAAAAAAGTGCATCATGTCGGATGTTAAAATGGCAGCCTCAGCTCATTGTCTGTGGCTGGTCGTATCCATGAGGCCCAAGAATCAGCAGCGAGGGGAAGCATCTATGCCAGTGTTGCGCATGCAACTGAAGTGCTCTATTGATTTACTGAGCAATTTCTTAATTGCCTCTGTGCGCAATGAGCTGTGAAACTGACCACCTCTGCTCCTACAGTACTTCTCTCTTGCTCCGCTTATCTCTGTTGACTGTAGGTTTCATTGTGACTGGACATCAAGTCAGAAAAACAAACATTTATCAACAGAAAATGAGTGAGTGGGAGTGGAGCAGCTGCATCCACATCATTAGAACAACACAAGTTGTTCTAATCCGTCTTATCATATTTGATCAGATTTGTTTTGAATGTTTTTTGTGAAGCTCAAATTCTTAATGCATCATCACAAAGTATAATTAAATTACAGTATTACGCTGAAAAGATGACAGTGTAATGTCAAAAAAATTACATGTATAGAAAATTGTTCATCGTCTTTAATTTTTTATTTATAATTATTTAATGCTGATAAGTGGTTTTATTTAGTGGTTTTAACAAATTGCTTTTGCTGTCTAAGTTTTAAATCAAGGAAGATTTAAAGAGAATCAAAACCATGAAATTGATTTAAAACTTAATAGGTCTATAACTAAGACGACATATTTCTAGAGTGTGGATTAGAAAAAACTATGTTACTGAGCAGATTTCTCAGGGAACAGCTAACAATTTTCCACTGTTGACTTTCTTTTGGTATATTAAAAGGACACAAATATTTAAAAAATTAATTTGAATCACTCGTAGGGGCAAAAAAAAAAGACTTTTGACCTCATGTGACTTTTAGCCATGTTAGCAGTGCAGTAGATGACAGTGTGTGCATATTGATGCAGACTGAGAATATCTCATCAATCCTCCTCCATATAATGAAGGAAAGTGGACAATGCAAATGTTGTGCAGAAAATGTATTTTTGTAGAGGCAGTGTGCCTGTTCACACGCACCATCACACACTCACTGCAGTGCACGCCCCTGCTTTGCGCACCGTGTGTCCTTTTTGTTCTCGGACAGTTGTTAATTTATTCATGACCAGTGCTCTTCCCTGTCAGAGGGGATTAACTGAGCAGTGGTACAGTTCCCGATGCATTGTTATTTACTAACACCTCTTGGTGTTTGGCTTTTAATATCAGCGGTAGGTCTGATCTGAACATGTGCAGCTGATGTGGAGCAGACAGAGATCCATGTCTGTCTTTAGGTGTTTCTTTTCCTCCTTTGGATGAACCAATGAGCCCTCCTGCTTATCAAACAGTCACCATACACACACACACACATGACGCTGATACAGCCTTACATCAGCACAGTGCCTGTATTCCAGCAGAAGTAGCAGCAGCAACGTCATCTTCCATCATCCAGTGAGGAATGAGTGGAGCAGATCTTTTAGCCAATTGCAGTGAGACAAAATGAGACTGAGAGTTTGCAGCTCAAAGTGAGAATATTTGAAGAGAAGACTCTCTGATGCACACTGCAGCTCTCTGATGTCTGGAGTTTGAGCTATGTTAAAAAAAAAAGATTTTAACATAGCTAATTTTTAATTCAGCAGGGAAACTATAGAAAAGGTGACACGTATGGACTTGCTCATACTTAGTCTCAATGAACTGAAAGACAGAAGAGGAAGAAGATGGTGAAGAATTTTACACAGTGTTTTTATCCTCCTCCATCTGTATCTCATGTGCTGTGAGAACACTTGGACTGCAGTAGCGGAGCAGCCAATCAGACTGCGGCACTCCATGACAGCCAGTCAGAGACAGGACACACAAACACACACATGTTTGAGCAGCTCCTCTTGTTGGGACTCTGTTGTTCCATTGATTTGGACTGTCCTTAACCTTTACTATAACCAGTTCATGCCAAACCCTCGTACAGGTTGCCTTTTCCTGCTTATTCTATGTTGATTTCATAATGTGTCCAATAACAAAGGCTTCAAACTGCAGTCACTCTTATACAGTTAAAACAGCACTAAGAAAAGAATGTTGTCTTTCCACTACAAACAGACAGATTGATTGTATTTGGATTTATAACTGTGATTTTAGGACAAATTACTTCTCTCTGCTGAAGATGATGCAGTACTATTGATGGGCCACTAGGGACTGATGTAGGACATGGTAATGGATTACTAGGGGGAGCTGTGTGTGTGAGAGAGAGTGACGTATGTGAGTGCAGTAAAGTGACAACATGGCTTCACTCAGGGTGAATACATGCTTATAAGTTGCTTGTCTTTTAGCCCGCTTTCAGATATTGTGTGTATTTGTATTTAAATAGTTGATTTAGCTGCATAATACTGTTGGTTTTAGCCTCTCAACTGAACGGTTCGATCAGGTTCATGGTCACTTCTCTTTCCAAAGCTTTTTGGACTTAGTTTTGTTGATTGTTCATAGTGAGAGTCCTTTTTGTTGCAAGGTCTTTTTATTCACCAATCATGAAGGCCAGTGTATCTCTTGATAACTACATTTTCATAGCCTGCAGATCTTTGTCTCATCACCAGCTCGGTTTTTACTCAGTTATGCATTCTGAATTGCGAGACCCAAAAGTGGACAGTTGTGTGTCCAAATCATGTCCCATCAAAGTTTTCATAACCATCCCCACATGTTGCCATTACATTACTCTTCTGATCAACCTATCTTCAGTTTTTGTAAAGTAGACAATAGAAGCTTCTACCAATGCCACAACATTTAATGGACCCATTCCTTTGCTATAAATTTAGGAGCCTCAGTTACCATGGCAACTCCTCCCCCCATCTGGCTGTTATCCTTTCTCCCTCCTTGCACAGATGTCATAAAACACCAAAGATGGATCATTAAGCTGGTGTGTGTGCAGGGGGAATGATATGAGTTAACTCTGCTGCTTTGGAGCATTTGCCTGACCCTCTCATACCTGCAGTGACAGAGGAGACACATTCCTTTGCCTCTCTTTTACAAGCACTTGATCAATTTGTCCACCAAAAAAGGAATTACAAGCAAAAGAGTTACTTTTTTAGCTTCTTAATTTGGGCAATATACAGTAGGTTGGTTAGTCTCAAAGGCACACGAAGTAATGTGAAAAACAGGAAAAATAAAAGGTAATTTAGAAAAAGTGTAGCTAATTTGAAACATAATGAAAACATTTTTTTTTCCTAAATTTGAACAGATTTTAAATCACCCATAAGAACTAGTATTGTTTAACAAGCAAACATTTGCAGAAAAGCAGTCATTTTAGCTGCTGTCCATCTACCACCACTAGCAGAAATACATTCATTAGGCTAATGGCAAACTGTTTTTACCAAGCTTAAACTAAAGGCGACTGGTTATTGTTGCCAAGCTCTTTACCTTAATAAATCACTTTTTTTTTTTTTTGGCAAACTCTCGTAGACTTTGGGTCCAAGACTGTGCCTGCCCAGCTGTGACTCCACATCAGCAGTAATGATGTGATACAATTAGAGCAGACATTGCTGAGTAACAGTGACTGACTTCAATGAGAATCAGCTATTTTCATCAAAAATGTTCCATTTTTTCAGAACTTTAATATCGATATCAATGCATTCAAATCAAAATTTAGTTACATATGAATATTATGGAGATTTTAGAGTGTTTGCCACAAAAATGAAATAAACACGCTGATTTTTTGTAATTTGCAACGTTACTTTGTTCTACGCTCGGTATGAATCCTCAGTATGTTTTTTTTAGATATATCTAATACATTAAAAGTATTAATTAATTTTGTTAAAAGTATATCAAAGTAATATTATCATCTTTTTCTTCAAACGTAAGTAAAAGTGACGGTCAACAGTAGGTAATGAATAAAAGTAAAATGGCCTTAAACCAACTGTGGCTTTTAGGCATGCTATGAACTTCTGACAGCTCAAAGACATCTGAAACCCGAAGAAGGACCTAAACCACCTGCTGCCTTTTTTTTCGAATGGGGGCCTACAGCACAAACCAGCTATTTGTGAAAACATCATGTAGTTTAAAGCCTGTGCTTTGCTTTGGTTAAACAGGCTGCACCATTAAGTCTTTAAAATGTATTGGCTAATAAAGACTTTAGTCAGGTTGCTATGATACATTTAGTGTTGTCTCCAGTGCACAAAACTATGTAAACAGAAAGTCAGTGTGGAAGCATCACACGGTAACAAACCTCCAGACACGACAACTGCAAACAATTTATCTGATGTTAATGTGCTGTAGGTATATGCTATATTTTTTTTAACATACACATAGAAACTATGTCTGTTTAAAATAGAGACATCCACTTTAACAAGTACAACTGACATACTGTATTTCTACATATTTATTCCTAAATGAACAATGGCTTATTGTTTAGTCATTTTGGAAGTTGTTTTTATGTGAACTTTACTTTGATATCTACAATATTTACATTAATTAAAATAGTAGTGTCAAACAGAGACGATACTCAGTATGTCAGTAAGTCTGTTTACTGGTCAAAATAAATGGATGAGATGTCGGATAAAGGAAAACATCAAGTCCCCATAAAATTTCCAAAAACCTTAAAGTCTCATACGTGTGCTACTAAACACAGTGTGTAACAATGTAAATAAACAAAAACAGCAATATCACTTTAATTGAGTCATGCAGTTGGAGTAGGATATCTGTTGCACAGTTGAAGCATGAAAAAAACAGCTATGTTATTAGGGATGGACAATATTGTTACAATATCGACATCGACAGATATTGGCTTTAAAAAGTTTAATGGATATCAGCACAGACACACACACACACACATATATATATATATATATATGCTGTATTATCATATTTTGCAACCCATTTTCGTCTCGTTTTTGTTTTATTTTGGTCTCTTTTATTACTCTGTATTGTTTTATTCATGTTATAATTGGGTTTTGTTCAAATTATTAAATGTTAAATGTTATTATTATTATTTTTATTTAAAGCACATTCCATTGTATGAAATGGGCTGTACAAATAAAACCTAACGTTTTTCCTTGCCTTGAATGGAGGTCTATGGGGAAAACAATCCTACTTTTCAGTTGATTTATAACATCAGTCAACATTTTCCTGAGGATTCATCGCCTCAACCACCAGTTTTGGATTTTCTTAAAGAGTAAATAATGTTAATTTGTAAATACTGTGAACTAAACATTATAATAACATCAAGGTTTATTTGATTGTAAGCTCTTTTTGCTTTCAACAAGTGGCACCTGTGAGCGTGCACGCACACACACACACACACACACACACACACACACACTGGTTTCCATGACTTTATTAATCATAATTTCTAGTGGCCTAATCCCAACCCTGACCCTAATCTCAGCCTAACTTTAAAACACATCTTCACCTCAAAATGTTGTAAGTTACGTTATGGGGACTTGATTTTTGACCCCATAAGGAAGACAAGTCCACTTAATGTGACTGTGTGAACAGATTTAGGTCCCCACAGCATGAGCAATACCAGGTACACACGCACACACACACACACAAAGCTGTGCATTGTCCTCTGATCCCATGTTGTTCCAGCCAGAGTTGGTTTGAGATTAACACCGGAACTCCTCCTCCCCCATGTTCTGGACTTTCTCACTGCAAGTCAGGTATTTTTGGCTGTGACATAATACCCCTATCTCCTCACTCACTCACACAGACACACACACATACACAGTCTTTCACTCTCCCTCTTTTCCTCACCCTCTCTCCCTCCCTCTCTCACACTGACTGTCCCTCCCCTCTCATCTCTCTCTCTCCTCTCTTGCCCCCATCCCTCTCTCTCTAGCTGCCAGGCTAAAGGCTAGCTGCTACAGTAACAGGGTGCTCAGGTTTCACACAGGCTGAGAAACATGGCAGTGGAGGAGGCAGCAGACTATCTGGCAGAAGTAAGTCTTTACTGAACGTACGCTATGGTGTGGAGTCATGGAGTTCACTGGCTGTAATGTGCTGTACGAGGCTGTGACCTCACTAAGGCGAGGAAGACTGAGACTTTTGCAGCCGTTAGAATCCGATGAAGGCGTCGTGGCGGCTGCCCATCCAGAGATGGGACACTGTGGGTTGAGGTTGGAGGTTACAGGCTGTGCAGAGTTGGGGGGGGGGGGGGGCAGGGGTGGGGGGGGGGGGGGGGGGGTCAGTGATAGGACGAGTGGCACTGGCAACTCTGCTGCACTGCTCTGCTGCAGTGTGCGTGTGTGTGTGTGTGTGTGTATATATTATTTAAATATATATATATATATATATATATGTGTGTGTGTATGTGTGTGTTTGCACCCCGAGCTGATTTATTTGTTATTGTACATTTACAAGTTCCTATTGATTTTTATTCATAGGAGTTGAGTCTGTACATGCTGTGTTCTGTGGATACAGTGTCTTGTTACAGGGATGTGAATGGAAGCACCTGACCTTGGGCAACAATGCATGAACATGTCTTTAAAAGGAGAGTATAAGTTAAAAAAAAAAACAACAACTTAAAAACAGGGATTGATGTAAGGAATTGTCCTTGTTTGTTTTGGTTAATTTTCCTCAAATCCACTTCATCAGGTAGAAAGACAGTTCTCCATGAGCCCTTGTTGTAAGAAAATGCCCCCCCCCCCACAACCTGCTGATATGTGATCTACTATATGCAGCATGTGCCTGCTGAGCTCAAAGTATCAGTTTAGTGTCAACTTAAACATGAGCTGGGATTTTTTTTTTCCCTCAACCAAGCGAATGATACTGTCTGTTTGGCTTGAAAATGTTTTTTTCCCAATAAATTGGTGTTTCAGTCGAACATTATTTACCCACCAGTCGGCATTATGTTTGACTGACTCTCTCTGGTCCCTTTGTGTCCTGGCTGGTTGCTCAGCCATGAGCGCTCCCATGTTGAAATGTGTGTAATCTAATGAAGTAGTGTCTTGTGGGAAAAAGATTGACTGTGACATTCTTTGCATATCTCTCACGGATAAATAAAGCTACAGTACAGTGACATTTAACCACTAGCTGCCAATTTGTCCGAAACTAAGATCAGAATTTTGAAGAAGCATATTTTTTTTCCTAATAATATTCTATTTTCAAAAATAATAATAAAAATAAAAATTCCTGTGTTATTGCTAGACCAGCCATTCCCAAACTTAAGGCTATATTATCTGAATAATATATAATATTATAATAATATCTGAGGCCTACCCAAACCTTGAATCACATCTCTGATCATCACCTGAGAATAGGATCAATAATTTTCATATACATATACATAGTTTTCATGTAAATATGGGATACAAATAATAATTTTGAAGACAAATAATGATGAAGAATTAAAACATTTGGCACAGAGATGTCTCTTTGTCTTCTCTCGGATTGTCTGCCTTATAGTCCGGCAATGTGCAGCAGCAGCAGAGAAATGCTTAGTGCTCTGAGGCTGAATATTGATGCTCTGAACTGGAATTTAGTCAGTGATCTGAATTAAGAGGAGCCAAGTCTGGACCTTCTCTTAACGTAGCATTATGTCTTCGAACCCTTCTCAGGTTTTAAAAGCTCTTCTCAGCACAGTTCCTCACTCGCTCATTTAGAAATGCAATGTTTCATTTCCATCCATCCATTTATCCACCTCAAACATTTTGAGGCAGTTTTGAAGAAGGCTGTAAAGAATACTTTCATAAATATGCAGTTGAATTTTTTTATTTTCATCAAGTCACAAAATGCAGTGTGAGCCTAGCAGAAGAAAAATCTAAATCAAATCAATATTTGGAGTGAAGGCCGGTAATTTTGTTCCAAACAATGTGAAGAACTAACCACAAATCTTCTGTGGATGTAGGCTGGCTTCAGTCCTCCTTCATGTAAGTCCAGACACACTTGATGATGTTGAGATCACTTTCAGAACTGCATGTTCTTCTGTACAATGAAACTAGTTCTTCATGACATTTGCTGTATGTTCGGGGGTCAAAGCTGATGCAGTATAACTACCTTGTGTTTTGTTGCTGTAAGTCTTTCTCTTGTGTGTGTCAACCTACGTATGAAAGTGCTGATCATCAGCACCTGTTCTTTACCATTGGTTAATCATACACCTCAGTATAATCCTATAAAATCCACGACTTTGTGCAAGTGCATCTATAAGAATTGATGCTGCTGGTTTGAAGGCGATGGGTGGGTCTCACTAAGAATATTTGTGAATGTTCTGCACAGCACTGTAAGGACATCTTACATCTGTTTTTCAACATTGTCATACATCATCTCTTCATAGACCAGCCTACACTCATGTGTGGCCACTGTCAGAGTCACAGTTGTTGTCAGTTATATAAATAAACTACATTAAAATGTCTTATAGACTGTTTATTAATTGTTTTTTTGGTTGCTTATGTATGCAGAATGGATTAATTAAGTATAGCAATATTAATAATATTTGTAATATTTAACAATACCAGATGATTATAGTAAAATAGTCTTGTGGCAGTTGTTTTATACACTTCTGTGTGTTTGACATCATAGTCTCTAGCTGATAGAGGTGTGAATCTTTCGGATTACAATTCTATAAGAATTGTTTTGAGGGTCTACTTTGCTGTTGTTGTTGTGTGCTAAGAAATGTTCTCACATCCTGAAATCAGAGTAAAATGTTTGTAAGATTAGGGAGCTTTTGTATTTAGAAAAAAGACAATGTAAACCAAAGCAAATCCAAGAAAAAAAGTGTACATGTATTTAAGCCAACCTTGCACAAATGTCCTGGATATTACTTGAAAAAGTTATGTGAGAGAATCACATACCTTGGCTCAGTTGTAATCATAAAACTGAAGTCTTTGTTTTATGCAATGCTGAAACAGGCAAGACCATTCAAAACTGATGTTATTTAAGAGATTAAATTAAATCTTTGAGGAATCAGAATCACGATTTTTACATTAATTTTTTTTTTCTGGCTGCCATCTGATAAAGCCCCCATTGTCTCCAAGGCACTGACTGGATGCTGACAGGAAAAAATACACACTCCAGTAGTGTATGTGTGATGATGAACTCCGATAACATCCATCGGTTGAGGGGGAAATGACCTCAGCGATCAGCTTTAGCCGACAATCTGCCTACAATAACAAAGATCATGGTGCAGTGAGCACTGTACGACACAGGACAATTCTTCAAATAATACAAAAGACAAATTCAGAGCAATTTGGCGTCCCTTTTTGTTGGCTTAAAAAAAACATTTTGCAGTTGTCATTACAAGTTTCTGATACTATTCAGTGACTTTGACCAAGATTAGGCAACTTGTATGTTGTCAGTGAGGCAAAATGTGGGCAAAATAAAAATAAAGCTAGTAATTTGGGGTTTAAAAGCTCAAGCTCTAACTGTAAATGTGAAAGTCTAAAAATGGTGTGAATTGCACTCTTACACCTTATTTTCTCCCATAGATTAAAAAAGAGGTTATTGTTTGTTTTACTCTGTAGTTACTGCTGAATAATTTTGGGATTCATAATAATTATAACAACTACCTCATATTGGCCCTTTTGAAAAACACAAGTTCTGCTCTGAGCAGTGATGTGTGAATGTGATTATAGTTTGGTGAATGAACTTGGAATTCATGCAGTTTCAGTGATGGCTTTTGTTTGAGTGTGTGTGTGTGTTTTCTAGATAATGCTGTAGGTTAATAAGCACAGTAGCACAGGGTAATTGGAGAGTGCCCACTCTATTCACTGTGGGTCTCTCTTTGACTACATGGGTGTGGCAGACTGAAGCACTGCACTGCAATCATGAAACTGGAGACGCACACCGACGCTGTCTTCCTGCCTGCCTGTCTGTCTCTACCATGTTTTTCAACCCCTCCACCACCTCTCCACAGTTCAGTCTGTCACTCCTGCTCCAACGTTGATGTACACCTTCGTCGCACACGTGCGCACACAGCAAATTCGCTTCCCCCTTATAAAGTCCTGGTTGACTTCAAACTGCTTTGTGTCAGTAGCTGCCAGAGAAAGACAGTTAGCACAAGCTGACTGTGCATGCAGGAGTAATATGGAATGAATGTGCTGGGTCCCATATCATTGCCTTTCAGAAAACTGTGTCTCAATATTCAGAAATACTCTTTAGCTGATAGCAGGTTTGTCTCTCACTATGATCTCTTGCTACCTACTGTATTGTACACTTCAGTAGTACAATTTCCACGTTTCCATTTTCTACATCTTTGCCCGTTGCGTGTATAATATTACAGTGTCGTTTGATCCGGTTTCTAAACCGCAGGAGGTGGTAAAAATGTTCAGCCGCAATAATTTACTGATCATTTGATTAGTTGAAAATGAATCTAGAATTATATTTTTAGTAAAGACTTTTCCACCTGCTCTGCATTATTTTCAAGTGAATACAAGTAGATATTAAAATCTGTATTTTCTGGTAAAGTAGAGTCATATTTTTTTTAATCTCCTCATGTTAAAATGCTGTATTATTTTTTGTTTTAGTGTTTGATGAGGTGTCTGTGTTTGGATTTGGCAGGTTGGTTATTCTCGGCTTGGTGTTTTACAGCAAGGAGGCCATGTTGAAGACATTTACTTTACCCTCAAAGCACCATTTCATTTTTCTTTTGGCTTCCATTCAGCTCCTCTCAAAGGGTTTTTCATTCAAACTTCATCCTGCTATTTTTTTTCCGTTAATATACAGTACTAGCCTTGAGGGATTGACGCAACTTGTCTCATTGCAGGGATTCATAGGGATTTGATGACACATAAATAACAGCTTCTGAGTAATATTGCAATATTTGTTTTATATTTCCCAAAAAAGAAATAGCCTGGAAGATGTTATCTGCTATTTTTATGACAAGGAAATCAGGAACATTGAGAACATTAAGAAGATTTTGAACATTGAGAACATTGTTATTAATGTTACGATGTTGCTCTGTTTCTTCCTGCAGACAGATGTAAATGCCTGTTATCTTCGAGCAGCTCGGGCCGGAAACCTAGAGAAAGCTTTGGACTACTTGAAGAATGGAGTTGACGTCAACATATGCAATCAGGTAAACATGCACATTTACCATCACTACTTATGTTTTGTGTAGGAAAGCACTGATGTTTTTAGTGCAGTCACTGAAACTAATATCTGGGCTTTGAGCATTGGTTGATAACACAATACTGATTTGATACCAATGTTTAATAAAACACAATGTTGTGTTTTCCATCCACTTTGTTATTGGGAGTTAATTCACCAAGATAAGCAAAGTTCATGTCTTTTATAGAAGGATAAGAATGTGCTACTTGAATGAAGAGCACAAACAAGATCAAAAAGTGTGTTATGAAAAAGTGTTTAGTTGATGCTTCACTTTCAGTAATAGTTTTTTTTTTGCACTAAGTGGAGGAATGCTGTAGTTTCCTCATGAGTCCAGACACACCTTGTCTTTTCCAGCATTTCTGCTATTTTGTAGTATAGTGAAAACTGAAAGCTGCAATGCAGTTTCGCTCACGTGATTTCTAAACACCATCCTTCTTTTGCTGAATCTGTTCCCATTACACTCATCTGCATATACTTTTTATATATATATAAAACAACTTTTACACCTCCCTCAAGTGTAAAAACCTGCAATATGCAAAAGAATTTTCTTTTCTTTTTTTATACATGCAGAAAATGTTATTATCTTATATGTGTGTAAAAAAAAAAAAAAAAAAAAACAAGCTGATGCTAACCCACCTACCTGACATTTGCATCAGGTTGTGGGACACCGTTTAATCAATTAGATGTAACAAATAAAAGTAGAAATGTAATGAACTGTTATTAATTTATTAAAAATTGTTGAAATTATATTGTTAAATTCTAATTATTGCATAGCATGACTAAAAGACAGTTCTTTGGATGTTTTTCTTTAAATTAAAGACAAACAATGAGTTCTCATTTATTAAAAGACACTTGTGCACGGTTTGTTTCATCTTTCCTCTTGTCTTGTTTTAAAAAGCTCTGTCTCTTTCTCCAGAATGGTCTTAATGCTCTCCATCTGGCCTCAAAGGAGGGACATGTGGAAGTGGTGGCTGAACTCATCAAGCAGGGCGCCAATGTGGACGCAACCACCAAGGTGTGTGCTGCCACACACACACGGTCACTCACTCTGTCTATGCATAAATTCACACACCACACACTGGAGTTTGCTGCGTCAGCTCTGTGCCAAAGTCACACTGCCGAAGTAGTGTGAAGAGATAAATGGCTGTGTGTTAGCAGTGAGGTTGAGTGAAGTGGTTCAATGAAAAATAAATAAACTGTGCTGTTGTGGGCACGTCACAATGTTTCCTATAAACTAGGTGGTGCATTTAAATTATGTGACAGCGAAGCACTCCACTGGAGCCATTAGTGATGTATGATTCGAGGAAAACATTTTTGATGTCCCTTGGGAAATCCAAGTATTTGAAGTAGAATGTTTAAAGCATAGATGTACAACAGTAAACAGCCACTACATTTTTCTAGATATTTCTCCTCATAATAGAGCCATGGAGATCCGAACAGAACTTATTACAGTGAGGATATGTTAGTGCACATACGATATCCTCCATTCATGAAAGGAACTGCGCTTTCCCGTTCTCCTGTTATACAGTTTGTCTTTTAATGCACTCATGTGGCAGGTTCAAGTGCACTGAAAGGTGAAGCATGAGAGAAAAGGGAGATACAGCAGTTCACATTCAGGAATGGTGGGGGGGAGAGTGAGTATGTGGAGGCTCCAGTGGCAGCAGGAATGACAACAGGGCAACAGCTGCTGCTTACTGGAGCTAACTCGAATACAGCAGGTGCCTTCACAACAGTCTCAGTACACGCAACCCACTCTCACAAACCCTGCCTCACGTTTTTCTCCTATGCCGTTTTTCAATTGTTGTCCTCATTGTATTTTTCACTCTTAAAGTCTACAGTAACATAATATGTCCTTCACCCAGGACTGCACACCATTTCCCCCTCCTCTCTACCCTGCAACCTTTCAGTCAGGAGAGGTGGTATCAAAGTCTCAGTTATACAGTATGGAACAGAAAGTGAACATGACTCCACACACTGTGATTCAGGAGGTAGTGTGGGTTGGGCTGTAACTAGGGGGTCAGCAACTCAGTCTCTGGCTTCTCTGGTCTTTTTTCTTTGGGTAAAAGATACTGAACCTCCAATTTCCCCTTTGAGAAAAAGTATCATAAATACAATTTAAACATAATAATTTGTCCAATGATTAATGGTTGAAAACAAACAAAAATGTTTTGTCTTTTAAGTGAAATGATTTTGAACATTTTACAAATACTGGACAGATTCAGCCATAAAGGATCTAGAAGTGCTACAAATACCAATGTTTTGCAACTTTTCTGAGGAAAAAAAGCAGTTTAATGGTCAGATTGAACCCCTCTATCTTGAGGATATTTGCAAATATTTCAGTAAATATTATTTTCACACCCACATTGAAACAGACCTCACATGTCACACTGACAGACTGATTATTCCAAATATTTTATTTTTTTAAGCAGAAAGGAAACACAGCCCTCCACATAGCATCTCTTGCCGGGCAAACAGAGGTGGTGAAGGAGCTTGTCACTCATGGAGCCAACGTCAATGCACAGTCTCAGGTAAAACACACACTCAGGTTTGTACAGCTACTGTATAGGACACTGCATTGACCACTTCATTTGGACAACATAACCATACTCAATACAATTTAATGCAAAGCAAAGACAATCTTGCCCAAGACCACCACTTCACCAGTTTCTCAGAAATGAAGTTTTGACCAGATTTTGGTCTCCATGAGGACTACCGGTGCTGATCCACATGAATTTCTGCTGCTCATAAAAGGCATTTGAGTTTTTTTTGGCACCTTGTCCTTGGCCTTACCTGCACTTTGACTGTCAACTCTTAAAGAGAAGAGGGAGAGCAGTTTTTGCAAGCTTAAATGATATTTGAATCAACTTGTAGGCCCCCTCACACACTCACACCTACACACACACATTGGTTTCCATAACTTCAGAGGACATTGCATTGACTAACCTTAACCATAATTACTAGTGCCCTAATCCTAACCCTAACCTCAGCCTAACTAAAACATGTTTTCACCTTAAAACTGAGTCATTTTACATTATGGGGACTTGATTTTCGTCCCCATAATGTGACTGTGTAAATAGCATTAGGTCCCCACAACATAAAGAAAACCAGGTACACACACACACACAGTCCTTTTTAACTCTAGCTCTAGATCAGTTCTTATCTTTGTTCTTATCAGGTGTGAGTTATGTATGTAGGTGACAGTATGTACTTCACATTGGACCACCGGGAATAGTGCACAAAAATACACACAGAAACACATCCTTCACTCCCTTTGAGGTTGTAGAGGGTGCTGTAAGAAATTCTCAGACATAATACCATGATACATCATTTTCAGATATTCACTCATTGACTATGGTTCATCAAGGTTTTGCAGAACCCCTTGTAGAATGCAGGAAAATCATTTAAAGCCAATATTGTCACACTACGTTTTACCAATTTTCAACAATGGCATGCCTACAATGACACAACAATATTATCATGTTACTTGATGGACGACCAGTGTTTGGGAAATTTTGGGAAAGTTTGATTTTATTGACCATATTTTATTTTATTCTCTCTGTTTTATTAATGATGTTGGTAATAATTTATATTATTATTATATTATTATTATTATATATATTTATATTATATTTATAAGTTAGGATAAAATGTCCCTTCATGGGAGTGTCCTGTTATCGAAGCAAAACACTGATACTTTAAGTTTCTCATAATGTGGATTATGATCCTCCTTTTTGCCCCAGGTTGTACTTAGTTTATGTATTTCCTACTGTACTTGACTTTTTGTTGTCTGCACAACAAATATACAAATGTTGTGCGATGGAAAAATCCTTGTGCATGTGGAAAAACTCTCAATTCAAAGATTTGGGATGTAGGGAGGATTGTTTTTTATTTTGTCTCATTTTATTTGTCTTCCTGCTCACCACTCATGTTTGGTTTGTGTTATTGTATTAAATCTTTAATATTTTTCGGTTTAATGTCATCAATATACAGTAAGTATACATAGAGTGTAGACTTATGTATCTGTGTGCACACATATCCACTAACCATTCTTTGTTTTGATTCCTTTTGGTTGTTTGTTTGCTTTTGACATTTAATCATTACTAAGGAGGAAATAAAGGAAAATTAAATAGGATAATTTTCAACAACAACTGTGATTACTGATAATCATCTAAGCAGTTTTTCATAAGCAGGATGTCATAATTATGAAATTGTTAAGTGATAAATATGAGACTAAGCCTCCTTCTTCTTACTAGCTAATTCCAATATTTAAATACCATTAGTAGATCACAGACGGGAGGTCTGGGTTCAGACTGTTTAGTCTCAGATGCGACCAGCTGTTTGTTTTGTCCTTCAAAAACACTCCCATCCTGTCATCACAATGATGATTACAGGTGTGATACGGGTTTTTTTTTCCGGTTTTCCAGAATGGTTTCACTCCGCTGTATATGGCGGCACAGGAGAATCACTTGGACGTGGTGCAGTTTTTACTGGACAACGGCTCCAGTCAGAGCATCGCCACTGAGGTAAATCAACACACACACACACACAGAGGCACAACAGATAATATGCTGCTCATATGCACTTAGTTGCATACAACGACTGCCTGTAATTACACTGCAGCATCATGACCAGCAGACTGTATGAAGTAATTGTTTACTATGACGTATGGGGTTTTTAAAAAAAAAAAATCCATTGTAGTTGAGGTAATAGAGATTAAAGAGCGTGCTGATGTGACCTTGGCCGTCTTCAGCTGCCTACAGAAAAAGCAACGGGTAGCATTACAGCAGCCAAGCATTTGTGCCGTGAAGAAGTTGTACCAGAGCAGTCGCTCGTCTCCTGTGGCACGGAATCTTCATTTTGGTCACAGTCTAAAGTGCATTTGTGAGGCCAGTGTTATCAGTTTCAAAATATGTAGCAAGTATTCCACAGTATATGTTCACTGACCTCCCACTACATTGTTTTCTCTGTCCCATTGTTGTTTTATATAGTAAGTGAGAGACTGTGTCGTAGCAGAGTGACTGTGTTGGTTATTGTATTTATGGTTGTGACCTTCACTGTCTCACTCTGTCTCTGCTGCATGAAGACATGGATATGCACCTCTCTGTGTTTTTGGACTGTACATAAGAAAGCTGCATCTATCTCAACCAATATACTGTATCATTGTCTGCCTCCTTCTCTGCTCACTCTTCTCCTTCTCCCTTCTGTCTCTTCCTAGTGGGAGAGAAAATGTATTGTTCAGCTACATAACCACGTTTGAAGCAACTCCCAGTGTTTAATAATTCATATTTCAGCATTTCAGCATGAGGTAGAATAGACCAGACATTGCTCTATTTTTGTGATCAGATATCTGCTTGAAATTTTCCTGATAACACAATGGACTATGATATGTTCAATATGGGTATAAGATGTTTTTGATATAATCAAGATAATCGTTATAATCAAGATGATCGTTCATATCACATATAGTTAAAGTTGCCTTGCTGTATTTTTTTAATGTTTTTTTTATGTATTTTTATTGGGCTTCTCTTGTTGTCATATTTAGGTGTTTGACTTGATTTCAGGCTGGTTACATTTTGCTGTGTCATTGCAGGTCTTTAGATGGTGTTTTGTGCCATTTTGTTTGCCTCTGCTGCTCTTTTCTGTTCTGTTGAGGTATTTTTAGGACATTGAGCTGACTTTGTGTCTCTTACTGAATCCCTAACTGATCAGATGAAACAGCAGGGCAGAGTTGGATAGTTGGTGAATTTAGAAATGCTCAAAATTGCTAAATGTATTCATTTGAAAATGTTTGTTTGCCCACAAGTGTGTGCGCATCTTGCAGACGTCTGGATCAGACCATGGGTGTGTTTAGCATGTGTTCATTAGTTTATAAGTGTGTGTTTGTTTATCTCTGTTCCACTTTTGTGCTTGAGCTATGCAGACTCTTTATCCATGGGGAGGTTCTGCTTTGATGTGTGCAGGCAATGCTGAGTTGGATTTATCCAGAGTCAGCCAGAGAGTCTGGTTTCCATGACATCAGAGGACATTACATTGGACATTCATTTTCTCGCAACTTACTCTAATGTTAACCATAACTGCTCCTGGACAAAGCCTAACTTAAACCTCATCCTAACTATACAACATGTCTCCACCTTAAAATATAGAAATTTACATTATGTGCACTTGTTTTTGTCCCCATTAGGAATACAGTGTGACTGTGTAGAAGATTTAGGTCCCCACAACATTAATAATACCTGAAAAACACAAAATCTGTGTGATGCATTCTGCTGCAGCTAGACTCTGTTTAGTTTGTGATGTATCACTGTCTCTGTAAATCAATAGGTGTGAGCTTATTTATGTATTTATGTTTTATTTTAGTGTGCAGTGTTTTATTATCGATTAATTTGGTAATTGAATTTCTTGATTATTAAACATATATATATATAGTCTATAAAATTGTAAGAACATTTTCATTAATGTCTCTACTCATATCATCTGCTGTACAAAAAATATTAGTTGAGGCAAAATGAAAACAATATAAATCATAAGAAAGAACCAAGGATATCTCTACAGCCAAAAAAAAAAAAAAATAATAATAATAAAGCACTTCATTCTTGAAGTTTTGGAGATGGATGCAACAAACAGAAGTTGTTTATTTTTGTCTGAAAGATCTGTGAGGGAAAAGGCACATACTGTATATGAAGATATTATTTATGTTTGGAAAAGGATTAATTTCAATCAAAGCAAGGTTTCACCATTTGTTTAGCTGTTGGTATCATCTGATAGCTGACATTCAGTACCCCAGTGGCTCATTTGCACTCGAGCATATGCATCTGACAGGCGACTCCTCACACCCGGAGAATCAGTGATGCTGTGTTCTGTTTGTGCTGGTCCACAGGACGGTTTCACTCCTCTTGCAGTGGCGTTACAGCAGGGCCATGACCAGGTGGTCTCCCTTCTACTGGAAAATGACACCAAGGGGAAGGTCCGCCTGCCAGCGCTTCACATTGCCGCACGAAAGGATGACACCAAGGCCGCCGCCCTCCTCCTCCAGAACGACCACAACGCAGATGTGGAGTCCAAGGTACACTCACTGTATGATGGCCAGGACTGCATTTCCCATCCGAGTGTGTTTATAGTTGAGTAGACAAGAATGTACAGTATATTTTGTTAATGTCAGTGTTTCAAGGAAAGAGAACCGAGTTGTCTTTATTAGGTAGAAACAATAGTAGAGAACAAATAGGAGATCTCTGAGTGGTTGCCTTTTAATTCTTTTTTCAATTCATTTTCTCTTGCCATATTCATGCTCATCCTACAGCTTGGTGCAGCCATGGTGTTGTTTTACTGTTGTTGTTGTGGTGCACTAACCACCTCATTCTCTCTTCCTGCTCCTCCTGTTCTCTCTATTTGTTTTCTTACCCTTCCGGCCCACCCTTTTTCCTTCTAGATGATGGTGAATAGAACAACAGAGGTACTTCTCTTCTCTTCTCTTCTCTTCTCTTCTCTTCTCTTCTCTTCTCTTCTCTTCTCTTCTCTTCTCTTCTCTTCTCTTCTCTTCTCTTCTCTTCTCACTCATGGTCAGCATTGCAAAGCAAAGCCTTGTGTCTGCTGGTATGAATGCTTTTGCTGCTCACTGTGCTTCACCTGTGTATCTGTCCTGGAGCCTGCATCATACTGTATTTTGACATTACTCAGTTTGCTGCTTTGGGGCAGAAATCTAATGACAACAGTAGACTTTCTTTTACATTAGGAACTCCTAAAGCATTTCACTTTCAGGCAGACTTTTTCAGTACAAGAAACACTGGCCGTTGAAATGCTTAGGGTTGTCAATCAGTTGTCGGGATTGAATACATTTTGAACATACATCAGGAGGAAATACAGACTATAAAAACACAATATAGAGAAAATAATATATGTTGTAATCATGGATTTTAAATGATCAAATGTGCTGTTATTGTGTTTTAGCGAGAACATGACAGACAGTTAATACTCTGTCAATTTCAAGACTTTGGCTGTTGTCATAATATACTACAGCTTTTTTTTTTTTTTTAATTATCTCCTTCCTGACTTCCCTCTGTCCAGCCACAGTAGCAGCTCTCTGTAATGAGACCCTATAGAGTCACAACATTTGGGACATCTATAAACAAGAAACAGTTCTTTTTTTGCCTGCACACTCAAACTTATGTCAGTCATGCTTAAGCTGTAATTTGCTGTAGCTTAATTTAACTTAATTTTAATGTGGCTGATGCATGTGATCACCAAACTGGGATTCCACAATGCTTTAAAATAAAGGGTGCTTTTGTATCAAACCTCAGTAGAGTGTTTTGGTCAAATTAGGTTTGATTTTAGATTTCTCTTTTAAAGCAGCAAATTAAAGTTAGGCTTTAATTTGCACCAATGCACTCTCACCTGCATGTGTTTCTGGAATTTTTTTTTTGTCCTGTCAGATGAAAGTGTGTCACCAAAGAGAATTTTTTGAGTGACAAAAATGTTATTGGACAACCAAATGAATAAAGTACGCATGTTTTTCATTTGACAGGAGGCTATTGTGTTCTTATGTTTACTTATATTTTAAATGTATCCACACCAAATCGAAAGAGTGACTAGTTGCAGTGCAATCTAATCAGATCCAATACAGCATTGCATTAGATGGTACAGGAGTACGTAATAAAGTGGTCAGGCAGTGTATGTCCACTGTTACCCCGCACTCCATTTATGTTTTTATCAAAGTATGTTCAACCTCTGCTTTGTCCTGGTCTACTATGCTTTGTTTCTCCTGCTGCTGGACACTGCTGCTACTGTATGTGATGCCCCATCATGCTTTGCTCACGACTCATCATGAGGCATTGTTTATTTCTTTTACTCGCTCTTTAAACGACCCTATTTGCTTGTGACTTTTCCCTCTCAGAGTGGGTTCACTCCTCTTCATATTGCGGCTCACTATGGCAACATCAATGTTGCAACACTGCTACTGAACAGAGGGGCAGCTGTGGACTTTAAGGCAAGGGTAGGTACAAAAAAAAAAAAAACACTTGACAGTGTCTCACCAACAGGTAAAGTGAGCATGTTCTGTGATTAGTTTATAACTATTCATAGTAAAAACTGATGGCTCCCTCTACAGAATGACATCACGCCGCTGCACGTAGCATCCAAACGCGGGAATAGCAACATGGTGCGGCTGCTGCTGGAGAGGGGGGCCAAGATAGATGCACGGACCAAGGTACACATGCACACCCAAACACATCATTTCTGACACAAAATATATCCGTTTATTTAAACATTGATTTAATATTTTCATAAAGCTGAGGCAATCAAAAGACAGATCAAATAAAAACAATCAAAGCGTGAGAATACACAGTCTATCTCCACTAAGTGCTTAAGTTGAAAACAGACACTACCCAACAGCTTTTTCTTTACTAGACAAGCGTGATCCTTCAAATGAAATGAAATTATGAGTATAGTAGTACTTAAATCATCTTGTAACTTTGTGGAACTGTGAGTTGGTGTCACTGGTGTGTAATGATAGTTGATGATCAGATCCAGAGCTGAACATCAGGCTGTTGTACCAACAGTGTTTACTCTGTTTTCTCAGGATGGTCTGACTCCTCTTCACTGTGGAGCCAGAAGTGGTCATGAGCAGGTGGTGGAGATGCTGTTGGACAGAGGAGCTCCAATTCTGTCAAAGACCAAGGTAAAACTTTTGACCCGTGTGCCTTTTCTGCTCTTTGTGAATTAGGATCATTTGCTACATTAGCTTTAGCAGCCAACAACCCCAAGTATTTCCTATGTTTTCCTTCCAGAACGGTTTGTCTCCCCTTCACATGGCGACACAGGGCGACCACCTCAACTGTGTTCAGCTGCTGCTGCACCATGAGGTGCCGGTCGATGATGTGACCAATGATTACTTGACGGCGCTGCATGTAGCTGCGCACTGCGGACACTACAAGGTGGCAAAGGTCATCGTGGACAAGAAGGCCAACCCCAATGCCAAGGCACTGGTGAGGATGTTTGTCCCCAAAGTAATTTTTACATGAACTTGTCATGACTTTCTGTGTCACAAGGTTTATATTTGTGACTTTAATTGAAGTGTCTCAAAATTTCCCCATTCATTTTTAATTATACTCTTATTGCTCTTTATTCCTAATCATAGACATGCTAAATAAAGATGTGGATATGGTAAACATTGCACATGCTATTCATAAGCGTGTTGGCATTGTCATTGTATAGCACAGCCTCATAGAGCTGTTTAGGGCTATCGGACAGGAATGAAAGCTGAACATCTTGGCAGACTGATGGTATGAGGAATTTTCTTTTTGTTCATCTTGACAAGGTGCAAAAATCTATGTTTTTATACAATGACATGAGAAGAGGCTAATTAATAGGATATGTTGTTTCTATTATGTGGAATGTCTTTGTTTTGTTCCACACCTTTGTCATAAATTATGATTAAATATCAAATGAATTGCAGTACTTGGAAGACAGAACAGGAAATACATTGTTTTAATCCCCCCTGTATATAATGACTTATGGAAATGTTTTTTTTCCAAAACTAATGGTTAAAATAGATGAATTTCCACTGAGACTTAATTTAAAGCTGCCATGTGTTTCAAGACTGTGGCAGTTGAAGTGTTTAGGTCAAGTCATGATTATTTCATCTCCCAACAAACCAGATGTTTCTTTTTCTCAAGTCTTTCATTTCCTGTCTACCTCCTTTTTTTGCTTCTGTTCTTTACCTTATTGTCTTTTAACATAAAAACAGGGAAATCAGTGACACAGAGCAGAGAGAGAAAATGAAGGAAATTAATGGATAAAAGGAGACAAAAAAAGTGAGTTTTTCAACTGTATCCTGTGTCTTTGGCAATAAGACAACTATATCTGTTCTGTAATGGGAGAAGTCTGGGTGTGGTTAGAGCACTGGGACTTCATAACTAGGGAGAATGGAAAGGGAAAAAAGACATGGAGAGAAAAATGAAGTCATAGGATTGAGCCCAAACCCTCAAAGTCAGAAGAGTAAGAGAGAGAAGGAGGGGGCAGAAATCTATGAGCTGGCGCGACACGAGTGAGTCGTAAAGAAAAGTATCTATTTCAGCACAGCATACTTTTTTATAGTCAATTATTTCCACACATGCTTGTCTGGTTTGCATAGTGAGGGGTTGAGAGAAATAGTGGAAGAAAATAGGGAAGAGGAGGGGGATAAAAGAAAGAAGGTGCCCCCTTTTTACTGTATTTTCCATGTGGAGTTCCAGATCTGTCTTCTGCTGGTTGTGCAATACCGACACACACTCCCACGCAGTTTGTGGACTATTTTTTTTATGGTTTCCGATGTTTTTATTTTTGTTTGCTGTGCTTTAGAATGGTTTCACTCCCCTGCACATTGCCTGTAAGAAGAACAGAGTGAAGGTGATGGAGCTACTTCTGAAGCACGGAGCATCTATACAGGCAGTCACTGAGGTATGTGCATTCATTATGTTGTTTTTACTGTAATCAGTTCTAGTGACAAAAAAGTGTCTTCTTGTACTCAATGAACATCCAGGAGCATCACAGGAGTGGGGAAGTTTTCTGTTTTACTAGTTTGTCCTCTGGGTTACACTTAGACAAACACCATTGTAGAAAGACGGGCTGTGCTTAATTACTGTTTTGCCTGTTTTACCTTACTTTGCCGCTGTTTAGTACTTTTGTGATCCCTTTATGGTGAGGGTAGTTGTGTCTGACAGTTGTAATTACTTTAATTAGTGCCCACAGAAATAAACCCAACAATTATATTCGTTTATGTTAATAATTGTGTTTGTTATTGGCTGTTAAAGTTTTTTCCCCCTGTTTGATACTGACCATTTTCTGTTTTTTTTAATATATCTTTTTGTATGATGGTCAATTGAAAGAGGTTGCTGGTAGCGATAAACCTGTAGAGAATTATGACCTCCCATCCTGGTTACAGAAGCATGCAGCTGTCCACTTCTGTCCACTTCCTCTTAAAGACATGCTGGTGAACACAGTGAAGCATTTTAATTTGAAAACTGAATATCATCTTTACAGCTGATTTTTTTTATACACACTTTTTCAATTCATGAGTAGTTAATATCTATATATCTTTTAGTTGCAACATAACTGCTGGTTTATCTTTAAATATAGATATAAATAGACCAAAGCCAACACAATGTCTTTGTGTGTGTTTCACTATTTTTCTGTGTGAGACTCGGGCTCAAGTCCATTCTGGAAAACTTGAATCTTTAAAGTCAGCTCACACAGACCTTCATACTCACAGAATTATTCCTCTGGTTCTTGTTCTCCAGTCTGGTCTGACTCCGATCCATGTTGCAGCATTTATGGGACATGAAAACATCGTCCACCAGCTGATCAACCACGGTGCTTCACCAAACACAAGCAATGTGGTGAGTTTAGAGATAAAGAGGAAAAACTCTCTATCACTGATGTTCAGAAAGGAATAGAGGAGACAAACAAGGGAGGAAAAACTTCAACTCTCTGGTTTAGGAGCTACAAACAGCTGCTATTTAGCTTGTTAACTCTAATATTGCATTAAAAGGGAAGGGGAAAAGGGGGAAGAGATACTGTACAGTATATACATACTGTAGAAGTAAACGGAGACAGGCAAGAGCAGAACACAGTCAACTCTTAAACCCCAAGTATTTGGTCGCCCACGCCATGTCTGTGGCCAGGTTACCGTAGAAACAGAGCATTATGTGATGTCATAATGGTAAGTTGGGTGTGGAAAGAAAGGGGGTTTCTCTCTCTCTCTCTTTTTCTCTCTTTCTTATTTCTGTGTGTATGCTGACAGATAGTGATTTTCATAAGAAAGGAGGAGTGGGGGGGATAGGAAAAAGTTTAAAATCCTAATAAGTATGAACCCTTCCTTTTGTTTCCTCTGTGTGTGCATGTGTTTTGCAGAGGGGGGAGACAGCGCTCCACATGGCAGCGAGGGCAGGACAGTCTAATGTGGTTCGATATCTGATCCAGAATGGAGCTCAAGTGGATGCCAAGGCCAAGGTAGACCATTTGGAGAGAAGACCATAAGACACTGTAAATACATTATATACATGAAATGTCCACCAACAAAGTTTATGAGAAAGCTAGGTAACCTCGGCTGAAGTTCTCTGTCCTCCAATTCTGGCAGTAACTATCCTCACCACTATGTCTGTCAAGGTCTGTTGTTAAGGCAGTAAGACTTTTATGGTTTTGTATTGTTCAGCATTTCCAACACTAGAAGGAAGCTTTTCTCCTCTTGCATCCTGTGTGTTGACATGTACTAGTTGTGTTACTTGTTGTATTGTGGTGGTTTGATGCGTAAAATGTCAAAAATGTTGATCATTGTTTTTTTTTTAATTGATGTTCTCAAATATCTTGTTTTGTCCACAATCTTTTATGATTTCTTTGTAATATGGAGCAAAGAAACCAGCAAATATTTACCTTTAAGAAGCTGGAAAATCAGAAAGCTTGTTTTAGTTATTGAAAAAAATACTAAAACTGATTAACTGGTTATCGAAATAGTTGATAATTAATATAGTAATCGATTAATAATCTAAAAAACCTTGCAGTCCTAAAACAAACCAAAACATAAACAGAGTTTGTGACCCAAAAAGGAAGTTTCCGTAATGTATTTCCTGGTGACACATCACTTTCATTTTATTTAATAATATAACATATTGCTCACATACAGCCCCAAGTCTCTAAAAAGCCACTGTACACCTGCTTGCCACCAGACACTCCTGGTGAACAATGTGGAGGTTTTGGCAGCAAAAGAGCCAGATATTTCCCTCAGGTGTTGGCAGAGACCAACAGCACAGCCAATGGGGTGAATATTTGTATTCAACAAAAATATTTTGTTTATGTTTGGTTGTTGCCACCAGGATGACCAGACTCCACTGCACATCTCAAGCCGTCTTGGTAAACAAGACATTGTGCACCAGCTTCTGTCCAATGGAGCATGCCCAGATGCCACAACCAGCTCTGGATACACACCTTTACACTTGGCCGCCAGGGAGGGACACAGAGACGTGGCTGCAGCGCTGCTGGACCATGGAGCTAGTCTGGGCATTACCACCAAGGTAAATGTCATACACAAACAAAGAGTAGATGAGTGACAACATCAAATTGGTAATAATTAAGAAAAATGCACCAAGCCAAAGGGAAATAAGAAAAATATACAAGATATTTTTTTCCCCTAAAATGTTTTATTGGAATACAATTTAGCCAAGTGTTAAAGTGGGCTCATTAATCTGCAAATGTTTCAATCAGTCAATCAAGATTGCTGATAATGAATGTTTGCTTGTAGTGTTGTTGAAACAAACTGATTTGATGTGAAAGCAAGGTGAAATATTATTTGCAAATCTGCAAAATAACTAGTAAATGTACTAGGATAAATGTAAAGGTGTAAAAAAAACAAACACTGTGAACACATTTAATATATGCATAATAACTGGACATCAGTAAAGAGGATGTATTGAGTTGTAGATATGGTGTGTTTTGCAGTTTGCTGCTGCTAAAGTTCTGTTGCTCCATCTTTAGCAGGAATAGTTTGATGAAAAGTTACAACTGCTGAAATAAATGCTGTAACATTTCCAACAAAGTCAAAGGGATTGGGAAACACTAAAATACAGATGATTCCAGTGGAAGAATTGGGTCATAATAATTCTCTAAGGCCAAAATTAGTCTAAAGAACTCTTACTCAAGGAGTTAGAGTATTTGTTCAGGTTGGGCTCAGTTTTCATCGTGCAGTATTCAGTTCAAAACATTAATTTAAATAGCAGTGGAGCATTTTATTAATACAGATTATCTTTTTGAGGAAAGTCCCTAAACCCTCAATATGGTGTTCCTGTTTTTGCATGAATGGTTAGAGGAAAATAAAGGAACAAGACATACTAGATGGCTGTATGTATATTAAATCTCGTTAGGTTCTTTTTTTACAGTACTTCCAGCCAGGAAAAAAAAGATTCACTAACTTCATAGCAGTTGTTTGGATTGAAGCTAAAGATTTATTGTGACAACGATGTGTTTTGTGCACATATAACATATTTTTATGACTGAATCATGCAAATAATGATTCCAAAAGTAATTTTACTTTTAATTATTCTTATTTCAATGCTAGCAGATTTAATTTAGAATTTTGACTGCTGCATGACATCAAAACATGTGTGTGCAATTATGATACAGTTTTTTTTTATTGGGAATGATTCTCGCATTTTTTTAGTTCTTTATTTCAGGGTTTTTTTAGGGGTGGGGGTGAGTCACAGCTTTATTTTGAAATGTAAAATGTATTTTTAAAACCTTTAAATATGTATGCATATAACATAATCATTGGTAATATTATATGTAATATTGTGGATAAAAGTCGGAAAAACACATTCATCCCTGCTGCTTCAGCAGTTACATTGTTTATGCTTATTGATTAGTACTGACAAAAATGTTATATAATAATTACTTTTTGTCTGTATGTCCTAACATTTAAGTGTCGTTGAATATAATGTTTTGTCTAAGGAGATCTTTTTTTTTTTAAAAGTGTAGCTCGTAACTTTGTATTCACATGCCAATCTCTCAATCATATATTTGAATTCACAGTGTAAAAGTTCATTGGCCTTGAACCAGA
The DNA here is from genome assembly GCA_016785285.1 of Brachirus orientalis. NCBI lineage: Eukaryota > Metazoa > Chordata > Actinopteri > Pleuronectiformes > Soleidae > Brachirus > Brachirus orientalis. Next base: position 4,689,975 of record JAFBJR010000123.1, read on the forward strand.
AGGACAGTCTGGATTCTGTCAAGCCAAATAACAAACCTATTATTCACTTCTCTGTTTGCATACACAGATGTGGTCACACATTACAATCATGTTCAAACACATGAACAGCTGGGTCTGTCTCAATTTTGTGTTGCCTCATATCTGAAGAATGTGAAGAAACATGCTAGTCCTGCTTCTCCACCCTGCAGCCGTGTTGTGTTTTATCATTTTTAAATAATTAGTCCTTTATGTTGTCATGCTATAAGATTGCATATGACTAATTTATTAAAAGCACATGGTTCTGTAAAGCAGAACCATAACTCGGATCATATTTGCTGTCATATTTTGTTAATGATTTCTTTTCTTCTGTTGTGTGTCTCCAGAAGGGCTTCACTCCTCTGCATGTTGCAGCAAAGTACGGGAAAATCGAGGTTGCCAACTTGCTGCTGCAGAAAAATGCCCCGCCTGATGCTGCAGGGAAGGTAATGCATGTTTAATCGATAGTGTGTGCCTCAGAGAGACGGCTGTTCAAGAGCACCAGAAATGAACAGGAACAGAGTAAAATCTGTCCTTGTTTTCACAGCACCATGTTTACATTATTGTTTCATGAAGCCACAGCGTTCAGAGTGTTTATCACCTCTGCTCTCAGTGCACTGCTCTGTATGTTTATCACCGTCTAACAATGCTCGTGTGTGTTTATGTGTGTATTCAGAGTGGACTAACTCCACTGCATGTGGCAGCACATTATGATAACCAGAAGGTGGCGCTGCTCCTGCTCAACCAGGGAGCCTCACCGCTTGCTGCTGCAAAGGTAAGAGTAGAAGAGTGTGTTGCTGATGGAGGAAATATTGAATGTTCCTTAATGCACTGATGCACCAAAACCCCTCTCTCTCTCTCTCTCTCTCTCTGTCTCTCTCTTTCTCTCGGGGTGAATGCACGCTGACCTAGTTTCAGTCTCCCACATGCAATTACACCATGTACTCTATTCTGGTGATTGGCTGGTCTAACAGCATCTCTCCTGAAAGAGCTGCCAGGACATTTAGCAAGGCTCCATTAGTTTTTCTTCCTGAAAGAAAATCCAGTGAACTTTATGTTGTTTTCTTTTGTTTCAGATAAACTAAACCTGTGACTCATTATGTAGTTAAAATTTTGAATTACATCCACAAGTAAATCAAAAAAAAAAAAAAAAAAAAAAAAGTAACTCAGAATCACAGTTTTCCTCATAACTCATGCGGGCCCATTGATACAATGCAGACAGGAGCAGCCAATGGCTTATACACATTATTTAACAGCAGTTTTCTTAAATGTTAATATGTAGAAAAGTACTCCAATTTAAACCCAGTAGAACTTCAATGTAGAGCTTTAACATCCTCCATATAGATGTAAGAGTAGTTACAAATTTTATAATTTTAATTTTATAATAACTTTTATTATAATAAACTTTGTAGAATTAAAAACGTATTTTATCATAATTTGGATCTATAAAAATACAAATGTGGTGAATTAAAAGTTTTTCAAGTGATGTATGTTCAAATCACAGTGCAATTCCACTGTTTATACATTATCGTGTTAAATTATCATTCATCCACTATCCCCAAGCAGCAAATTATCATAAAATAATCTATGTCACTGCATTAAGCAATTCACTGTAATTGAATTACAGTTGGATCGAAAAGTTATCTGAGATTTCTGGACATCACTGTAGATTCAGAGTGTAATTTATCTCACTGACTAATTTGTGTTTTGATTTGGCTGTTTGTGAGTAACCAACATTAATTTGACAAAATGTTTCTGTATACCAGAACGGTTACACACCGCTCCACATTGCAGCTAAGAAGAATCAGATGGAGATAACCACAACACTGCTAGAGTATGGGGCCTCCACTAACACAGTAACACGCCAGGGCATCACTCCTCTGCACCTCGCTGCACAGGAAGGCAACGTGGACATAGTGACGCTGCTGTTGGCTCGAGATGCGCCAGTTAATATAGGCAATAAGGTACAACATCCACGTAGGAAAACTCTGCTTAAAATGTCATTTTGGCAAATATTTCCTTTTTTGCTTTCAGTTTTTGTTGTTTTCTGTCACTTGCAATTCATCACCACATTGCACAAACCTGTTACCTTGCTTTTGGCAAGATGCATTTTTCTGCCTCTGTCTCTATATTTAATTGTCTGTATGTGTTTAACTGTCTCTCTGTGTCTCTATATACTGTATTTTATTGCCTCTCTGTGTATGAAACTGCCTCTCTGTCTCCGTCTGTATCCTCAGTCTGGTCTGACTCCACTCCACCTGGCAGCCCAGGAGGATAAAGTCAATGTTGCAGAGGTCTTAGTCAACCATGGAGCTACTATAGACCCCGAGACCAAGGTAATTTTCTGGTATCTTCTAGAGGCTTAAACATCTCATGGCAAACATCTCATATTTACTGGTTCCAACTTCTCAAATGCAAGAATAAGATTTAAAATTTGTTTTATATTGTTGTGAATTTAATATGGGCTTTGGAGTGTTAATCGAAGCAGACACCAGCCAATGTTTAGACGATTTCCTTTGCCTGTATACTGTATGTAATATTGGTCCTTAAACCAACACTACCACTGACAGTTGAACGGATGTGTTGCAGTCATTTATGCAGAATTATAAGTCATATTAGACCTATAATACATTGATCACAATATCCATTAAATGAGTTGGCTGATGTGAGGCATGAACCACCTGGATCATTTCTTGCTGAAAATTGTATTAATTTTTTTGTCATAAGCTGGGATACACTCCTCTTCATGTGGCCTGTCACTATGGAAACGCGAAGATGGTCAACTTCCTACTGAAAAATCAGGCAAATGTCAACACAAAGACCAAGGTAATTAATTATGTTCATTGTTCATGTGCAATATGCACATGAAAGTGTTTACTTCTTCTATTGGCATGTGGAGAAGAGACTTCTGTTGTCATTGTTTATATTTCACATACAGTATGTCACAAGTCAGTGGCTGCAGCACAGATGTGTCCTGTAAATTTTAACCTTTGTCTTCCTTTGCTTTCTTTGTTCATAGAACGGTTACACTCCTCTGCATCAGGCTGCCCAGCAGGGGCACACACACATCATCAACCTGCTGCTACATCATGGAGCATCACCCAATGAAGTCACTGCTGTTAGTACACATGCACAAGTCCAGATACTACACTTTCATATACTATACACATCGGCTGCATCAATTGCAGCTCATAAGCTTTGTTTCTTGTAATATGTTCTTTGTATTTCTAGAATGGGAACAGTGCTCTGTCCATTGCCAGGAGGCTTGGTTACATCTCTGTAGTGGACACACTCAAAGTGGTCACAGAGGAAACCCTGACTACTCAGGTGCACCTATGATTCTGCAGTCCTGTCTATTGAATACATTTGCTGTAACAAATACATTTTGTAGGACAAGAAAGTAAATCAGCATTACATTTTCTAGAACAGTTTAATGGAAAAATGTTATTAAATTATTTTTTTAAGTTGTTATTTTATCAAGTTGTAAATATGTTTCTTGATATATTAGTTCAGGGACAATATCCACTTCTACAGTGAAGACCGCATTATTAAACTTTTTCATTGTTATGTTTAGACTCTCACAGGACTTTGTTAAGGTTAGGGAAAGAGCATAGTTTATTTTAATGCAATGCAAATTCATAAAATAATACTTTAATATGCATTAAACTATAAAATAGCCACTTCTATTAACCAAAATGCATTTCTTGTGAAACCTGGTATCTGATGTCATTATTTGTGATGTAAAGCTTGTTTCTTTTCAACAGGCTGTGACAGAGAAGCACAAGATTAATGTTCCAGAGACCATGAACGAGGTGCTGGACATGTCTGATGATGAAGGTGAGAGTTCCCATAATGGTCTTGCCTTGCGGTGAATCAAAGTATCACTTCAAATCCATCAAACAGCTCTCCTCATATGACCTGACCATAGTCAAACAATTGTGATGAGAGAGTCCAAATCTGTAAAATACCAAGAGAACGGGTGTTATTCAATATGATCCCAGTGTCTGTCTCCTCCGTGTCAAATGTTGTCTTTATTGTCATGGAATGGTTATTTTGTTTTTGCTACTGAATAACTCAGACAAAATAGCTAACATTTTTATTTTTCAAATCATTAACATATTTAACAGTGTATGTACATGTCATTTACATTGTTTTCAATTCTTTCTTTGCATTTTAGTTTGTTATGGATATGATTTTCCATTTATTTTGGTTTGAGTTATTCTCTAACCCTCTCCTCCATCCCAATCACACAGTCCGTAAAGCCAATGTCCCCGAAATGATCACAGAGGACTATTTATCTGATGTGGAAGAAGGTATTTTTCATCTTTCTTCATTGTTTTCTTCTTTTTTTCTCACTTCTTTTAAAACTCTCTGCATGTTCTGCAATCCTTTGTTTTCTTTTGCCAGTTTCTTTATTTTTAATGAAAGTTATATAATTGGTGTCAGGATAGTATATTTGTAATTTGCTTAAATTTACCTATTTCAGTAGAGTGGCTTCTTATACATTGGAGCCATTGCTCCTTTTCTTGTAATTTCTTTGTGTGTGTCAGAAATGTACTGTGTGCGATACTCAGTACTGTACTTGAGTACTTTCTGTTGCTACATCCCCCTTCAACTCTCTCATGCTGAGCTGCCATGAAGCCTCCAGTATTTTCTTGCATCAAATTTGCAGGGGATATGCCTTTTTATGGGTTGCCATGCCAACAGTCTGCATATGGCATTGTGGAGCGTGTAACAGATTTCTTTTCACACCATGGAGAGTAGACTGCACACACACTCAGTCCTTTGTCTATAGAGGCTTGTTGATGACGCAGCCTTTGTAGTCTCACACATTTTGGCCAAAACAAACATGGTGTCAGCTGCTGGATTGTGTATGGGTGACAGAGAGAGAATCTGTGTGTTCTCTTGATTAAGCTCAAATTTGCTTAATATGAACTTTTTACTGGTTTTACCTTTTACACTGCAGACTGGAGAACGGGGGAAACCCAAAGGAACTGATTTATCAAAAATTTACTTTTTTTTTTGAGTTGAAGTGTTGCTTGGCTCACTTTGTGCTGGATGGTCAGTGGTGGTAAAAAAGGTAGCCTTTCAGTTTTAGTTTGTCACATGCTTTTTGCTTTTTGCAGTTTTTAGAGCTGATAAATGTCATCAGCCTGCAGTAATCCATGTGTCCTTATCACAATTGAAAATGTTCTTGTAGTTGTTGCAGATAAAAGTGGATTATGTGATAAACAGGTGCACCGTAATTTATTAATGTCAGGGACAACCCCTCCTGATCATTCATATTTTATCTGTAAATAAGCAATATCAACTGATACTGTGTGTAAAATAGCTTTCCTGAACAGGTGTCATAAACATTTGGTAATGTTATGTACCAGGTGTTAACTAGTTTTTGACAGCAGAGCAATAGACAAGCACCTGTATTATTCAGAGGCTTTTACAAGAAGATACAGGTAAAATGTAATGATAATGAAATATAAGAGAGAGAAGAGCATAGGGCCCAGAACAGAGCCCAGTGGTACATCATATTTTACATCACCCCTGATCACACATTTAAATACAAAGGACCCAAATTACAGACGGGTTTGGCCAGAGATATTTTGTTTATTTTCAATCAAAACATGTTTAGTAATTTGTGGTGATCTTAGTGTCAAAACAGAAACTGAGTTGGAATCTGAATTTATTGTAGCTCACCAACATCTTGAGCATGTTTCAGTTGAATTAAAAACCTTAAACGTGTACTGAAACAATTAAAAAAAAATGTACAGTATGAAGTAAGTAAGTTGAAGAGATAAGTCTAATTGGTCACTCGCAATCCTATGCACTAAAAAAAATCTTAAAGATATACCTAAGAACATCAAATTAAAGGTGTTTTGTCCTTTGTTTAAACAGAGATGGATGTTGGAAATATCTGCATCAGCTATTCCTGTAAGTTATAAATAAAACTGTGACTTCACTGCAACTAAACTCTAATAACCAGTTTGAAGTGGTGCAGCTGAACTGATGGAACTTAACTATGTGCACATGATTTTGCTGCCGCTTTTACTCGTTTGTGTATGTGCATGTGTGTCATCACTCTGGAGCTGTGTGCAAGTTGTTGTTGTTGTTGTTGTAGAGCCTTAGTTGTGGGCCCATCTTTAATTTCTCATCCAAAAATACACACACAGGCTCACATACCAACTGAGTACCAGCGGTGAACATCTCCAGTAACATGCACTGTCCATGATTATAATGTGGACATCTACAAACTCTGTGGAGTCTTTGATAATCTATGGTGGCCGTTTTGTAATGTTTTGTCTGTATGGAAATCTAAACTATGGGAGAATGTATGTTATTATGATGCAATGACATAACATTTGCAAATTTGAGTAGTGTTCTATTTGCTCTGCTAATGATCTGATGTTGATTGAAGAAGATCTGTCATATATTTTAATGCCTGGCTCTGCCCATCTTAGGTTTTTGAATTAATACTATACATTTAAAAGGGAAGAAGCAGCATTGACAAGAATGGCATGGTTATTTGTTGAATGGAAACTAATCAGTATATTGCAGGGAGTCTTATTTGACTTAATTAATTCAAGATGTATTTGACTTAAATAGAATGAGATTTAAAGCTTGGTTTGAAAGACAAACATTTAACTTGGCAAAATCAGTAAGTATAAATAAATCAGTAAAATGCTTGAGATAAGAATTCTGATATTCTGTCAGAATACAGACCTGTGAAACACAAACCATCTTTGCCATCAATCCTTATTTTTTGTTTCTATATTTGCATCTACTTAGTACAGAGTATGTCATTCAGTTCACGCTGCTTCATTTAATGCCGTATTTTAATTGGATATTAGTGTCTGCAATCACAAGCACATCGAGAGGTGATTTCATGCAAGTTGACATATGGAGTCAGCTGCAGGGGAGGGGAGTGGAAAATACAAAAATCAAGGAGGAAAAAGTTGTGCGTGCACACTTTAAAAGTAAACATTTAGTAGATGGAAAGACAAATGGAAAGACAAATGGACAGACGGAGGACGTTGCATAAAGAGGAGATAAAAGTTAAGGATAGAGGTTAAGTCAGTGTGCTCTACTGTATACATGTAACAGACACTACAGAGGTAGAGTTTAGAAGTTGGACAAGTTGGTCTGAGTCACACACCCACTTACTATTTCTGTCCTCCAGTGAGATCTAGGTGTCTGTTCCACACACACACACAGAGTGGATAATCCTAGAGCAGGCTGGGTAGGCGGGAGAAAGCCGATCTGTTTGTGTGAATGCCGGGCTGTAAGAGAGAGAGAGAGAGAGAGAGATACACAGTGTATGTAGGGGAGAGAGAGAGAGTGACAGAGCTGAAGGGAGGTTGCAAGTCACACAAAAGTTAGTTCGGAGTGAAATCTTGCAAACTGGAAGGCCGGCTGAATGAAGTGCTTTAAATCTGGAGGTGAGTTGTGCGGTACTCAGGAGGGGGTTTTCTTTTCGTGAAAGCTTCAATGTGAGGGAATCCTGGAGAATCGACTGGAATGTCGCCAGATGGGGTCTGTAAATTGTGTGTGTGTGTGAGAGAGAAAATTACGGGGGGGAGGGGTGCAGCAGGGGGTGTGGGGACAGGGAGGGATGGGGTGCTGATGGGATCTCCGGTGCTTTGTGGCTGTTGGAATGCCTTCCTTTTCTTTCCCTTCGTTTCTCCGCCTGCATGCACTTGCTCCCCTCTCCCCTTTTAACTCCACCTCTTCCCCCCCTTTTCTCTTTCAACTCTGTGGTTCATCAGTAGGGTAGGATCTACAGTACATCTGAAGGAAATAACATGCTGCTGATTATGTTCCTGATAGGCCTGTAATGTATGTTTTAACTTTTCGACCACATGATTTATATCTTGATTTATTTGCTGAGATGTGCTGTGCTGTGCTGATGTTGTTTTTATTCTTCTTAACTGTGATTTGTGTGAACTGCTCAAAAGCTACAGAAGGTTGAATTTATTTTTGTTTAAAATTCTTAAGCTGATGTTACTACTTTTGCTTTCGGAATCTAACCTGACAGAGAATCTTTGAAAGTAGAACTATTTGTAGTTTTGCTGTGGACATGTACAGGGGACAGGGACCAAAAGCTTTTAGTGACAGCAAGACTTTTGCTTGTGTGTGTGACTGTTGGACCACAGCTGAACTGGAAAGCAGCCCCTGGGCAAAGACTGCATTGATCTGTCGGCAGAAAAGAGCTCTGTAATGATCTGCATGGACGACACACTTGTATACAACGCTGTGAAGCCAATCTGTCACACTGAAGATAAAGCAGGATATGTGTTCTGTAGCAAACCTGGAGAGCAGTTACTGAGAGAGAGAGAGAGAGTGAGAGAGAGAGAGAGAGAGAACTCTTTTATTGTCTAAAAACTGACAATAAAGACAAAATATCCTCTGTAACCAGTCCTTTGCTCTGTGTGTTTCAAATCCACCAGGTGATGATGCCATGACGGGCAACACAGACAAATATCTGGCCCCCCAGGACCTGCGGGAGCTGGGGGACGACTCGCTCCCTCAGGAGGGCTACATGGGTTTCAGCGTGGGTGCACGGTCACAGAGGTGAGACACGCAGTGACACGACCCAGTCCATAAATTAGTGTTATGACTTTATGTGCATGTAGTGTTTTAATAGCAGTCAGAATGACAATGAATTTCAGCTGCCATGAAAAGTAATTTCAGATGTGCAAAGTTAATGTGACTGATTCATGTAGTCCCAACATCATCAATCCTCTAAAATCACAGTATTTAACACTGATGTTAACTGTGGCACATCTCAGGGTAAAAATGTGCACTGTGGTCTTTTTAAAGCTCTAAGGTGATGGTATCTTGGTAAAATCATATAGAGCTCTAGATGTGACTTTTGAAAGGCTTTTGAAAACCTGTCAGGGCTTAAGCAATAGTATTTTTAAGCAGTTAGCATGAAAAGTATTGAAACATGCTGCTTAAGTATTCAAATATTACACTGAAAGAGATGAAGTGAGGCCCCACATTTTTCCTTTTACTGGTGGGAGTCCTAGTTTTTGCTCTGTAGCTGTTGAACCCTTTGCTTGCACTTGAATATTGACACTTGTGCAACACACTGAAGTGGGAGGGATTATTGAATGTCTGAGCAGTGACACACATGGACACTGAGCCACAGGAAATTAGAAACATGTTCAATTGCATGGCCTTGAGCGGTAGGTTAGGTCAACACACACTGTTTGAGTGAGAGGGAATGTTTGAATGCGTGTGGGGAGCAGTTAACCTAAGCTTAGAATTGGTTTAACAAATGTCTGGTCCTCAGGGAATAGGTTGAAATTATTTCCAGCTCACTCAATTCCAGATGGGAATATGAAAAACTCAATACCCATCTGTAGGTTTTCATATTAAAATACATTTTCTAAGTTTAAATAAAACAACAGTTTAGTCATGCTTGCTTTTTGTCTTTCTTATTGTTATCAACTCATCAGTATGAATAATTTTAACTTTTTTCCTGAGAATTAATGTTTTTTCTAGTTTGGTATTGGAAATAGCTTTAAAAATATTTATATCCAGGGGCCTCAACTGCAAAGAAGTCAGAAAGAGATGTGTTGCAAACTCAGATAATGGATACTGAACTAATCTAATACTGATTCAAACATTATCTTGAGTTTAGCCTTAAATTTGTAGCAGTGTTTAAGCGCTGCAGTCAAAATGCTGTTTAAAAGTTGTTGTGTTTATTTTAATGAAACAAGGGTTAAATGAAAAAAAGAGTGGGTTTAAGTCAGAAGTCCTGTCAGTGTCACTTACTGTACCTGGTATTATCTATATAGAAGACAAAGGAGACACGGTTGACCTGTAATACATTGTTGCAATTGTCATAAGTAAAGTATTAATGCGGAAACTGGAGTATTAAATGTATAATTAAATTCTAAATAATACTCCTTACAGTTTGAGTCAGACAGAAAGAAGTGAGGTTGCAAGTCAGTCAGCCATTCAGTCAGGTGGCAGCATCTGCCATCACTCTCCCAACCTGCATCTCTCCTGGCTTTTCTCCTCTCTGCATCTCTCTGTCCACTCCTCTATTTGTTCACAATCTTTTATTCTCTCCTCATGTCCATTCTTAATGTTAGTCCCAAAGTCAGGTAAGGCTGAAGGCATGATGAGGCCTTCCCCCCCCCCCCCCCCCCCCCCCCCCACCCTTCCTTAACCTTTAGACCCCAGTCATGACTCTGTGGTCCTACATAATACATATTTACTGTGTATGTTTGACTACTAACTGAATTATTTTGAGCAGTTGTTTATGTTTTGTTTAACACTGTGGTTCACTTGTGTGATCTTTCGCCAGCTTTTCGTATTAAGTTGTAAAGCTAATCTGGGGTGTGTTTTTTTGGGCTTTTGTGTTTGCTATTTTTTGTGTGTGACTGTGTGAGGACTGTATCATGTATGCCTGGGTCTTTGTGGGTTTGCCACAAAGGTAGAGCTTTGCATAATTTTTGGTTTTGGTGTGGAATTTTCTTATTACCGAGCTTCCAGGTACCTGAACTGATATCTGCAGGCAATAATAGGGAGGTTATTTCCTTTATCAGTATAGTGTCATTGGTTTGTGACAAGGAGCAAGATATATACAGAATCATTCACTTCCACATAGTAGAAGTGAAGTAAAGCTTTAATTTTGAAGATATTTTGTGAAACATTGTATTGGAAAACAAATAAAAAGTTTGTCAGACAATGGGATGGCATTTATCTTTTGCCACCAAGCAACATAATTTGGAAATTAAATGGAAATGTCATTGACTGAGTGTACACTGTACACTTAAAATAAGAACATATAGTTACAGTTAAAGCTGGGCAAGATGAGGGCAGACGATCCGCTGAGGAGACTCCTAAAGGGAGAAGCCCAAAAAAGGAGAAGAAAAAGAAGAAGTTGCAGTTAAAGCTTTAGTGCTTAACTTTTAAATACAACTGTTACATTCGGATATGCCTATTAAGTAAGCTCTATATTATACCGTACATCTTAGAATACAATGAAGAACTCAGTAAAACACAAATTTATTATGTATTCAGCTTAACCTTCAACCTGGCAACAACAAATAGTCGATTTTGACTGTGAAAAAGAAGCCAAAAAGTATGATGAAAAAAAAACATCAGTGTTAACTGCCTTCGGCTTCCATAGCTTTGTCAAGCTATGACAGTGCAGTGCAGATCAGTTGGTTCACACTCTGTTTTACCTGTGCAGAGCTAGAGCTGTGGATGATGTTGCAGGAACACATTCATCACATGCCATTGCTGAGGAATGCTTTTTTATTTGCCTCATGAATGCCTTCCTCAAAAACACATCATCAACAACATCATAGCATTCAGTCTGTTGGGACAGAAACTTCAGCTTTTCAGTTTTTATTGTGCATTTATTGTCAAAAGATGAGTATGAGCTAAGGTTACATTAACTACGTAGCTGCAAATCATGTCATCGTGTCAGCCAGTATGAGCTTCCTGTCCATTGCTCATCATATAGTAATCTGCTTAACATTAAGATTCTCTGTTTCGCCCAGGCATTCAGTCTGTGTGCTGGTTGGTGTGAATGGTCCAGGTGAAGAAAAACTAACTGTCAGAGCAGACATAGCTGTATGATTGTTGTGATCAAAAACAATTGCACTAAATTCAAGGGGTACTGATTGGAAAACATAACTTATATAACTAACGTAACTAGCCTCCTCAATAATGTTCTACCTTGCCTTTTGGTGGTTGTTATGGCTGATGGCATACAGTCAGGTTCCTGGAAGCTGCATGCATTTAATGTGTTTATGTTTATTTTGTTTTTGTTTTCCCTGCTCACTTTCATATCCCCTTACACCCACACCCCTTTCCAACTCCTCCTCACATCCTGTGTCCATCATTGTCACTGTTGTCTTGGTGTAATCCCTGACTGCTACGGCAACCACACACCAAGCCTCCGTTCCTTCAGTTCCGATAGGTCCAACACGCTGAATCGCAGCTCGTTCACTCGGGACAGCATGATGATAGAGGAGATGCTGGCACCCAATAAGGAGATGGTATGTACACTGACTGGATGTAAAGCGATTTAAAAGTGCATGTGCTTTGTCTCTATGCGTGTATTACTCTCTTTTTTCCAGTTAGTCATGAGCAGGTCATTAACTTGACAAGAAAAGACACAGTTGGGTCTCCATATGAACTAATCGGCCTTGGTGCTGTGCCAAAAGTCAGGCTGTTCAGCAATCCTCTTACACCTGAGTTGGTGCTGACATGATGATGACCGTCACATTTTACTGAAAGAGGAAATGAGATTAGTGGCTGGTGCTCCTATTCAAAAGGGATTAATCCAGTGGCCGACTTAACCTTCAGGATGCCACATAATGGAACTTAAAGTAAAGTAGTAATTCAGGTCTATTTTATTGTGAATTATTTCCCATAAGACACAGTGACACACAGTATTTTGTCTCTGAGTCTTTCATCAGTAGACATTTGTGACAGTGAAAAAACCTTGTTAAGCAACAAGTATCCAACTTTTATCTATAAAATGGCAGAATTTATGTGCTGTGTTAATAAGCATCAGAAATAATAATACATTTGATCCACAGGGTTTTCCCATTGTTGATTAGACTTTTACATGCATTCATCGTTGTTTCCCAATACTTGAGATAATTGAAAAAATAACAATCAGCACATTAAATCACTAGGAGATTATCATAAATTACAGTCCTATTTGAATATGTCAGACTTCTCCATTAATTGTTAAACAGATATATCAACTTTATAATATTAACCATACTTTGGGGGCCGTGGGAGACTGGTTAAACAAAAGCACTGTCGAAATTGTGATTTGTAGCCTTTATGTGAAATCCCTCTCCTCCTGTTATGCAATTCAACAATGTCTACCATCAAACTCTCCCTATGTGATAAATGCCCTTTTCTGCAGCTTTATGTCCCCTGAGGTGTTAGAATTTTGTTGTTTTCTTCATTCTCAAACCATGATGATTCTGATGATCATCAGACTGAAGAGTGTTCCTGCAGAGTCACAGTAGACTTCATGTGCTTCAAGTGCTTTCCAGGGAAAGTAACAGGAACCATGATGAGTAAACTGAGCAGCATATGTAAAATCAGTAGAGTGAAACTGTGGCACAAATATATTAAAAGCTTTTCAGTCTGGAATCGTGAAAGTATTCTCTAGTATTTGTGCAATTGTTTTTTCTTTGCACGAGTGAAATAGCCATTGTTTTTGGATGTAGCATGTGATAAATAACAGCTCATCTCCTCTCATGCTGCTCCAGATGCTTTGTAAGGAAAGGTCTTTCATTGTAGAGCAACACAACAAGGTAATAATCGAGTCATGTCGCTCCACTGTCGCTGCATGTGAGAAGATGCCTCTCAGATTTCGTTTTCATTTCTTATGTGGTATAATATACTTTTTTTTTTAGTTCAGTTGTATCATTAGTTCTGTTCAGAGGAAGCAGCTCAAATCAGGGCATGTTATACATTTACACGATTACACCATTTTCATATGGTGCACGGAATTTGCTTTCTTAATTTCTGATTTTGGTTCATGTTTTCTTTTCCTTCTTTTAAGTTACTTTTCTTTTAATGGTTGATAATTCTGTTAATATTTCACTTTTTTCTGTAATTTACAAATAAAATGTTTTCGTAGCTTCTAAATTGTAATATCTACTCTATTTTTGAGGACAGCTGGTGCAGTGTCCCCTGTCTACGAATAACCTTCCCCATGGGAAGTGTGACTTAAAGTGAGCCAGACAGGAACCTCATTTTACTGGGAAACATGGCAAAAATACTAGATTATTCAGTTTTCTTTGTTCATATCAATTTTGGATGTGATGCCAGTTTCTGCTAGAAACTAATTTTTAGAATGTTGAATTGATTTAGATATTTTCATGGGACACTGATACTATGACTGTAAATGCAAAACAAAAGCTTGGTGTTTTATAATTTTGTCACACATGTCCATTATACATAATTTCTCCACCTTCTCAAGAAATCATGTATTTGCTGTTCCTCATGATGTGCAATGAGTTTGTCTTCTCCTCCACAGCATTTGGCGGTGGCTAAAGACTTCGACAGTGACTCTTTGAGGAGATACAGCTGGACTGGAGATGCACTGGATAATGTCAACCTTGTCTCCTCACCAATACACTCTGGGTGAGCACATTTGAAAGGATGAATGGAAAATAAACTGGACTGAGCTTTTAGAGAGAAAGGAGGGAGGAAGGATACAAGACAAGTGCTTGTGTTTGTCTCCACCTCCCCATTCTGTATTCTGTGTCTGTCTTCCTTGTCAGTTCTCTCTGTTTTATTTTGTTTCCCCTTGAGAAAACCCCTCTCGCTTTTCCCTTTACCCTGGTCTCTTTTCAAATTTTAAGTTTTATCTGCGAACAAATCTTTCACTCCCATTATTCCCGTGGTTCATGTGAAATGGTATGAGAACAGAGGTTAAAACAAACTGTGCTGTGCAAAAGTTCTTAGATGCTAGAAGTGAAGTGAGGGTGCTTTCAGAAGTAACGGCAACAAAAAGCAAACAAGTCCTGAATTGTCTAACAACCTGACAAAACCTGAAAGGAATCATTATTTGATGCAGTATTCAATATATTTTGCCTGAAAGTATCACACACTTTTTAGGGACTGTTCAGATAGTCTACTTGAAGAACCTGCTACAGTTTACTTTCCTGGGATTTGGGATAAGTCATGGATAAGAAGAGAAACATCTGAAATGCAAAAAAAAAAAAAAAAAAAAAAAAAAACCTTTGCACAGCCCTGTGTGTTTTCAGACACTCTTCAAGGCCAAAGATGGTTGGTTTTGGTTTGTTTTTTTGGTTTCTTTCTCTGATCCACAAAATCTGATCAGTGTTCTCCTGATACTAAAAGTCATCTCTGAGCCACAAATGTCTCAAAAACTGTGGAAATAATGTAACAATATGACATTTTGGAAAATGTGGTAACTCACTGTGTGGCATAGATTTGACATCACTCTTACATCTGTATAGTAAATAAAACTAAAAGAATATGAACTTATACCCAGATATTTGTTATCTTAGTTTAGTACAAAATGGGAAACATTGATACACTGCATCTTACATGTATCTATCCTTTCATGCATTTTGCATAAAAAAAAAAAATTGATGATACTAAGCTACGTTTAACAGTTTATTCTTGTACATAGCACATATGAAGTGTACAAAACTAACAGTGGTATCAATCCTGTCGTGCAGCTCTACCAGAAAGCAAATATAAATTTTTCTTTCAAACAAATATAAAACTATCAAAATATTTAATTGGATTCCTTGGTAATCACCTTCTCAGTGGTATTTTTCTTGACAAAGACCTGATGTTGACCTGTCACTCCTGCGTTGCTTTGTCGTTCCATCTTGCAGTTTTTCCTCTCCGCTCCCGCAGTACGACAGCAGGTGACTGACTGTAATTGGTTGCCCTCTATATCACCACCACTTCCTTGTTTTATGGTGACATCACACCCTTCCCTCTGTGTTCACTCATAACATCAATGTTTGTTCTCCTCGCACATGATCGGTGTTGTTATGGACTTGGTATTTTTTGCCCTTTTGTCTGTTCAAAGATCTTTGTGAGACTTAAACTTATTGAACTCAATTTGATTGGACTTGGCAGTGATTGGAGTGACATGGACAGTTACAGCTGGACCTGGAGTTTTTTTTTGCCACATTTTTCACAGACAGAATGAATGCATCACAACACAAAATGAAAATGTCTGTTTGTGTGTTTGATTGTCAGCATTTTACGCACTAACCAACATGACATCAGAGTTACCAGATAGCATGGTGTGAATCTGTGTGCATTTGAGAGAAATGGTATTTATCGTCTTTTTTGGTAAACACACACTGGAGGCTCATGTGTTGGCATCTAGACTATGCAAATCATAAACCATCCTCAAAACAGAGCATTATGTTTAGCAGTATTTTTTGTCTACTATTAGGTTATACTGAAGAACAGAAGATTCAGTATTCAGTACGAGAGATTTTTTTTTTTTTTTTGAAAATTGATGTAGGAAACGGTGACATCCACCTGACAGAGTTGGATTCTTTTCCCCTTGCTGTGCCACTGCAGTCAAAGCCAACACAGAAAACTCCTGACATATCTGTTCTCCCTTTTTTTCTGTATCTCTCTTCTCTCTTGCTCACGCTCACTTTGTGTGTGTTTTGAGGATCATAGCATGGGAAGCGATCACCACTACTGTACTAAACCTCCTCTCTTCATTAGTGTACTGCTGTTAAACTAATTGTTCCTTTTCTTTTTATACCCTTCCCTCTCTCCCTCTGTGGTTATCTCATATTTTCCACATACTTTCCCTCATTTACCTCTTTCATGCTCTGCTTTTATTGTTTCTCTTTCTATTCTGTCACTCTTTTCCGTCTCTTCCTCTTCTCCTTCTTTTCTTTTTCCTGTGTGCACTCCATCAGGTTCCTGGTCAGCTTCATGGTCGACGCCAGGGGCGGCTCTATGCGAGGAAGTCGTCACAATGGTATGCGCATCATCATCCCACCAAGGAAGTGCACAGCACCCACCAGGATCACCTGCCGACTAGTCAAGAGGCACAAACTAGCATCGCCTCCTCCAATGGTGGAAGGAGAGGGTCTGGCCAGCCGACTGGTGGAGGTCGGTCCTGCAGGAGCTCAGTTCCTCGGGTAAGTCTTCCTTTTTAAAACCTCACATGCACTGTTGTCGCTGTTTGCCTAAATGCTGTACTGTATGTACTCTTTTCTTTTGGGGTGTTCTTTCTCTGGGTGACATCTCTTTCGTTCTGCTTCGGGCCATCTTCATTTCCAGACATCTGTGTTTTCGATTTGAAAGTGTGATTGTGTGCATGTTGTGGTGTAAAAACCTGCAGTTTCATTTGAAGTATAAGTGTTACCATGTGCTCACCCTCAAGCAAGTTGTCCAGCTGTGTTACAGTCTGACTCCACCTGATGTTAAGCATTGTATAAATGTAGATTAAAAAACATAGAAAGGTAAACATGTATTCATTATTCACTATATTTATACATTCCTACCCCAAGTGTTTAAAAGCTGAGAGTACCTGTACAATATTAATTTTTGTTTAAATACAGCAACACTTTCAAATATGTGTGATTAAGGTAATGAGACACAAAGTATCTACAACAGTAGTCGTTGTCCATTTACCTCAAATATAATAAAAAAGGGTTGCAAGTTACACTTCGTTCATTTCTAAAATGTTAGAAGATAATCCCCACTGAGCCTAAGGCCATGACCAAAACCCAAATATATTATTAATCAGTCAAAGTTTCCAAAGAAATGCAGCAGATCATCACATTTGAGAAATCGTATTTGATGTTGTGTTTGCATGAATGATGGTGGAGCTGAGAACCAAAGCAGGTTCATTTAGGACAAAAAACAAGCATCATGATCATCATCAAAGTTGTCTGCTTACAATGTGCAGTTACTAAAAACAAATCTACTCCTGTTATCCAATGCAAAGTATCTTTATTATTACTGAGGGGTTGCCATTTTATGATAAAGCTGCCCATTAGTTGAGTAGTTACTGAGGACAGCACTGGGTGGAAGTGGCAGAAATCATCTTACTACTGATGTAAACCACAACTCAGAGGTGTGTGCTTTTACTGACTTGCGAGTGTGTGTTTTGTGTGTATGTGTGTTTCATTATTTTGCGGACACAGTAAACTACATCTTCCCAGAAAGCTGCCAGCCCTTAATGAAGGCGAGAGCCTGGTTAGTCCAGTACTACAGCTGGGACCCAGAGGAACTAGATTTGTTGGGTAGGAACCAAACATAGCACCCCAACCACTCACCCACCCCCACTCTGCTTCTCCCCCTCCTGTACCTCCCACTCCCCATAGGAAACGACATGACTGACGCTGATTCATGCTGATGGATACAGTTACTTTACCCATCTCTGTTGACTTTGATTTTTAAGGATACAGCATTAATATGATATGGTTGCCATGTAGTTTTGGGAAGAAATCAGTGGCACAATGATGATTTTCATGTTTATTTCTGAATATTTTAAAGGGAGGACAAATGACAGTATGTCGAGTAAGAACTGGCATATTTTAAGTGAGCTGAGAGATGGTTCCACCACTGCCAACTGGTTTGGATGCCACCTCAAAAACTTTTACAGTGAGATACAGAATGAAGTTTTTAGTTTTTAAGCTTGTACAGTTCTTCCTAAAACTACATTATATAGTTTTAATCCATTATGGTTACTTTGTAGACACTTTCATTAGAGACCATTTTATGTTTTTTTTTTTTTTTTGTTTGTTTTTTTTTTTTGGTTTGTTTTTCCAGAGGCTTTCAGTGGGCTTCTGATGTCACTGAAAGTAAAGGTTTTGATTGCCTGTTTGGACTGGACTGCGCTTGTTGGGCATGAGCCTTATCCTTCTTAAGCCAAGCACCATCCTGCTTCCCATGACTGCTGTTACTTTACTTCACCTTTGAGACCAGTTTTATGTCACAGTATTTGGTGTGTAAAGACTGTTCTTATATTATACAGTATGTTAACATGAACAAGGAAGATCTCAGGGTTTTGTGGCAAGTAGGAAATGAATTAGCACCATGACGCATGAAGATTAGGAAACCAGGAAACTAAATAGGGCTACTGCCTGAACACAGGACAGCACAAAATGTTATGTCTTTGGAGAAGTGCTTTGTTATTTTTATACACAAGAAGCTATAGTGGGGGTTTTATTCGGAGTGTTGCCAAATAACATCCAGTGAGCAGCAGTTCTGGAGATGGTTACACCTTGTTGATGGGAGAGGTCTGAGTAACATATCGAGGCTGGTTGAATTTGACAGAAAAGCTGCAGTTTGTCAGATATCTTTAACAAGTGTGGGAAGTAGAGCAACAATAAAACATTGAACAAAAACTCAAAGAACGCTGAACAGAAACAGAAAGAAAACTGAAACTTTAGGTGGAAGATCAACAACAGCCAAAGTCCACATCTGGTCTGTCATCGATTAATGGAACATGAATCTATGGACTCAACCTGCCATGTCTTCTGGTGGTGGTGGTTTGATGTGTCAAGACTTTTTTTTTTTATCTTGACACAGTTTTGTCTTATAATACCAATCAGTAACGATTCAAATGTGCTGTTAATGACCACATTCATCCATTTATGGCCACAGTTCTTGTGTCTTCTTCCTACTGTATGTCACTCGGCACAAATTATGTAATACAGTACATCATGTCAACATAGTTGGGGTTAATGTCTCTAGCATATAATAGAAATCATGGCAGCATTTAGCAATAAGATGTTCCTATTGATGTGTTAAATGAGTGCACTGCACATTAAAGTATGTTCATCATTGTCTCTTGCGTTGCTGTCATGCCTTGTTGTAGTAAGGGCTGTGCAGCTTTCTTTTCCAGTTCTTGAATTTATTGTCTTGTCCACGCCTTTCCACATCATGCCCAGGCCATGACATGCACTCTGAACATCCCATCAAAATGCAGCACTGCTACTGCTTTCATTAAGAAGCAACACAATCACTACCAGAATCTCAGTTCATTCATACATTTTTATAATATCTTCCTGAGTCACATGTCCTGCAATGCTCCTCATTCACTTTTGTCATGCCCAGGCTATGACATGCACAATGTGTTTTTCTATGTACTATGACCAGAATTAATTAATTATCTATATATCTGTTATCATTTATAATTTAGATTTATTTTGTATTTAGTGTAGTTTCTCAACATTTTCTATATTCATTGTTTTGAGGAAACAGTGCTCTGTCTTACTTGCTCTGGCCAAATTCTAAGGACAAATGACAAAGTGCAACTACAACATCTTGTTTCTGTTTACCTGTTACTTTATTTGTTACCGTATCTCCATGATATGTACCTCAACAGGCCAGTGATAGTGGAGATCCCTCATTTTGGCTCAATGCGAGGCCAGGAGAGAGAGCTGATCTTGCTTCGCAGCGAGAACGGAGAAACCTGGAAAGAACATCTGTATGACTGTAAGACAGATGACCTCAAACAGCTTCTGAATGGGATGGATGAAGGTAAAACATGTTAATTATTAGGGTGTGAGCACACAAAGTGTGAAGATACCTCTTGTAACCAAAGGAGTTATTATTTTCATTGGCATTATGTTTTGTCAAAATATTTCTTTATAATTCTACAACTGCAAACTTATAATGTTTTACAGTCATTTTAAAGGTTTGTTTGAAGATCATTCCTGAGGTTTTGTGTTATGGAATATTTTAAAGTGCTGATGCCCTTATTTAACTTTTTGTAATAATATGAATAGTGTTGGATGTTATAGTTACCCAAATAAATCATTAGTGTTGGCATTTCTCCCCCTCTTTTGCTCACTTTTTAGACCCAGTAAATCATAATTCTAGTCAGGCATATGTAAATAAATGTATTTATTTTACCTGAAGAATTGGACAGTCCCGAGGAGCTGGAGAGGAAGAGGATCTGCCGCATTGTCACTAAGGACTTTCCACAGTACTTTGCAGTCGTGTCTCGGATCAGACAGGAGACCATTCAGATGGGACCTGAGGGCGGTACTCTGTGCAGCCGGAGTGTCCCATTGGTTCAGGCCTCTTTTCCCGAGGGAGCACTAACCAAGAAGATCAAAGTTGGACTGCAGGTGAGTTGTCCATTTTTTTTGTCGTATGGTGTAAATTGTCATAAGTTTAATGCATAAATTAGTATTGGTGACAGAAGTAGGTGGGTGATAATAATCATACAATGGGTTTTACCACCAGTAGTTACAGGTAGCAAAATTAGTATGGAGTCCTGTTAACGTTTGCAGATGTTGTAGTAGTATTTTATAAGTAGTAGCAGTAAAATTAGCACTAGAAGTAGTCATAGTACTATTAGTATTAGTGGCAGTAGTAGTCAGTGGTCTTGGTAATGTTTGCGTTACTATTTGTACTGTCTCTTCTCTCCCAGGCCCAACCAGTACCTGATGAGACTGTGAAGAAAATCCTTGGTAACCGAGCAACCTTCAGCCCCATTGTTACCGTGGAGCCAAGGAGACGGAAGTTTCACAAACCTATCACCATGACAATCCCAGTACCACCCCTGTCAGGGGAGGGACTCACCAACGGCTACAAAGGAGACTGTACCCCATGTCTCCGGCTTCTCTGTAGCATTACAGGTATGTGTGCATGTACATGTGGGCACCTTGGTTGTTACTTTTTGTGTCATTAAATTAATGTTTTATTGTTATAATGTGGACATTAATGTGTTGTACAGTATATATAGTCTAGCACAATTTAAAGGGCTTTTTTTTAGTGTCTGTTACTGTACAGCATAATATTTATTTCGACAACTGATTATAGAAAATTATATTTTCTCATGACATTGCCTTCATTTTGGGATATATCTGATTGGAGTACAGCAACTTAAATATTGCATCATGTAGTAACATCACAGGCAGAACAGAGAGACACACTAAGTCACACAACAGCCTGCTATGCTACACAAGAGCCACTCCCTGATAGTTCATTGGATGTTAAGTTGCAAAACATATTAAACAGCATTTAAATCCCCATGCAAATATCACCTTGGTTGTTACTTTTTGTGTTGTCACATCATTAACAACACACTGTCTGTCCACGGCTTATGGCTAGAATGCAAATTTGTTTATTTTGTCTTGTTGCCTGTGGTGAGACACTGGCACTCCAACAGCCTGCCCACTACTAACTGTAAAGCACAGACTCCAAGTTGCCTCTCCATCTGACTGAGATGACTGGACTCATTTCTGATATTTCCTCAAAGATATTTAAACAACATACAGTATCCAACAAATTTGTAGGGAAAAAATAACCAAGACTAAAGGTCAGGATGTAGTAATTTTGATTTTTAACACAGAATTAACATTATGCACTTGTGGATATATTAGGACATATGCAACTACATTTTGTTTGTAGTGTTTTAGATTTTGGGATGACATTTTTATTTGATTCTTCTCATGGGTCTATTCATTATTAAAACTGGTAAATCTGTGAAGATGTAATTATGATGATTTTTCACTGAATAATTTACTAATTTGTGGGGGGGGTATTTCCAATAAAGTCCTTTTTGTTGTACAACAAACCACACAATTTGTAATCTCTTGATGAATCGCATCAAGTGTCTCTTTAGACCAAGAAAAAAAAATCTAATTAAAACAAAATCTAAAGCATGTTTGATATATGACTGTTTACCAGGTGGTACGTCCCCAGCACAATGGGAAGACATCACAGGAACAACTCCTCTCACCTTCATCAACGACTGTGTTTCCTTCACCACCAATGTCTCTGCAAGGTGAGACACACAACAAGCATGTGGCTGCATTTCTTTTATTCATCTCTTTGTCTTAATCTTCATCATGTTATTTGTCTCTTGTATAGGTTCTGGTTAGCAGACTGCCACCAGATTCCAGAGACAGTGGGTTTGGCCATGCAGCTGTACAGGGAGCTTATCTGTGTCCCCTACATGGCCAAGTTTGTAGTGTTTGCTAAGATGAATGACCCAGTGGAGTCCAAACTGAGGTGCTTTTGTATGACGGACGACAAGGTGGATAAGACCCTGGAGCAGCAGGAAAACTTTGAAGAGGTGGCCAGGAGCAAAGACATTGAGGTACATATGGTATTTATTATGTGTGGTATCTGTTCTAGTCTAGTGTAAATGAAAGATATTGGGAATTAAAGACATAATATAGTATTGAGTCAGTTTGAACCACACTTGTTTTAGAATGAATTCTGGAGGTTTTTGGACATATTTCTTCAAATCTACATAATTTTTTAAGCTTCCTACAGTGATGTTTCTGCTCACATCCATTTAAATAAGCTGTAGATATTGGAAAATTTTGTTAGAAGAATCTAGGAAATAAATGAGTGCCTAAATAAACGAGTGCCTAAATAAACGGGTGCCTAAATAAAGAAAAAGGTTGATGCTTAACCATAAATTAGTCAAAGTAAATCTATAGAAAGATCAGTCGTGCATGCAGATAACATTTTGTGAGTTTTTCTTGAGGGTTCACTGTTTCAGGTTTAAACCTCAGCATCGCAGCTGTATGCTGCTCCTAGTCAACTTGCATGGTCAGGACTATGACCTGACTATGAATGTGGTTCTTACCTTATTGATTTGCTCTCTAAGGTTCTGGAGGGTAGACCCATCTATGTGGATTGCTATGGAAACTTGGCTCCCCTCACTAAAGCTGGTCAGCAGTTGGTTCTTAACTTCTATGCCTTCAAGGAGAACCGTTTGCCCTTCTGTGTCAAGGTATTCCAACATACAATTATCATCACTATCACCTACATCACCTCCTCCTTGGGGTAGAAGGTGGAGTTGTATCTATAAATCAGCAAGGCTACAAATAAAATTACAAAAAGTTTCTAACATAATAAAATAGGGGACAAGATATAGGTAGCAGCATTTTTTTCATTCATATAATATTATATTAAGTTGTGGTCATTTCAGCTATAGTTCCCTTTGCTTCCGTTTCTTTATACTGTTATCAACCAGTGCAATTAACCCTGTCCACAGGGTATGACCTAGTTCCTTTTGCCACTGCTAATTAACCCTTTGTTATTGATCAATTTGTTATCCATTACCAATTGCCTTGCAGGGCACCACTTTTCGGTTTTCAGTTTTTGGAAAGGCTTGCATTCTACCTGGCATCTTGTAGAGTATGGAATCCTGAGCTCCACTATGTGGTACAAATTAAATCTTATAGGAGCTAAACCTTTAATCAAAGTATCAGCAAATTTCCAATCACCTTTCTAGGCAAATATAGTATGTGTCCTAACCAGTGCCTTGTAATGCCTTGCACAATTATCATGAGCTTCTTCTGTTCCCTACCAAACTGTTGCTGAAAATATAACTACAATGTTTTCGTGTCAGTATCCCTGTGTAATGTAGTCTGTAAATATGCAGTACTATTGCAATTTTTCATTGATACCTAAAAAATTAAAAGAATGAAGTACATCAAAAAGCAATGCTCTGTCTCCAGGTGAGAGATCCAAGCCAGGAGCCATGTGGTCGTCTCACTTTCCTCAAAGAGTGTAAGACAATAAAAAGCCTTCCACAAACTGCCGTGTGCAACCTGAACATAACACTTCCTGCGGTGAAAAAGGTATGGTAATGTAACCTCACCATTCTTTGTTGTCATCCCCACAACCATACTCATGGTTAGGGTAGTTTCACCACTAAATAGACCCTGATAGATGAAAGACAGTGAAAGACTTTGGCCAAACTGCAGCCACTGTGTCTTTTATCTGTTTAAAGCCTCCTTTTTTAATTTGGATGCTTTTGGCTGAGGGCTTTTATGCAAAATACTTTTTTTGGTTATCAGGCTGGCTTTGTGCCTTGAGTTTATTGAATGTGTTTGTTGTTGGTGCTTTATGCTTTTTTTATCTTGTTTGGTATGCTTTTTTAATTTGCTGACTTTGCTGAAGTGGCTTGGGAGTTGTAGCTTCTTTCACACACTCCTTTTTCACTCCCTGATGTTTCTTTTCCCCCTGCTTTCCCTGTTATGTTACTCCTCTGTTTCTGCTATGCATCTTGGGAACCAGGAAATGGAGTCAGATGCCGAGGATGAGGTAAACCCACACCCTCCCCATCTTGTGCTGTCGTCTGCGTTAGACCTGTAGTGGCTCTGCTCTGCTCCTTAAAGCTTTAAAAGTTTTTCTTGCTGAAAGCAAACTTTCGCTGCTTAGTTTTGCATGATATAATGGTAGAAATACAGTATATTATTAATGTCCAGTCCTAAATTCTATGCAGTCTTCGCTGTTATACGAGTGGCATTTAAGTTTTGGTATATGTGCATTGTTTTTGAGTGAATATTTAGCATTTAACCTAAACTTAAAATTGATTATTTGGCCTTTTAAACACTAGTTTGTAGCATCATTTTGACTAACTCAAGCTGATTTAACTAGCTTGCTGTGACTTGCTTACACTTACTGTAAGCAGCACTTAACAGTTGAGACTGAGTGCAGTGAATACTTTTGAAGGACAATTCGCTGCTGCCTCATGCAGCTGTTGAAAATAGGCTGTTTTTATGTCAGAACCTAATTATTGGATGCTTTCAGGTTTGCTTTGATTTGATATTATAAGGTCCAAATGTTGCTCACTTGGTAGAACTATACAATGTAGGGTGACCTAGAACTGATAGGATTTTGTGTTGTTTGCTATTGTTGCAGACTGAAAAGCCAGATCGACGTCATACCTTTGCATCTCTAGCCTTACGTAAGCGCTACAGCTATCTGGCCGAGCCTGCACTGAGTGAGTTTGACATTTTTACTAAAAAAACACTTTGATGAATACAATAATGCCAGTTTTCGTTGATAAGTTAGTTTACAGCATTAACACTTAATTAACTTGTAAAATGACTAATCCATATGTAGATAGATGTGACTAATGTAATTAATGCATTTTTCTCATCCTACATAACCTGCACTGTCCACATGCTTGTGTACAACATGGTGCATATTTTTGCATGGGTCAATGAGTGGTTTTGAGTTTTGGTGCTGTGCTTGTCTACATTACGAATTTTCTGGGTTTGTTTCCCCTTCTGAGTTCTAAAAGTCAGAATGTAGCAACACAAAACATTTTCTTTGACTTACCAATACAAAGTGAACAGATATTTGGAAAGGAGGTCAAAGTAAAATTGAATTTGTTTTCATTTTGTCCCTTGGAAGGTTAAAAGTCTGTGGCTTTGTGATGTAGCAGCTTTTTTTGTGGGACCAAGATGCATGTTAGAAAGTCTTGAGTTTGTCTTTGTTTCAGGATTGTGTATTCAGTTTTTCATGCTCTCTGCTTGTCACCAGTTTTTATCAATCTTGCATGACAAAATGGGCCAAAACATACATCTTGGGAAACATTTTAGCATGTTTGGTTTGCTATGTAATAAACAGAACATGTAAACTGCCAGCCCTTCGCTCTGTTTTACCATAGTGTTAAAATTGTCTTTTGACTATCTATTTTCATATAATTTTTGAACCAAACAGATAAAAGGCACTTTAAAAGCAGATCGAAATTTAACCAAGAATCCATACAGTATAACATAAGATGAAATATCAAGAAAAAAGTGATTTTATTTTATTCTGGGTGCATTCGTCTTGCCATTTTTCTGTTGTCTGTTGTTGGTCTAAGCCATTGTCTCTGGATTTTTACTTTGCTGCTTAACGTGCATTGTGCACTTCATTATGTTGTTGTTGCTGTTTGTTGATCATTGTCTTACCTTTCAATTGTGAATTGCAGAAACACACCTAGTTTATTATGTTTCTTTGTCTTGCCCTTAATTGTTTTCCTTCCTTGATACCAGGATTACATCACTGACCAACTCTTCCTCCTCTGATCTCTTCATTCATGTTTTTTTGTACTATTTCTTTTCCCCAACATTTTGGTTAAATTTTATATTCCACATTCCTTTCTTTATTTTTCCCATTTTTCTTCACCATTATTGCCACAAATTCATCCGAAGAAACAGCAGTTGAGCGAAGCGCAACAGCAAGAACACTGCCTGCTGGTTACCCTCACAAACCTGTCTTTCCAACCAGACCTTACCCGCCATGGTCGACTGCTCCTATTACCGTCCCTGGCCAAACAAGGCACATCGGAGTGGGGGGTTCCCTCACCTTTACCGATTCACCGGCAGGCTCACCAGCTTCTGCTCCATTAAGATCTACCTGGCCCCTCTCTTCCCCATCACCTGCATGCCCCACAAACCTCAAAGCCACCCTCGGAGCTCCACAAGCTCCTACCCTATCTACCCCAGTTAAATCTGTTAATGGCAAAGTATCATCATCCCCTATCAGATCTTACAGGACTATGCCTTCACCAATTAAAACAGTTGTCCAGCAAGGTCAATACCCTGTTCAGGGAACTGCCAGCCTTGTGTCTTCTGGAGGCTCATGTAAACCTGCCACAGATCCAGCAACTATCAAGAATCTTGCTTCGGCTTACACATCATTGACTTCCCCACTTCACTCGATACCTAATGGCTCTGTGCCTATGATAGCTCCAGTGTCACCACAGACACCTAATAACATGTACAATACTAACCTGCCTTTTAAAACTGCCCTTGGATCTATAGTTGTGACAGATGCAGGATCACTTAACCTTCCCACTGTTAAAAGCATCTCCAGCTTATCCTCTTTAAAAACCTCTGTAGATTCAACACTCTCATCCCGAGGAGGGAGATCATCCCTCTCCTCTATCTCCTCAACCGGGCAAACAACTATTGCTTCCTCAGAATTGTCCATGATGAATGGATCTGCATCACCCATTAAATATCCGTCCTCCTCCTCCACACCATCCTCCCCTTCTTCTCGCCTGCACACTGAGAAGAGTAGCAGTCTTCAGGAGAGGATTCAGGCCACCACACAGGCAGCAACGTCCAATGTCAGTGCAGCCTTAAATGAAGCTATAGACTCGTACTCTGTCTCAGGCTATGGCACACTCAAATCACTGTCATCCTCACGTAGATCTGCAACAGCAAGCTCTGCTTATGGTTCTCTGAGATCTGTAGTTTCTTCCTCCAGCTCTGCAGTTTCATCTAATACTATGACTGTACCAGTGTATTCATTAGTCAACATAATTTCAGAGACCCCTGTCAAACCAGGGCCAGGGTCTCTTAAAATGGCACTGCCTGACCCTCCTCATGCCTCATCATCTTCCTCTTTGTCTACCTGTGTTACTGCATCAAAAATCAAATCTCAGTTGAAGTCCCCTCCATTTATCACACCACCCATCATCCACCCAACTGCAGCCTCCAACCAGGAGATACTAAAAGATGTAGCTGACATGAAAGAGGATCTGATCAGAATGACAGCAATCCTACAGACAGACACACAGACAGCAGCCAAAACTGTTCAAACATCACATACTGGCACTCCTAAAGAGATCAAGTTGGAGGATGAAGAGCCATTTAGTCTTGTGGAAAAAGTCAAAGAAGATTTAGTAAAAGTCAGTGAAATATTGCAGAAAGATATAGTGGGTGAAAGTAAGGCTATCACAGGTAAAGAAAGAGTCTCAGAGGATGAGTGGGAAGAATTTTCCCAAGAGGAGATTGAAGAGGCACAAAGAAATGCCATTGCAGACTATTACCCTTCTTTTGATGAAAATGCACGCCTTCTCAAACACGATTCCATGTCAAGCAAGGACTTAGAGTTGGCTAAAGTTGTAGATTTTTTAACAAATGACATTGGTGCTAACTCTCTCTCTAAAATGGCAGAGTTGAAGCATAGGTATGAGGAGGAGACAAAGAGGGAAGGGGAAGAGAAACAGAAACGTATTCTCAAACCATCTATGTCAATACAAGAGCACAAACTCAAAATGCCTCCACCAGTCTCAGGCATGCTCAGGTCTCCCTCAGAGAAGGATCTAAGCAAACTTGCAGAGTCATATCAGGGGTCAGAGACTATTTTGGAATCACCCGAGGACCTATCTCATGAACAAGATAAGAGTCCACTGTCAGACAGTGGATTTGAGACCAGGAGTGAAAAAACACCCTCTGCTCCCCAAAGTGCAGAAAGCACAGGGCCCAAGCCTTTATTTACAGATTCACCTATACCTCCTTGTGTAACTGAGACCAGGACTGAGGAGGTCCACATTGGGAGCTATGAGCAGCCTGACAATCCTTGTGAGCCTCCACTCATAGAGGAAGCAGCATCTGCCTCTCCTTCAATAGAGCCAGACGCAGCTTCAACAAACTCCACCACAGCCTTACAGATGAAAATTCCACAAGATGATTCCATAATGAACAAAAGCATGTGTCTTAAAGAGGAAACTCATTTTACGACTACCACTAGAATGGTCTATCACAAGCCTCAACTAACTGATGGTGCAGAGATGATAGAGGAAGCAATGTCAGTCAGAGACATAATGAAAGCATTTCAATCAGGTAGAGACCCATCTAAAGAACTGGTAGGTCTTTTTGAACAAAAGGCTAGCCAGGATTCTGTTAAAGGTGATGAGTTGACACCAAGATTTCTTGACAGAGACATTAAATCCAAACCCAAAGTCGAAAGGATAATCGAGGTTCATATTGAGAAGGGCCATAGCACAGCAGAGCCTACTGAAGTTTTCATCAGGGAAACCAAAAAACACCCTGAGCTTTACATCTACAAAGGAGACAGTGGAATTAAGGAACTTGGTGATTATGATGAGGTCCAACAGGAAGAAGAGGAGCTTACCGCTGAAGAAACCCTGCCCTCTTTCCTAGAAACATCCCGTGTTAACACTCCCGTTTCACAAGAGGAGGACAGTCGCCCGAGCTCTGCTCAACTAATTGCAGATGAGTCATATAAAGCCTTGAAACTATTGAGCCAGCACTCCATAGAATACTGTGATGACGAGCTGTCCGAGTTTCGAAGTGAATCATATAGGTTTGCTGAGAAAATGCTTCTGTCAGAGAAACTTGACACATCACTATCTCACTCTGACACAGAGGATTTAGCAATGATGACTGATAAACACCACCACCACCTTATTTCTGAGGGAATAGACAATCGTAATATTGAAAGCACGAGTCAGCAACAAAGAAGCCCCAAGAGAGAATTTCTCTCCAAGTCATCAAAAGAGGGGTCTCAGAAATCAGGTAAATTCTTGCAGAGGGATGAGCCATCGCAGTTTGATAAAGTGACAGTGCTCCATTACTCCACAGAACAGGGCAGCCCCAAGCATGCTGTTTGGATGAGATTTACAGAGGATAAGCATGACAGAAGCAGGGATAAGCTCCTTTATGAGGATAGGGTGGACCAAACTGTAAAGGAAGCTGAGGAAAAACTCAGTGAAGTATCACAGTTCTTCCGTGATAAAACTGAGAAGCTCAATGATGAACTGCAATCGCCTGAGAAAAAGCCTGTGAAACGTGAGCTAAAGGAGCCAAGATCCTGGCCTAGTTCAGCATGTAGTAGCCCTGAGAAAACACAGCAGAAATCTAAAGTAGCAGAAGAGGGGTATTGTAAAAGTAAACTTAGAGAGCCTTCAGTTGTTAAAATATTTGGGCGAACCTCAACAAATGAAAAGACAAGCAGTAGCTTACCAAGCAGTCCCCAGAAAAGTGTGTTCTCCCATAGTGGTGATGATAAATTGACCATTGAGTCTGAACAATCCTCTCTCTCAAACATAAAATCGACTTCCAAAGTCAGCGCTGTGAGGATGAAATTTGAATCTGAGGCTCAGAAACAAAACCTGTCTAGTTCATCCAAAATTCCTCCTCCTGTCCAGCCAAAACCTTCAGTAAAAAAATTACAGGAGAGCAAACTTCCTGTTTTTCAGTTTATTGCTGGAGGAAAAGTTTCAAAACCATCTGAAAAATCAGAAGAAGAAAGCTTGGAAAATTATGTTGAGAAGGACATGTGTGCTGCAACAGATAGCAGTAAAGCTGCTTTAGTATCACAATTAAAAGCCCCAAAACATACAGGGGACAAGCTAACAAATAAAATGATGCCAGAAGTCTCCTCACACAGACAAATTATTGAAGCTGAGTCTGATAAAGCACCTAAAAAAGGAAAAGCTATCCATTCCAGTGTCACTCAGGAAATTAAAGAAAGCAATAATGATCACAAAGTTCAAACTCCCGTTGTCCATCATGCTGCTAGACCACTAGAGAAAAACAGTGAAACAAAAAATTACCAACATATCTCAAAAGTTGAGTCTGTGTATAAAGAAGTAATAGTTGACCTTTCCCAAAAAGATGGTGAGGAACATTTAAACAAAAATCTCAGAAAAAAGACAGAATCTCAAATTCCCATTAGAACTGCACTCTCTATTTTAGATAATGATATCACAGAGACACAGACAACAACTAAGTCATCACAGATACCTACACTATCTAAAAACAAAATACAGATGAGTCTTGAGACAATCCCAACAAAAACAGATGAAAATCTTTCATTTGAAATTCTAGATAATGCACCGAAAGATTCCAACTCCAATAATCTTCCTAGCACTAGAGAAATGCTAGGGAAAGTACTAACCCCTCCAACTGCAACAACAACCAAAGAAAACTTCAAGGGCATCAAAACATTACCTGTTTATGTCAGCGTCCAGGTGGGAAGGCAAGCAGAGAGAGAGGCCAAAGGAGCACTGTTCACAGTCAAACAGAAATCAAATTCAGCCCTCAGCCCCATCAGCCCAGATGATGACACATTAGAACAGGTTTCTTTCATAGACAGCTCAGGGAAAAGCCCACTTACACCTGAGACTCCCAGCTCGGAAGAGGTAAGCTATGACCTCACTACAAGGACCACTGATGGCTTTATAGGAGTTCTGCCGGGACAACCCAGTCCTATCATGGAGGTATCTGAGGAATCGGAAGGAGATGACCACAGCAAGGTCATTTTTTCTTTTAAAGAGGCCCAACTAGAAAAGAAAGCTGGTATATATGCCATTCAAGAAGACCTTGTTAATGCTAATAAGCATGAAATAAGAATGAATGATAACCACCTGGAATTAACAAATAGGTTAAACGAACAAGAAGTAATAAGCATTGGTAGGCATGATGAAATAACTGGGCAGGAATATCAAGAAGTCTCAAAAGACAAAGGTATTGCATATATTGAGTTCCCTCCCCCTCCCCCTCTGGACTCTGCTTCAGAAATTTCAGACCCGGAAAGAAAAGGATCCTGTGCCTCTTCAGAGACAGAGACAGAAATGATGGAAGTGAACTTACAGGAAGAACATTCTAAGCTTCTACTGACTGAGCCAATTATACGAATCCACCCCCCTTCCCCGGTCCCTCCTGGGACAGATGACAGTCAGTCAAATGGTGAAGAGGAGGAGGAGGAGGAGGAGGAGGAGTCAATCTTTCAACCAATTCCTTGTAAAAAGTTCACTTTCAAAGTTCCTGAGGAAGATGAAGAGGAGGAGAAGAGGAAGGAGAAGGACAAGGCTTCGAGATCCAAAAAACATGACAAAAATGGAAATAACAAAGATCTTCAAGGTGGAACCAATGGCTCCAATGGTTCTAAGAGTTCTAATGGCAAAGGAGAGGATTATGAATATGAACAAAATGGAAATGACCAGTCAATAACAGACTGTTCAATAGCTACAACAGCTGAATTTTCTCATGACACAGATGCAACAGAGATAGACTCCCTTGATGGATATGAACTTCAGGATGAGGATGATGGCCTGTGTGAGCAGGCAGATTTACGTCTGTATGGTCTTCCAGACAGCCGTAGAGACGTTTGGGCAACAGACACATTTAGGTCTTCTGATCGATGTTTTCCACAGACTAAACTGGAAGTCATTGAAGAGGAGAAAACCCCTGAAGAATGTCAAAAGGACCCTTTCAAAAAAGATACCCTCGCAAATGGTAAAAAATCTGATAATGTTAATAAAGATGGGGTTAAAATTCTTGAACAAACACCCTCAAATAAAGAGGGATTTTCAGACACTTATTTTAGCTATAAGTTAGAGGAAGAGTTTAACTCTCCCTTTAAGACTGTTGCCACTAAAGGGCTGGACTTTGACCCTTGGCCCAGTAAAGGTGGAGAGGAAGAAGTTGTTGTTGACATGGGAGGGCTGCAGGGGGGCAATGGTGAGCCTAAACCTTTTGGACTAGCAGTGGACGAACAGTCTCAGGCCACTACACCAGATTCTACCCCAGCCCGAACACCAACGGATGATAGTACCCCGACGAGTGAACCAAATCCATTCCCCTTCCATGAAGGGAAGATGTTTGAGATGACACGCAGTGGTGCAATTGACATGAGCAAGAGAGACATGGTGGAGGAGAGGCTCCAGTTTTTTCAAATTGGTGAGCATTCCTATTCAGCAGGCAAGTACAATGTCAGAGACTCGGAGATTGTGGCCTCCTCACAACACGGAAATAATTTTAGCACTCAGGATCCCACAAACACCTCATCAATTCCTCAAATAACCATTCAGACTACAACTGTCAAGATAGAAGTATCAAATCTATCTGGCAGTTACAGCACATGCAGAGACTCAGCTTCCACCACTGAGCTTAAACTCTCCACTTTTAGAAAAGAATTCAAATTGCCATCTGATAAACATTCCGGTTCTTCAGATAGCAATAATGAATGTGGAACATCATGTACTTTTCGAAGTCTTAATGACATACCGTCAGGAACACCTTTAGATAGTTCTCATCTTAGTATATTAGATTTTTACTCAAACCATGCAATTCCTTCAGGTATGTCCAAACCAAGGAACCATTTGGATTGGTCCTCAGGGAATCAGATAATTTATTACCAAAGCACAGATTGTTCTTCTGCACTTTCACAACATATAAGTAATTCTCAAACATGGAGGAACAATACCAGTTGCAATATCCCTGTCTCCCATTTTGTCAATTCAGATGTTTCTCAGACTGGTAGTATCAATTTGTTGTCCTCTTCAGCATTACCAGAGATAAGTAGGATAGGCACCAGCCGCAACCAGCAGGAGGTGAATAGCAGGGAAGGCAGGTTTTGTACTAATGTAGCAATAATAAACATGGGAGCCAAAGAGGTCAAAGCACAAACATGCAAGTCCAAGTTGCCAGTTAGGGTGCCCAACCGCAAACTATGTAGCCAAATTCGACCAATAGTGAAAGACAAAGCACAAGAAAATGTAAACAAATTTCAAGATAGGAAGCATGCAATGCATAAAATCAGGGAAAGATGTGACCCATTTGAAGCTTTATTTCCTAAATCTAGAATCCCAGTAATGAAAGCCATTCAATACTCCTGTTCCTCTCAGGATGCGAAGAAGGTTACTAACAAAACTGCAGTTACTGATAGAAGCATTACAAATACCTTTGGTAATAAACACCTAACTAAATACACAGCCAGCAGTGAACAAAAACACAGTTCACAAATAATCCCAGGTAGAAGAAACACATATGAGACTGGGAGGAAAACATGTTTTGTTGCCTCAAAAAACTTTAAAGCAAGGTCTGTTAATAGCCAGGTAGCAAACTCTTTGGGCCAAACCATTCCTAAGGAGGCTGAAACAAGGTTAGAAGGGAAAAAACTGTCCACTGAGGATGAAGAGAGCAGCAGGCTCAGCACTACCATGGACACTTACCTGTCAGAGCCATCTACATCTTCTAGAGGTTCCTGCCGTTCACACACTTCTACCTCCACCTCCACCTCCACCACAACATCAACACCATCAGCTAGAGATGTGAAAGCTGAGGTTGAGCAGGCCAGCAGTGAGATAAGGAGGAGCAAGAGGAAGAGTAGGCGGACTCATGGAGAAAAGGAGCATGAGCAGAAGGAGGAAGGGAGACAGGTTGATCAACCAGTCAAGGCTCCTGTCTCGGAGAACAAGAATAGTTTGTAAACTCTTTCTAAACACTTGTTATACTTGATCTTTCTCTGTGAGATGCATGTAGCTGTTGTGGGTGTTTTGTGACGTGACATACTGTAAGTGTAGCTGTCACTTCTTCCTGTCATTCTTGTTATCTGTGTCTTGTGCTGTCTGATTTAGACAAAGATGTAGAGGCTAAAACATGAAGAGTCAGTGACTGAAGTAGCAGATCCCTTCAGGAATTTGCAGGAAATTACCTCAAAGAAATGCTGACCAGCAGCAAACTTCAATATCTCTGGTATTGAGAAATATGCAAAGGAACTTTGATGTCAAAATCAGCATCGTTGTCCATTATCCATTTAGAAGTTAGCACACCTTAGTACCCCCTAAGAGTGGATGATATACATTTCTTTTAATTACAGTGGGCCAGGCTTAGTTTCATCTAACACTGACATTAAGGTAGCCTTGCACATCATCACGTGAGACCACAGTACTCACCTCAGGACCTGAAAATAGAAATGATTATCTGGGGAAAATATTCCTTCTGTTTATTTGTGGTCTGCTTGCCTGGTTTGTAGATATTAGGTGGCCCTTTTTGTTCACTGCAAAAACCCATCATCAGCTGAACTTGACACTCACATGAAAGCTGTACAGGATGTTATTATTTGTAACTTGGCAGACAACATTGTGCAGCTGCTTTACTACCTGAGTCCAAACTCAAGCCATGGGTCGCTGTCGTTTTTTTTTTTTTTTTTTTTTTTTCTTTCAGTGTGAGGGAATGCTGCCTGATGGTAGATGTTAGTTGTTAGTGATGTGATATAAAATTTTTTAACACTTAACATTTACTACTAATACTAATACTTCCGAACATACAACACATCAAACATTTTAAAAATGTGATTATTGTTTTCCTTTTTTTTCTTTTCTGGCCTTACAAATCCTCAATCTTGATTGTTTTTTTAAAGTAACAGCTGTGTTAATGTTGAATAGTGTTAGTCCAGAAAAGTAGTTGCTGTAACAATCTAATTGGCGTGATATTTTGCGATTTACCTATCTTGTTAACCAAATTATAATCTTGTGAATAATGTGTGGGTATCTCCACCATAACATTAACTTTATGGGCCCTATAGTACATCCAGCACAAAGTGGGGCAAATTGTAGGTATCAAATGCCTCACGTTCATCAGTGCACCCATGGGTATGTAGAGTATGTTGGCCTTTAAATGAGTTGAGCTCTGGGGCAATGTTGGCACATTGCTATATCTTGAGGCAGCAAAAAACCTTTGCGCCATCGACCAAAATCCTGGTCTTAAGTCAATGGCGCAGTGTTCGCACTCCAAATAGACCGCTTGTGTCACACTTGGGGATATGCTTCACGCTCCTCCTCCTCTTCCTCATCAGTCAATGGAGTTTTAATATTTAATTCACACATTAAATACAACTCCTTTGCACCTTGTACCTCACTTTGCTCTGAGATTATGCACCTTGCAAATAGCAAAATTACAGTTGGACACGCCTTAATGCACTTTAGACCATGCGTTTTAAATAGTCTAAATCTTTGTGTATTTTTCCATTTTCCAAGCATCCATTATCTAAACCAAATCTTTACACTATTGAGGCAAATGTGGCCAGAAAAGCCTGCTTTTAAGTTGAGACATGGGAGAGTGAGCTAAAGTTGGTCTAAATGTTTAATATCAACATGTCTTCTGCAATAATATTCATTAACTAGTAGATCTTACAGTTAAACTAAATTCATGAAAACTGCCCATAAAAGACTTTAGTTCACAATCCCAGTCTCTATCTTAAATTAAGTGTCTTTACTTACCTCTGTAGCCATTTCATGACAACCTAAATACCAAATAAATACCACAAATACCACATGTTAATTGTTCATGTTTGGCTCCTCCCGCTCCCTTGCACAGGCCCTCAGAGTCCATGTGAGAGAACAGACCTCCGTATGGCAATAGTAGCTGACCACCTTGGACTCAGCTGGACTGGTAAGTTTACACAAATTTCATCTCTTAATGCTTTGTTAAACACTTAAACACAAAAAAAGAAGCATTGGAGCAGCGGTGAACACTATATTAGTATGGTAATCAGAATGACATAAACATCTGCAATGGTAGATATGAATTAGTTTAATCTATAGGATTAACTAAATATGTATCTGATCCCCAGAGTGATTTTCCATGTGAATTTTTAAGAACTCCCACATTTGAATGAATCAGCCTACAAACCACTGTTTTTATAGTGTTTGTTGCCATCTGGTGGCCATGCAGTATAATTATCTTGACCTTTACTGCAGTGGTGATACATACAGTAGTATATTGTATGCATCAACATGTGCATCATTTTGTTACAAAACTTCAATTCATTCATGTCTTTTGATTTTAATATATTTCATTTAAAACATTTTCACCTGATTGAGATGTTGAGATATATTAGGAGCGAAGAGTGAAAAATCCTTACAAAGCAATACATGTATTATCAATTACATTTTTTTTAAAGCATTGTATTGCAATGTATTGGCATCCTTACATGCTTTGAAGCTTTGTGTCAGAGTGTATTTCAGAGGAACATTATGACAATATTTCTGTACTGAAATACAGTGCTCAAACAGAGATAAGGGTGTGGCCTCTGCAGTTTAGACCAAGCCTGTCCACCTGCTCTGCACTGCAGCACTGCCCCACGCCTGTGTGCATGTGTGTGAGCGGGTGCACCGTCATCCTCCAAAGTGTGAGTGAGTCTGTCTGTGTGTCTGTGTGTGTGTAGTTGTGGTGAACCACCTCCCTGTCCAGTGGCTGAGTGAGCACTCAGTAGAGGAAAGGAATCTAATCCATATTTAATGGTTGTTGCTGTTGCAGAGCTGCAGTGAGTACGCAGATCAGCTGAACGTTATGTTCTTATAGTTTAAGATTTACAGCCTGTGTGCTTGTCTGCAAAAGCAGTGTTTCCCTCCATTATTTATCTTCGAACAGTTTTTGGCACAGAGTTAATAA
Organism: Brachirus orientalis; assembly: GCA_016785285.1. Lineage (NCBI taxonomy): Eukaryota > Metazoa > Chordata > Actinopteri > Pleuronectiformes > Soleidae > Brachirus > Brachirus orientalis. Next base: position 4,727,192 of record JAFBJR010000123.1, read on the forward strand.
ATATTTAACAGACCGTAAGGAAATAAATGAAAGCGATGATTTAACTTTTTTTTTTTTTTTTAAAGATAGTGCATTTGTGGAGGTAATTTCACTCTGTGCTGGAGTGGACATGTTTTTTCCTTCATGCTCTGACTAATAGAACATGATATTCTGGGAGTGGATGGTTACTGAGAGTAGCTCAGTGTCAGTATCAGCAGTCCTAAGCCTAATGCCTACTGGATGAATGATAAAAATCAACTTGGCTGAACATTTATGGTGTTTGCTGTTGTTTCAGAGCTGGCCAGGGAGCTGGATTTCTCTGTGGAAGAGATCAACTTCATAAGAGTGGAGAACCCAAATTCCCTGACAGCACAGAGCTTCATGCTCCTAAAGAAATGGGTGCATAGGGATGGTAAAAATGCCACGAGTAAGCAGTGTGTCTTTGTGTGTTCCTGCACTGTGTGCATTCAGTGTGAGAGAAATTGTCATTGTTTTTTTCATATTCTTCTTCTCCTAGCTGGGATTATGGTTTAACCAAATACATGATAAGACGGTATTAATATTCAATAATATTGATGAAACTCCTCTGTTTCTTTCCTTTCTAGCGGATGCTTTAACTGCGGCGCTGACTAAGATCAATCGGTTGGATATTGTGACTTTGCTGGAAGGGCCCATATTTGACTACGGTAACATTTCAGGCACACGCTGCTTTGCCGATGATAACGCAGTATTCCCGGATCAGTCCGATGGTAAAGTGTAGCCCACTTTAGCTGAACTCTCAGTCTATCTCTCAGTCTATCCCTTCACCCTTCTTCACCTCTTCTCTCAGCCAGATAGTCAGACCCACAAATACAGACACAGTCAGGTCTTACCTAAAGAGTTAAAGTTAATTAGACATGTATCGAAATAACTTAATGCTCCAGCAGGTTTACTTAGCTCATATTTAACTCTCACCCCAGTCACTTTGTTAGTTTTGCGGCACCTCTTTTTTTGCGACAACCTCTCAAAACGTTATTTGTTTTAATTAAGTGCAAGAAAGTCCGTACCAGTTTGGGTGCATGGGACATTTTAGTATGTGTGGCTGTTCTTGTAAACTGTTCCAAAAAGCATGATCTGAGTTATGATCTGAGTTATGAATGAAGTGGTGTTTCTGTCCCATCTGAAAAATGCTAATAATTTTGCTTATTTAGAAAATAATAATAATAATAATGATAAAGCACATTTTTTGGTTGGGTTAGGGCACTGGTTCAGCACTAGTTATATTTATGTGTATGTTACAGGTGTACATTTTTCATTTTTAATATGATCATAACAATTAATAACAATGGCATGCTTGTATTAACCAGTATGAAAATCCTTCCCTCCCTCTTTCTGTGTTTCTCTCTTTCTTCTCAAATGTAATTTCAATGTGGCAGCTAGTAGTTTTCTGTACTTTTGACTGTGTGGGTCATTTGAAGACCCTGAACACAAGGATCAGTGTTACTTTTGCCTTGGCCAATGCTCAATGCAAATATGATCTTTTTGTGAAGATGATTTAAATTGAAAACAATCTAGCAAAAAAGATCAACAAAATGCATGGCTATGTCTTTGTATGAGAGGCTACCTGTTGAGTTATTGTCATCTGTTGTTGACAATAATATACATTTAACACATTTCAAATGGGTGGAGCCTTTTCAACACATCCACAAGTGTTTCTGTGTGGCACACATTGATGAGGATGAACTCTGCCCCAGGTGACACTTCACGTGGGTTGAAAATAAAACACCTTTTTTTCAGAGTGTACAATATATAATTATGCTTTTGTGTCACTGCTGTAAGCTGTACTGTAGCCGTCATCCCCTGGTTCCTCCAAGCCTCCCAGCGTCTCCACTCTGCTGTAGCTTCTCCTGCTTAGAGAACAGCCGTTTCTCTGCCTCCTCCTCTCTTCTCCTCTTGCTTCTAAATGACTAACCACTAAAGCAAATTCTCTTGCCACCATTAAGCAGCAATGACCAGCGAGTTCTCACCAATGTCTAGCATTTTATTACATTTCAGAATATGAAATCAGCTGAGTAATAGCTTTTTTACTCTTACACTCACTGCTGACTAGAGTGAGAACTGAGTCAGTGAACAGCACAATGCCCCCAGTTGGCACTAACAACCATGCAATTAACAAAAAAACTGCAGAAGAAAATTATTCCTCTTATATTCCAAAAGAGGTTTGAAACTGACAACCAAACACATCATTTTCACCCATTTTTTCTAAGAAATACCATTTGAAAATACTTTATTAAAAAGTCTCAACTTTATTTCACTTGGAAATTGTTTTCAAATGAGGCAAAGAAGACAGGGTTCTCAGAGAAAGCGAACAGAATGTCCACCTCAATTTTGACTAAAGACTGAAAAGTAAGTGGGGGGAAAAGAGCACACTTTTGTTGTTTTCCCCATGCAAGACAAATCCAGAAGATGAATTTACCATTTTAAATCGGTTGGATTGCTCCTGACTAGGAAGCCCATTCTTGCTTATCCCCTGATATAAGCAGCCCCGTAAGTGATGTGCAATATATTTGCTTCTGCAGCTTTACCAGTCACATGTTCACTTCATTGTCTCTGTGCAAAATGGTTTGATTTTCAAAGCTGTGTTTGTCTTTTCATCCGTCTTGTCTAACACTTGTTTTTTGTTTGTTTGTTTGTTGGTTTTCTATGTGTTAAATTAAATAGCTCCAAAACCTCTCAGATCTCCCACATTCCCCTCATGTCCTCAAACATCTCAACCTGTCACCCCCCTCCGTGCTCCTTCTCCCACCTGTACCTCTGTCACCTCTTCCTTTCCTCCATTTCATTTCAGCCATATCACCTCCTCCTCTTTTACCTCTTCCCCTGTTGTCCCTCCTCCCTCGTCTGTCTTTCACTTCCCGTCTCCCCCTTCCACACCTCCAGTTTACATCCTCCCCGTTGCTCCTGTCCTCCCTCACTTTTTCACTCTGCCTTACTCTCCACCTCCTCCCTCCATCCCTCCAAATCCTTTTCGTTGCTCCTCATTCTTCTTGCCCTTTCCCTTTTCCCTCTCATTGCCTATTTCTCATTCCTCCATTAGTTCACTCATTCTACACCCTCCTCCCTTTTCTGCCTGCCTCACACCTGTTAAGTCATCTACCCATTTTCCTTCTTCTTGCACCACAATCTCCATAGATGGTCTGTCATCTCCCCCTTTTCCATCTCCTCCTCTCTCTCCTCCTCCTTTTACTGTTCCCGTTTCTCCTCCTCCCTCCTCCCCTCCCTCTTTAACTCCCCCCTCACCCGCTTTAATATGTGCCTCCTCTCATTGTCCACTTTCTCCCATTTTGCCATTTTCTATCCCCTCCTCACCAAACACCCCTCTCTCTCCTCCATCTCATTGTTCCCCTCCTCTATGGCATTATATTCCTTGTCCCCCTTTATTTCCCGCCTCCCCTCCATCCTCTCCTTTACCCCCTGGTGTCCCTCCTTACTTCAGGCGGGATTATTCTGTACCCGAGGTTTACATTTAGATTTAGATACATTACACTGAAATTACATTATTTAAATTACACTGAAAATGTTGGTTGCTCTGCCTTAAACCAACACAACCAACACAACTAACCTACCTGGCTTCCGCTCAAGCTTTTGCTTATTAATCACAGTAAGGACCGAGCCAATAAGTCGAATTTGCCCACATTTTGACATGCTGTATGTAAGGACCCTTTCCTTTACACAGTCCTTTCATAAATTCAGTAACTTTGTTTCCCACTTTCAAATATGGCCATGAACTCAACATGTTGGTGAGAAACATTGCAGATGACATTTATGGAGCTGAATCTTTTTGGGGAAGTTTATATGCTTCAAATACAGCATTCTGGATGTGAAGTTTCTATCTTATACTCTGTATTCTGGTACTTTCTTTTCTGTTTCCATCTCCTTGTGATGTGGTCATGTGTCTTTTCTGGGATGATGGTTCAGCAGTCACATACAAGTTCCCATGTGGAAAATCTTTCCACCACTGTTATTTGAGTTGCATTGCATGGGCAGCGGAAGAAGCTACATACACCACATTGAATAATGTTAATGGATGAGCAAACTTTTCAGTATTTACACACCTAATAGACGTGAAGCAACACATTAAATGTGCCAGTTTTTGCCGTTTGGTGCTGTGCATGTGTCACACACAGTTTGTCACAGCATTTTCCTTTTTCTGAAACAGGTCGCTCACAGTGACAAATTCGCTGAGAATAATGGCTAAAACCTGTTGTCTCCCTTGGCTTGAAATAGCCACATGTATTTAACAAGTCTGTTCTGACTTCCTGTCAACATGAGGCAGCGGATTATCATTGATTATTAATGAAAAAGCACTAATAAACCTACTTCATGCTACTTAAACGGTGCTAATCTGCTTATTTGTTTCTGGAGGAAACAAACAAAGAGACGGATGATTAACTATGATCAACAAGTAGAAACAGTCAGTGACTAGTTGATTTACATATCTGTTTAAGAGCCACTTATTTGAAGTCCTAAAAAAACGGAGTAAAAGGAGAGTAACTATTAAAGTTGTGGAAACAAGTACAAATCTAAGTGAATATGTTTCTGCATGTCTCCAGGATATGTAACTAGGCAACTATTATTTCATTTCATAAACTGATGATTTGTCCATGCAATTGGGCTTGTGTGACTTTTGAACAAATGACACCTTTCGATGTTCCAAGTGTTTCTCATTTCATCACCTCCACCACTCTCCCCCCCACCCACCCTCCTTTTTTTTCTTCCTCTCCCTTTTTTGACCCCTTACCCTCTAATCCTTTACTCCTGCCATCCATCCAGGATACCACAATATAGATCTGGAGCTGCAAACCCCCACAGACCTGAACTATGAGCCCCCGACACCACTGCGCTCAGACGACTTCTTTAGTGAAGGTGATGGTAGCGTAGATCCCTCTAGCAAGCCCACGCTTAGTAGACCCAGTGACCTCTCTCTCACACAGACCACCAGTACTCCCGACAGCAAACCCCTCACAGTCGACCCAGGCCACGGCTCCTTTGCCCCAGAGCCTCCCATCACTGTGGAAGAGGACACGGCACTGACCACAAGAGAAGGAGTTGAAGAAAACCTGGGGCTGTTCTCTTACGAGACAGCAGATAATGACAGAAGGGTTGTAGAGAAATCTGGAAAGGGGACAGAAGACATGAAGGCAGGGGATGATATTATTTTGGAGGAATACCACACAGAGTTTTCAGCCTCACAAATTGGTCAAGGAAATGGAAGGCAGGATAAAGAGGAAGAAGAGGAGGAGATGACCCAGGAGAAGCTGCAGCGTCTGCTGGAGGATATAAAGCTGGAGGGAGGTTTGGATGATGATGAGATGACAGAGGAGAGGGTGAATTTCATCCTCGAACAAGTACGGCAAGCAGAAAAGGCTGTGTGTTCAGTTCCAGGTTGGAGAAGTGAGATGTCCGATGAGATCGTTGAGTCATCAGCGCTGGCCTGCAACGTGGAGGGCAGGTAGGGTTTTTTAATACCAGTAGGGCCATAACTAATGATTATTTACATAACTGATTCATCTGTCAATTGTTTTGTTATTATTCGTTTGGTCTAGGTTGCTCAGGGTTTCTCAAAACTCTCATTGACAATGTTCTCAAATGTCATCTTTTGTCCACAAACCAAAAATTACAAAATTATTGAGAATGACTGCTTAGTTTAAATGGAGCAAAGAAAACCAGAAATTATTCACATTTCAAAAATCCAAAAAAATCTGAAAACTTATTTTAATTCTTTAAAAAAAATACTCAAACCAGTTAATCAATTATCAAAATAATAATTTAGTTATCACTTATAGTTGCAGCCCTTTTTGGTTTACACACTTTTTGGTTTACACAATTACACACTTCCATTTACTGCCACACGTATCAAACTCAGTATTTCTCCTTACTTTGTTTTCTACTCCCAGCCCTGAAAGTCTAGCTGACCCACTAGAGCAGGCAACTACTCAGATGAATGGACAGAGTGGAGGTCACACTGAGGCAGCCAGGGGAAGGAAGGAAAAGGACACCGAGAGGAGGGAATCTCAGGAGGACAGCAGTTCCCCACAACCAAGTACAGGACATGAGGAGGGAGTCGACAGGTCCCAAGACAAAGTGAAGGTCAGAGTTAAAATTATAGATGGATTCTTTTGCTCTTTTCAACCCTTGCATATAAACTGTATATAAAAGTGGACATAGTCCTTTATTTGCAAAACAAACTCCAATTTTGAAGCCTTGAGATTTGCTACTGACCGACGCCATGACAGTTTTTGAAAGCGAATATTCAAAAAAATGTCATTTGCAACAGGGTGCAGATTGGACAATAACAGCTGTCAGTCTCATGATATGTGCCATGCTGCACCCTTTACTATCCTCTAAATGGCAAAACAGTTGACAAAATTATCTTCATGTTCTACTGAAGACCTGAAACTTCTCCGAAATTTTTTACTTATGTTTGTATTATGTATTTTCCCATAGACATTATTTTCAAATTGAGTTCTTTTTTGCAACCAGCAGTATCAGACCCTGGTTTGACTCGCCCAGCAAACTGGAAGACTGTGTCCAGTTTTTATATGCACAAACATAAAGACACATTATGGTGTCAGTAAGTCTTGCAAATGTCTTAAGATCCAAGCACAGCCCAGGAACCTGAACCTGTGCTGCACTCCAGCGACTTTTAATCACATTAATTCAACTTAAAGTGATTTAAGGATCTATTTAACCGACACGGTTACACACTCAACAACTAACACACTGGGCTCATTGACGTTACACTGTTACTGGACTGTCTTCGTCAGCAGAGTGTTAGAGCTGAGGATTCTGACTCTGATGAGGAGACCACAGTCACCACCAGGGTTTACCGCAGACGGGTCATACTCAAGGTGTGTGGAGAGCTGCTGTCAGTGTGCAGTGCACTTGCCTAAGTTCTGTGACTCAGCAAAGAAGAATGAGTCGCAGAGATGAACAGAACGATTTAACAAATGTTGGCTGCTGTGCCACGCGTGTTTAACAGCTTGTGTGATTTAGAGATACAGCGTGAGAGTGTGTTTGTGTACATATTTGTTCTCATCACGAAAGTCTGTGTTTGAGCAGTCGTTTTTTTGAGAACTCCCGAGAATCTACTAGGTTTCTATTGAGTTCTTATTATTAGGAAGAATCATTTTAAACATTAAAATTTTGAATAAATCCACCTTACACTAAACTTTTCTTTTTTATATTTGGCAGGTGTAAAGAACATTTACATGTAGATTAAAATCCATTTAATCTACATGTAAATGTAGATTAAATGGAGTAGTGGTTTGATAGTGTTAGTGATCATACAAGAAGACTTGGAATACTCTTAATTTATTTAACCAAATATGGTTTCTGATCGAGATTTCTTCCTCGGCAATGCTTTAATGGCACCAGACAGGGGAATGAGCACCACCTACTGTATATGTTGATTTCCCCAACCTTGCATATTCACTCAACAAAACATTTGAACAGAAACCAATGTATATTTATGTAGGCGTGTGTGTGTGTGTGTGTGTGTAGCCTTGCTGTCGCATGAAGTGCTCCTCATAGCTTGTTGGTGCGAGCCACTGCTATTGCCTGCTATTATGTTTGGTATTTGCCACCTGGCGGAGTACTAGTTGTGCCGTGCTGTACTGTATAATTACGGTACATGTGTAGACATAATACTGGTGCTGAATTTCCACGGGTGCAGAACATCTGTAAAGCATGTGATAACAGGAGACGAGACATTGAAGCTCTTTTATAATTATGGGTGAGACAGACATTTAACGGAAGAACGGATTGTCCGGAAAATGACAGCATATAGTGAACTAATGGATGATAATTTAAAATACAGATGCTCTGTCTCTGTGTAAATTGAGCCCAATTTCTGGACTGGCCATACAAAACACTGGTAAGGTCTTTAGTGAATGAGCTGTTAAGGTTGTGCAGAAAGATTTAATTGATGCACCTTTAGACACATTGAATAGAATTTTTGATTGCAACGGAAATATTTTGAGTTATAAACATGAGGTTTTAAGATACATGTTTGTCTGTCTCAACTTTTGCCACACTGAAAATACATTTAAAATGTATGACTCAGTCTTCATTATTAATAATGATGGTGCAGTTATCGCAGGCGTGCTGGTTTAGAAACGTTTTCTGAAAAATCTCTTTAACTTCCCCTAACCTGCACCTTTGCCCGCATCCATCCTTCACTCCAACGATCCTTCAACCCAGGGAGAGGAGGCCAAAAACATTCCTGGAGAGTCTGTGACGGAGGAGCAGTTCACAGATGAAGACGGGAATCTGGTCACCAGAAAAGTAACCACCCTCACCTGTTGCATCCTCATCCTACCACTTACTTACACACACACGCAGGGAATAATATTTTTGTGAAATTCCCTATCTGACAACAGGCTACTGTCAGGCATACACATAGAGAATATATGCCCTTAGTTATGCACGTCCTTACCTTCCTCTTCATTACTTTTCCCCTCACAAAATGCTTTCCTCCTCCTCCTCCTCCTCCTCCTCCTCCCCCTGACATGCCTTTGCCTCCTACAGGTGATCAGAAAGGTGGTGCGCCGTGTGGTCAACTCAGAGGAGAAAGGGGAAAGTGAAGGCAAAGCTGGTGCTGGTGTTGGTGTTGGTGGTGGTGTAACAACAGGTGGAGCTCATGCTGGTTCCTCCCAAGCAGCATCAGCATCAGGAGGAGCCACGGGGGGGAAGGGCAAGAAACGAGGGAAGCGCTCCCGACAGGGCCACAAGGGTGACAAGTCTGGAGATGGAGCCCAGAGAGGGACAAAAGAGGTTGGCGTTAAAACCAGCCTTCTAACTTAGTCAGCTGGGCTATCATGGCTCTCATATATCTGCATGAAATTGTAATTTTATGTAATCCTTTCAGCTTTTAGCCACGTCTATCTCAGCCTGTTGTCAGTTTTCCCTGTTTTGTCTGTCGACGTCACTTTAATCCGATTCATCCTGATTGGTGATTATTTTAAGCAAAAATAGTCGATTGTTAAGTTGTATTCACAGGCTGTTAAACTACTAATGTTTTGCACTCAGTGTCCAGACAAAAACATGCTGCTCTCATACGTATGAGGATGAGGCAGTTTCATGCCAGTGGTGGAGTAGCTGGAGCAGCTTCCACTGAAGTGACCTGTATGCAGAGTAGATGTAATCCAGTCTGTGATTGTTATTTGTGACCTGTGATTGGCCAAAACCTCAATTGATATGTTCCTGGAAAGTTATTAAGGAATTATTTATAAAAATAAAATAAAATAATCCTTCCTAGTGTACCTTTAACTAGACAAGAACCAAGGAACCAAATATTTTAAAAAATTAAGTCCTGATGTCTCCTAATGGATTTCCAAGATTATTTATCCCTTCTTGAGGAAAAATGTCACAGGATCAAGTGCTGACATTGTCTGACGTCGGCATTGGGTTGAACTGTTTGCTGTTGTTCTAAAGTAAATGAATGAGTTGCAGCTTGTGAAGTGTTGTGTAATAGTAGCAGGGTCTTTACAGAAGCCTTTCCATCTGGTTAGAATTCTGCTGTTTGCCGTGGTGGCTGTGTGCTGTACGTTTTCTCTGAACGTGGATCAATAATAGCGTTACAACACCAACCAACAGCTTTTTTTTTTTAGTTAATTAACTGTTCTTGAAAATTACTAACATTACAAATGTAGCTAATATAGAAAAAGGTCTCTCTCTTACATATATTGATACAAGCATGTGTGATTTCTGTTGTAACCATCTCTCTTCCAGCATGCTGCCTGTGATCTTCGGATGTGCAGTAGATGAGCTGAACTCTGCTTCACTAACACACATGGGTCATATTTAGGCCAAGGACATGATTAACACCTCTTTTACTTCTTTCTGTCTCCTCTCGCCTCTTTGTTCTTCTGTCACTCGACAATCTCTCTTTAGTCTGGAGGTGGCACCACCAAGAAACAAGGGAAGAAGAGTCAGTCGTAACAGTGATGCTCTACACTGAACCTGGTAAGAGGTGAACCGACACTCTGACTGTTATTCATGTATTCATGACATCAGTAATCTTTAAAGCCAGTGTAGAGAAATGTAATGATTGTAAAATACATTGAATTGTCCTTTAAAATTAATTGTTTGTTTGCTAAGGGTTTTGTAGAACGTTTAATGTTGCGCTAATTAGAGCCCGCTGGTTCAAAATGTGATCATGGTTTTATGGAAATGGCTAAATCCATTTCTCGATTTACTTTATAATTTGACTTGTTTTTAGGTTTAGTTTTATTTGTTCACCCGTCACAAATGTTTGGACTGTGCTTGAACAATGCATCATTGATTATTCATAAATGAATAATCCCAGTTAAATAGACATTAGTAGGAAGTAGAAAAAAATCCCTGCTACATTATTCGAACTGGTTTTCTTTGATGTCTTTTACACTTGAACTAAAAACATTTATAATCTATATATGTTCTTAAAGTGTCTTTTGAATTGGTGAAATGTACAAAAACCATGGAGCTCATCACCTGCTACTTGTAGCATCAGATTAGTATCAGTATTCTAATCTAACTCTCGCCAAGAAAGCAAGTATTGGTAAAAATATTGATATTTATTTTAATTTAATTTTGAGAAAATAAGTACAATACCAATTACATTTTCCACATTTCAGGGTAATGTCCTGAAGTTCTTCATATTTTATGACTTAATTGTCAAATATGGAATAAAACTGATACAAATTGTCACATTTGAGAATTTTCCACATTTGTTCAGGAAATGTAAGAATTATAAGCCAACCAGTTAAATGCTACTCAGCTGAATTAAGGGGAACTGAATTAGGAGCATGTCAGAGTGTAACACGTGTAAATTTACACCCTCAGGTCCACTGATGTCCATCTGCGACACAACACACACCCTGGGAGGAAAAACGGACTGCAGCCGAGACTGGAGAAAACAATAAGGCCTCGTCAATCAGCCAAAACGTGTTGCTTTCACTTAACAAAGCATGGTTTTCAGTGAGTTGGCACAACACAAGTTGCTTTATTTTTCATTTCGCATGAGCATGTCACCAAATACACTTCACTGTCAGGAGGAAACGCGACGAAGGACACACACGGATGCAAGCGGGAACTTTGTTTTAACGTTCACGAATAAAAGGCGTCTGTGACCAAAGAAGGCACACATGAAAGAAAACAAAAGAGCCAAGTGCTGACAGAAAAGGAAGACGTGAGATTCACTCTCTCTCTCTCAGACTCTCGCCTCACATGGTCTATTTTCTTTCCTCCTGGGTCCACAGTATCTGGGTGCACCATGTGGTTCTTTTTTTTAAAAAAAAATCAAATATAATAGTAAATGGGTGATTTTGTTGTACATAAATTACATTGTGTAAAAAAAAAAAAAAAATCAGTAACTTTACAGATTATTTATGCACTGATTTGTTGATGAAGCTTTGCAGAGTTGGTGCATTTGTATTGAGAGGTGTTGGAGCAGCCATGCGTGTGAGACCTGACATGTTCTTCCCAAAAAGGAACAAAAACTCTGTGCGTAAATGAGAAAGGATTTGAAAGGAAGAGACATTTTTAAGAAAGAGACATTTCTTTAAAGCCTTCAACTATTTCCGCTCTGTCTGTGGAACACTGTCTTCAGAGACATGATGTTTTGCTGCATGTGCGTCACTTAATTTCAACGCTTATCTTTTGTTTCTCCTAATTCAAAGCACTGTAATACGATTAACGAAGGTTTGATGGTACACCAGTCTGTGTGAGCACTCATAGTAACCTAAAACGCTATCACCTATTAATGTTTTTATTTTTTTACGATACAAACACACAATCCATACTCAAGAGGCGAAACAGCAGAGCTTCATTTGTACACTTGTACTGGGTGCCCTTGACTGTAACCTGTAGATGGCCACATTGCATTATCGCCATACTGCAAGCAGCCTTTTTTTACATTTTTTTTTGCATATACTGTATGTGTGCGACATCACATAACACCCGTCTATCTGTACATCCATCTTTCCTACTAGAAGTATAAGTTTAGGCTTTTAGTTCTGCTGTGGTTTTAAAATGGGGACATTTTATTGATGGTTTTCTGATTTTTATCTTTATTTAATTGGTTCTATTTACATTAGAGGAGAGATCCTAATTTTAGCTCCATCACCAAGACTGGCCCTTTTTTTGCTGACAACTAAAATCACGAGAATCAAACAGTATCGATCACACATTGAAAAAAAAAAAAAAATCAGACTGTTCTCATGATGTCAGTCGTCTTTGCTTTTTTTTTTTTTTTTTCATTTGTCTTTTCATACAAAGCCACCCTACGGCTACATTGTTGATGATGAATCTGGTACTGACGAGTATGACGGGACAACATAGCTTACACTGGATGATCCAAGTCATTATTTAAGCAGAAAAATAAACTGAGTTGAAACTACACGTCTGCGTTTCTGTCTGTCAGTCTGTTTTCTCCTTTTGACTCTTTTGCTGGACAGTGCAAATCTTCATTTAGCTGAAACTGACTTATAAAAAACACACTTGGAAGGGAAGGACGAGGTGTGGGATAATATACCGCAACATGTAACTTCAATAATAGCTGCTAAAATTTACACAGTGTAACTTTAACTGTCTCAAGTCGCTGACCATAGCGGGCTCTAATGCGACAAAGCCAGACTTGCAGCTCCCTCTTGCTTCCAGTTGTTGCTTGCTGTGAAGCTTTTCCCACAGAACTTGCACGGATAGGATTTCTCTCCTGTGTGGGTCCTCATGTGGATTTTCGACTCCCCAGTGTGGATCATCATGTGTGTTTTCAATGTCCCCCCCTTTGCCAAAGATGCTGCACAGAAACGGTTTCTCCCCAGTGTGGATTATCATGCGAGCCATCAACTAGTCTCTAAAGCTAAAGCTCTGACCACACACGCTGCAAACATACGGCCTCTCCCTCTGTGTGAACTCTCACGTGTCCAAACAGTTTTCCGTTTTGAGCGAGCGCTTTGCCACAGAAGCTGCAAATCAACGGCTTCTCTCCTTTTATTGCACCCAAATCCTTGTGCAGTACAAATGAGTTTATTCCACCCCAAAACCATTTGCTTAAATACTAATTTGCCTTAATAATTATACCAGTTCCAGCATGTGAGAAAAATGTTTGAATAGAAAAATGCTACTCCGTTCAAAAATGTGTCCCAACTAACCATAATTATGCCCAAATACCACTTTGTGTGACTAGGGTCTACTTTTCCTAACTATGCCAATCTTCACTGCAAAGTCAAATATTTGAACGAAATAATGTACTTGTCTGAATAAGTTCTGTTTCACGCAGTTACTGTATTTGACTCAAATGCCACTTTGTCTGAATGTGTTATTTCATCCCAATACAACTTTTGTCCAGCTTTACTTTTGTTTAAACTAATTATAGTTTTAATGGTTATTATACCCATATACTATACTATATTTTTATTCTACCCAAATGCATTTTTCTGTAACACGGTAACCTTTGTAGATACTATACTGTGCTTTTTAATAATTATTGATCTTGACAACAGAAGGAGCAGTGGAAGTTGTTGCAGTCAATGACACATTTCTTCAATTCAGGCAAGGATTTCCTTTCTTGAAATAAAGTATGCGCCTTGGAAAAAAGAGAGAAAACAACAGCCATGTCAAACAGATCTGTTGTGACCTACTTTTCTGGGTGACCTACTTTTTGTTGGCAAAACTGCTGTTTGTTCCTGCAGAAACTGCAGTTTAGTGTTCAGGGTATTGACGTTGCAGCTTTGTATTAATGCTCACATGTTCCACTTTCATTCAGGTCGGCACAAAAAATTGCAGGATCAGCAGTTTAACGATTAACAAGTAGTTATATGGTATTTATTAGTTAGTTATAGTGATATAGTGTAATTGTAGTGTAATTACAGTGATGTATACATAAATTACATGGTGCTTGGATATTGCTGATTGGAACTGGTTGTGTTAGTTATGTGCATTAACGGAAAGAGAAAATAAAATTCAATTCTATTGATATTGTTTATATATATAAGCGTATTTAACCAACTTGTCTATCATAAAGCTTGCTATGTGACCCGCCCAAAAACTGCATAAACATGGAAAGGCTCTATTAGAATCAAAGGTCAAGTGGCTTCATAAGACATTTCTTTTTCAGGGTCACTTTTTCAGCAGCGGCATACAAACCTTTTTTCATTGACATTGTCAGTCATGTGTGCATTCTGCAACAACACAAACAGACAAATATTGAATGTTCAGCTCACGTCGTTGGCCTCGTGCACACTAACTGACACACAGGCAGTCGTATGACGTCAGTAGACCTGTGTCATCACCACAACTCAGGCTAAAGGCCACAAGGCCACGGCTGCACTTTAGTGCAGTCAAACATGAAAGTAGATCATTTTTAGTCGAAACCAAAGTAAATGTAAAGGAAGTCAAATAAAACTATGTGCAACTGTTGTATACCATATTTTTGGGGAGGGGGGTCTTCACTGCTTGCAGCCCTATTAATGTAATTATGCACTGCACAAAGCTATGGTAATATGGTAAATGCTGCTAATGAATGTATATTATTGCAGTATAAATTTGGAAACATTTCAGGAGGTTCAGAGCTGTTTAATGTAAAATTTCTAAGCAATGTATTAACTGTTCATTTAAAACTATGCACTTGTGTTTTCAGAGGAAAACAATACTTTCAAACACAGTACAGTACATTCATGTGATTAATAAATTTGAAGAACAAAATTGGCTCGAAACATGTGGAATCACAATTATATCACAGTGACATCCTGTATATTAGGTAGCTATAATAGCCCGTTGCATTACAGTGATATTTATAAAGGTATACTACTTACTACGTATGTGATTGTATAGATTCTTAAAGAGAAATGCTTTTCATAATTATGGACTTAACTGTCAGGATCCCTAACTTTGATGTTTCTGAGCCTATTTCAGGTACTATATAATGTTTAAGTGGAATAAACTCTGGATTGATGTGCATTAGAGAATGTATTATCTTGTGTGTTCAATGAGTCCTGTCATTGTCCTTAATCTGTTCTTTGTATTGTATCATTTTCTGTCTTTATTTGTTAATCGAGTTTCATATATATTCTTTGATCTCAGGTCTCTGTGAGAAAAAAGGAACTGCCTGACTATATCAAGATCTAAGTACTACTTCAATTCACATTTCATCACATCGAACAGAGTCATTTAAAAATGTTTTTATTAAAAAATACTCCAAAATGTTTCAAAAAAAATATTTACTATAACATTAGAAATACATAACTGTTACACTTGAAATAACAACAAAGTAGTGAGTGACTGTTTCATTGTCCTTAAAGGTTCAACACAGCAACTGCATGTGTTCATTGCTTGTCCTTTTCCAGGCCTCTGAAACAATTGTATTCATCATATTTTTCTAATTTGAGTGGAAGTGGAAGTGATGCTGGGTGACCTGGATTTGTGCCTTCACTTATTGTCACACTTGCTCGCAAGAGTTCAGTGTCCAAAGGAGCTCTTCTGCTCTTCTTCTGAGGATCAGTCAAATATATTAATTTGTACCGTTGGTTGTCTACGTGACTGGGCAGAAACTGCACTCTCATGTTTCATAAGCCTCTATAATCAGAGTTCACTGCTCAAACTCCCTTTTTGTTTTGCAGGCACAGAGCTCCGTTCACACAGTAGGGGATGATACTGACAGTGACCAGAGGCACGGTGGCGCTCTTGCAGAAGGACAGCAGGTAGAACAGGGCTGCGGTGTGGGTGGGAGGCTTGAAGGAGTCAAACAGGTGCAGCAGGAGCAGAGAGCTGATGACGCATCCTGCTGTGACCAACCTGCTGCTGCTCTTTTTGGTCTCAGTGTAGAGTGGTGAGTGCAGACCCAGGCCCAGGCCAAACAGGGTGCCCATGTTGCGCAGGAGACTGGCGAAGGGGGTGCTGTCCAGGTGGACCCACTCGGGCCTGATGCACCACTTCTGGGCTTTGTCCAGGGTCCACAGCAGGTCCACACCCACCGCTTTGAGCAGGAGGTAGAAGCCGACGGCGAAAGACGTCAAGAAGAGGGTGGTGTAGAAGTAATTCTTCATGCTGGCGCTGTAGATCCACTGTGTTCTGTTGAAGGCCTCAGCGACGATCATACCTAAGAACAAAACAGGTTCCAAAGCCCAGGTCAACTTTAGGTGTTATTTACTTAACCAAAGATGTATTTCTTTTAATATGGATCCGTTGTTCCAGAAGTTTAACTCAGACAAACAGTAATATGCATTAGTAAAGAAACAAAAAATATTTGAATCGTGGTGAAAATCACAATCACCAAAACTATTACAAAACCATGATTAAAACTTATATACTGCCCCGGCCTTAACAACTTCCACACTTTCACTTTCACAGGTTTTCATGCTTAACAGTTACTCTTATTCTGTCATCTGATGAAATTATGAATTAGAACACGTCCACACTGACCTGTGAGGACACCAGCAATGACCTGGTGGGGAAAGTGGGCAGCGATGAAGACCCTGGACAGACAGACGCACACCTGCACTCCCCAAAACAGTGTCCAGAGAACCGCCTTCATATACCTGTCAAAATATACATTTAAACGTGTTCATGATTTATGTTGAAAACCTTGGCATGCAAACTGCTAAATTCAGCAAAGACTATTTAAATTTGCTTGCCTTTTTTTTTCCCAAGACGAGCGAATCAATATTTTAAAGCAATATATATCAGTTAACACGGTTATTCTCTGCTTATCGTGAGAACTGAAGCTGGACGTCAAAACAACTCCTTTGTAAACCCCCACTTTCCATCTAACAGTTCTCAGGAGTCAATGATCAACCACAGCACAGATAATGTGTCCACAGAGATAAGCTTTGAGTGGAAGAAAATGGTAAACAACCCCCACAATGGAGCAATATTAGGTTTTGAAAATCCTCTCTGAAGACTAAAAAAAACCTCTCACCACTCTCTGTCGCTGGATTTCTTGCTTGCATGTTTCTTCTTGCTGCTCATGACCATGAGGATGGAGGTCACCAGGGTGTAGTAGACACCTGCGGCGCCCATGGCGTGTCCAGAGGGGCTGCCTGGATAAAACAAACAGAGCGGGTACATGTCACTGGCTAACTCACTTTATTACTATAATTTTTTTTAATATCATGTGTGGTCTTGTGGCAGAATTTAGACCTAAAATTTTGCAACAGGTTTTATGTCCAGATGTGAAAATGGTGTTTGACCAAATTACCGCACTTCAAGCCACATTACACAAATTATACACAGGGACGCAAGCAGCGTATCTCAATCCAAATCCTACAATTGGGTAAATCCAGACAAAAAAAAATGGCATTTCTCACCTGGCCCAGTCTCACAGGTCATGGCATACTGCTCAATGTGAGGAGGGACTGTGTTTGCATAATAAGCTGTCTCGTGGACCCACCAGTATGGCCTTTCCCCAAACAGAATCCTGAGGAACACAACAAAAACATGCACTCAGTTATGCCATAAGATGTGAAGGGAAGACTGTTCAATTTCACATCATTTCCTTTCATTTACCATTTAAATACCAAATTCAACCAGTCTCCAATCACTGCCACCCAGATAAGCTTGATGCCCACTGAGGACCGCAGATGAAACCAAAGTGGGAAGAAGATGAAGAAAGTGTTCCTGAGGTCTGCGGCCCAGGACACCCAGAGAAAAAGGCCCTGGGCGGTCTGATAGTTGGTCTGCAGGTAGTGGGTGGTGCTCACCCCAAAACCTTGCATGGCATCCATGACATTGTTGAGCATCTTAGCCTGGAGCAGAGGAGGACTGTCAGACTGGTGAAGAGTTAGTGACTTAGACAAAAAAAAAAAAAAGGAGACTGTTGCTATCAGTGACACAGCTGGTTGGTTTTATACCAGAGGGACCCACTACCCAAACGCATGCTCATGCTGATCTTTGGACCTTGCACATACAGTATGCAATAAAACACAGAGTTTGGGAGGTTTGTCACACAAACAAGGTGAAAAGATACCAGGAAAACAAGACGTCAATTGGTATCGTTCTCAGTGAAATACTGGGGGGTATCATCAAGGAAGGAATCCAAGTTTTTTTTTTCATAATTGTGGCCTGATTTTTGATTTGATTTCCTTTCATGCAAGCCCTTTAGTAGAATTTCTTATAATAACTGTTTTTGATGATTTGGTGCAAATATCTTTCTGCTCGGAACAATGAGTAACCCTATGCAGGTTACATAAGGAGATCAATGATTAAATGATTAGGTTTGGATTCAGATAGGAGATAGGTTGTAGGCCGAGAACACATTGCTACTCAGTTGTGACAAACGTGCTGTTTATTGGTGATTGTGTGTCCTGAGGACAAACGGGGAAAAAAAAGAAAAAAAAGACTAACTGCAGCACCATTAATGTGTCGCAGAAGATGTACTGTCAACCAAAATCAAATGATTTCATCAGCAGTTGGCTAAGTGTGGGAACAGTTCATTATTGACTGGAGGGAAAAAAGGGTTTCTAGTAATTGTTGAACATTCTGATTTCCGTAATGATGGATTTTGGACTCAGAGGCCTCAGGGATGTAAAGGTTAAGGAACCTGTCTCTACTGTCCCAAAAGGCAAACAAATTTGTTAGCCTTGAGTAAAGTCCAGTGGGGATCACACAGTGGCTGAGCAGAGGGGACTGAACCTGGCCTCAACCGAACCAACAAGAAAGACGTAACGCTGCAGAATCGCCGCACAGCATCACTCTCAGGCAGAGGTCGAGGCTGCGGTACCATGGATCTTTTCCACAGCTGGGAGGTCGAGCTGGCGATCCATCTGCAGACCAGATACAGCAGCTACGAGGGTTTGTTCAATCTGGCATCCACAGTGGCTGATTTGCACACTGCGTTCTTCTGGTTGTTTCCCGTGTGGTTTCACCTGAGGAGGGACACGGCGCTCAGGCTCATCTGGGTCGCTGTCATCGGAGACTGGCTCAACTTGGTCCTGAAATGGTAATCTGTTCAGATCTGACAATGGGATCAAGCAAAAAAAGAAAAGCAAAGGAAAAAGAAAACATAAAGGGAAACAGTTTGAGATTTGGTTTCTTGGCAGGGTTCTTTCTGGGGAGAGACCCTACTGGTGGGTTCATGAGACCCAGTTCTATGGAGGAGGAGGAGGATCAGTCCCTCCTCTGCAGCAGTTCCCCATCACATGTGAGACTGGACCTGGTAAGTTTCAAAACAGACCTGCAGCAGATCACGTGTGGTGACTATTTTCTTGATGAATTGAGTTTGACGGCTGCAGTGAGACGACTGTTGCCCTTGTGACACCTAAGATCTGAGGCGTAGGGAAAGTCTACGTGGCTTCCTTTGAATGAATGAATATACTGTATCTCACATGTCATAAATTAGTTACAAACTGTCGAACCTTTGACCTTTTGTGCTGATTCTGATGCTGATTTTTTATATTACACCTCCTGCTGTCGGTCATGGTTTAGTGCATGTATTTGTTCCTGATACGATAATCATTAGATGGATCCACAATGCATTCGGGTAAAAGAAATAATATAGCTATGCCTAAAAACTGTCGATGAATGACTGATGTTGCAGTTAAAGGAAGGGGACAATTTCCTTCATTGTGTACTATTGATCCTTTAATCAACTTCACATCATATATGATTTACATCTCGATTTTACTACTTTCACATGTTCTAAATCATGTAAAGAGAACAAGAATTGGTGTTGATTTTAGAGGTTGCCAACTGAATAATACACATTCATGTTGATGTAGGAGACTGTAGAGATTTGTGTCATTCGATATGTTCGTCAAGACTTTTTTCCGGTCAAGACTTTTTTTTCAGATTAAGCCTGACCGGGTAAGTGTATGTCTCTTCCTGCAGGAAGTCCCTCAGGTCATGCTATGGGTGCAGCGGGTGTGTGGTATGTGATGGTAACAGCGCTGCTCTCTATTGCAACAGAGAAGCGATGCCCGCCTTTACTGTACAAGTGAGTCTGTGCCAGTAGAAATCATTTTTAATTTTTTCTTCAGTTCTCTGATCCTCCTGTGCGTTTATGAACATGGTCCACTGTCAGATTCCTCCAGATCGGCCTGTGGATGCTGATGGGCCTGGTGGAGCTGGTGGTCTGCATGTCCAGGGTCTACATGGCTGCCCACTTCCCACACCAGGTTATTGCTGGAGTCATTACAGGTTAGTCTAGGAGTTCAAGATTTGTATTCTATTCGATTAAGGAAGAAAGAAATCTCTGACAGGACGAGCCTCGACCAGTTTGGGTGAAAGAAGAAAATGGGGGACAGAAAAGGAAAGAGGGAGGCGAGTTAGAGACAGAAGAAAGAGACCAGGAACAGATCTATACAGTTCATGTTTTTAGTACTGCACTGTAATTTATACATGCAGTAGCATAGATTGCTGAAAAAAAAATTATACTGATAAAATTATACTAATGATAATAATAATAATTATCCTTGAAACTGGAGAGGACAGGAAGGAAAGGCACAGACGAGGTTAATGACACATAATAAAGTCATATTCATACGTTGAGCGTATCTTTTATCTGTATAAAAGATAAATCTCGGACATTTTCAGTGCTATAAAGTATTACATGTTATATACTGTATATGAAAATGAAATCCAAGACGATGCTATTCCAGTATTAACAAACCAATACTTTCCATATGGACTTAGAACTTAACTTGGGTCAAATCAGTGTTTAATCTTTATGATAAAGGGTTTTATGGTCTCTTTGATGTTTGTATTGGAATGTTGATGTTTTGTCCTCTACATTTCAAGTTCTTTTTGGTGTGTATTTCTTTTTGGCCTTATTACCTATGATTTTACCCGTTTAGTTTAGAAATAGGCTGTAACAGACGACAAAAAAAAGGATTTTGTTCGGAGGCGTTCCCTCATTTTCGTACAAAAATTTAAATTTTATCTCTTAATGTATGTTTTAAAATGAGAAAAACAAATGTAATAAGTACAGGACATTCTCAGATGACGGTTCTGTTCTATTAAGTCAGTAAAATCTGGAATGTTGGACTGTTTTTAATTACTTACTGCTTTACTTCCATAACAGGGTAACATAACAGAGTAAGTTACCTCTTCCACCTGCTATGAATTTGTTTGGAGATGTGGGTTCACATTTGATTGACTCTCCTCTCTTGTGTCAGGCATTTCAGTTGCTGTGGTCGTCTCCAGGGAGAAACGAATCTACAGCGCCAGCATGAAAACATACTTCCACACCACCCTCTTCTTGACCTCCTTCGCCGTCGGCTTCTACCTCCTGCTCAAAGCGGTGGGTGTGGACCTGCTGTGGACCCTGGACAAAGCCCAGAAGTGGTGCATCAGGCCCGAGTGGGTCCACCTGGACAGCACCCCCTTCGCCAGCCTCATGCGCAACATGGGCACCCTGTTTGGCCTGGGCCTGGGTCTGCACTCACCAATTCACACAGGAACCAAGAAAACAAGCGCTGCTTTCAAGTTAGGATGTATTATTTTGTCTTTGGTCCTGCTTCAGCTGTTGAATGAATGGACGTTCTCCTCTGAAAACCATATGACTTTCTATACACTGTCTTTTGGAAAGAGTGTAGCTGCACTTTTAATCCCAACCACTCTGGTGCCATGGGCTCTCTACAAGGTGTGCAAAGGTGAGAAAGAAGAAAAGAACCTGTGAATGATGTTTAGACTTTCGAAGTTATTGTGCAGGCCTGGATACGACCAAAGAAAATATACTGAGTTTCTCATCAGACGTTAGACGGTAAAGTGAAAACCAATTTAATGACTGTGTATGCCAGAAAGTTATCTTCACTTTCCTTTCTGAGACTGTGAAGTGTATAAGTAACATAGTTTTTTTGTTTTTTTTTTAAAGAGGAATACATTTTTTTTACAGATTAAACAGAGAAGATACAACCTATGTATTACTTTGGTGCAAAAATGTCAAATAATTTCTTACAAAAAGACATTCACACATTTTTAACTATTATTATGACTATCTTGACTAAGAAATCTATGT
>JAFBJR010000123.1:4749178-4814873 GCA_016785285.1 Brachirus orientalis
TCTGTTTTCATTGCAGTTAATTAATAAGAGTTGCTTTAAATAATAAGAATAATAAAGATTTTTTTTCAGACCATTTAAGAGTCATGTTTTCGTTCATGCAGGGGCTTCTCTGAATGTGTGAGACTGAACCTGATTAATTCTCTGGAAGGAACAACTATTAAATATTAACCTGAGCATGCCCCTGTCACTCAGTAGTCTCTCACAGTGACACTACCTTTCACCACAGCTTTGAGCTTTCAAAAACAGACATGGAGGGTCAAGGGGCAAAGAGTGTCGCAGACAACACGCGTGTCCCGTCCCCCCCGTCCCCCCCGTCCCCTTTGCATGTATGGTACTGAGATCTGCAGAACTGCACATTACAGATGACTCATCTCAGTGAATTAACCTCAAGTGCCCCAGGGTTCTGAAAAAAGCAGGGGAAGGATTCATCTTTTTTTTTTCTTTTTTTTTCACCTAAGTGAGAATGAAATAAACCCGGGTGAATGTGGAATGTTGTTGTCATGCAGCACAGGCAGACAGGATCAGGGTGAGAGGGGAAAATATGAGACCATTCGATGACATAATAAACGTGGCTGTGAGACATTCCCAAGTCTCCTTTGTAACCTTCTAATCTCTGTGGCCCCTGAAGCCTTTTCCTGCACTTATCACTTCAGGCACTACAACTACGTCAGGGACATTGAGCAACTCTGTGCTGTTTATGTTGGTTTACATTTATGACCACTCAAACTGGATGTTTTTCTGTTTTGATGGACCACATCAGTCTTATCTGTGTGGTTCCATCGGGGAAAAACAGCAACCACAAACATGACCTTCTATAGCAAAACTTTGTTTTCCTGAATTTTGCATGTTTTATAACTACAATACCATATTGCAAGTTGCTAAAATGCTACTTATGATGTAAACAAACTAACTACCTCTTATTTATTTAGTCACAGGGACATTCATCTGTGTGCGTTGAGGACTTTTGATGTTTTACACTTAACGCTTACTATTATTACACTTACATCTTTTTTCACATTAATGAAACTGTGTGTAGAATCCAAGTACTCTCTTCCACCTGAGTCAGCTCTTCATGATGTGTCGAAGCTTCAAGTGATATAAATGAACATGCGACTGAAAATACAGCTGGCAAGGGATTTGTCAAAGTCTGACACAACGCTTGGAAAAAAGCACCGCACACGCCAAATCGTTTACTTGACTTGATTAACGTTTGATCAGTTTTTAGGTGCAGTTGTTTTTATTGACTCCAAATCGATATAAATTTAATCATGTGCTTCAGATAATGGAAAATGCTGCAAAATTGTACCTTTGCTAGTCACACATTTAGGCCACTCCATATTGTGTACTCCTGTCTTTAAAACCTCTGATGTAAAGAGGATATAGAAAGGACAGAAATTATCAGATACACACTCCCAAAAACATGACTCTGGCACAGTCCCAATGTACTAGATTGACTCACTTTAACTATTTAGTCTCATACTTACTCTTTTCTGCTGAGAAGCCCATTGCTGACATTCTATGGGAAATTAGACTTTTTTTGTATCCTAAGTTTCAACTCATGCCTTTATTTGTGAATTTAGCCATCTGTTTTAGGCACAGTAGCTATTGATACATAGATGTCACAGTGACACCTGCAGGTGAAAAGGAAACACTGTTTTCCAATGGTTCCCTTCTGAGATCAAATTAAACGTGTGTGGATCTGTTCGCACATCTAAAAAAAAAAAAAAACAAACAACTATTTTTGCATCCACACAAATGGCAAAATATTCAAAATTTTTATCAAAAAAATGTTTTATTGAACAAAGTCAATGCCTCAAACATAACAGATGCTTTGGTGACCTCTGGAAACTGATAAATCGGTGGATCTATGAGCAGCTTAATTGTCATGAATGTACTATTCAATGTATAGACAATGTTCAGAGAAAATGAAAACAGCCCTCGAGTTGCATCTTCTATAAACAATTATCCAAAAGGAACACTTAACATTCACTAAAGCAGTGGGCATGAAACAAACATTAAAGGTATTTAAGAGCTATAAATGAAGCAATATCACAATGTTCTGAGGACAAAATGTTTAATTAAAATTAAAAAATACATTGCGCTTTTTGTTGTTTATAATCCATTTCCCCGTAGAGAATATCTTTATCTCCAAAGGGCTTAAAACAAAAAAAATATTTTACAATTAAAACAAAACAAAAACAAAGTGTATGTTGCGTCCATCTATTGAAGCAATGTTTTTGTAGAGGGCTAAGTTGATTGTGTTGAAGTAGGTGAATGTCTAGCTGTAGTCCTGTGGAACAGGGACAAGCTACTGTAGCTCAACAGGCATGATGTGGAGGGGGGGGGCTGTGGCGGCGAGGAGGGGCGAGGAGGGTGGATGAACTGACGGCTGGATGAACATCAGTACAGTGCATCAGCATTACTGCTTCGAGGCCTCTTGATCTTCTCAATATTCTTCAGGATCATGTCATGTAATGTTACCTTCATTGAAAAAAAAAAAATGTTTTTGTTACAATCATGAACAAATAAGGCCAAAGCTGTGAGGTGATATAACATAAAACGTGAATGATTAAAAAAAAAGAAAGAAAAAAGACAACATACGTATTGATTTCTGAGCTCCGAAACTATGATCTTAAGACTGATGTATTCCTTCTCATCGATCTCAGTCACTGTGCGCCGATAGTCCTCCTAAAAAAAAAAAAAAAAAAAGTTCAGCCCGTTTCCTGTGAAAACCTTTTTTACAGCTGAGACTCAACATAATTAGTTACCAACTGGGCCTATGGAGGGTACTGTTACCCAGCAAAACTATGTGGTGTCGCTTTAAATAAGCAACAGAAAATAAGTAAGAATTAAGAGTTTAGAGTTTAATTAAGAGTCTTCATTCTTAATTCTTTTTTTGAAACTATTATTGAAACTATTGTGTGTCCTCACTTTTATTATCCATTTCATGCCAAGCTGAGTTGGCACTGGGTCTAAGAATTCCATTACAGGTAATGATATTGCATTGTTATCATGATCAGAAAGAATCTTGGAACTGTTGGCAGACCAACAGGTGCCACTGTGCTCACTGAACTTAAAACCTAGAAGCACCAATATTTTTGTTTTGCAAAATGTAAAAAGGAAGCAACAGCCAAAGCTTTTTTATATTTGTTCTTACATGACTACACTGCATTTTTTATTGTTTAAAAAAGGTGTTCAGATTTTTTCCCACTTACCACATGTGGATATTTTGCTATTTTAGAAACCAGCTTTGCTCTTGTGATGTAGTATCTACAATTGAAGACAAAAAAATATTCTCATGTAAAAGGTCTTATAAATTACAAACCAACACATAGACCAACATATGCAGCTGATGAAGAATCCTAATGAGGCTCCAGCTCCGTGCTTCAGAATGTAGCACTTTAAAATGTAGAGTAAGAAGAATTCCTAAAAACCTTGATATCTGGTCGAGGTAAGATGCTGCCTCCCCTTCAACTGTTCTGAGTTCAGCAACTGTCTCTTCCTGGATTGACACACCAAAGTTGTTGCCATCCTCTATCCTTGGAATGAGCAGCTGGACCCACATTTTGACCTAGAGAAGAAAAGACAACTGATAAGAAAATAGAAGAAAAAGGAGACAGCAACAGCTGTTCATTTGAACTGACATTTTATCCTGAAAGCAATAAATTACTTCACTGAAATGAATGGCTGATGCAGGAGCTTTGTCCGTGGTTAAAGACATTACTTACTGTGTTACATTTCTCTATGAGTGTCCTGATCTCTGGCTTGACTTTTTCAATAAGATCTACAAGGATTCCGTTGCTCTTCATCATCCCACCAGGCATGACAAAGACCTTGGTGCCAGTCACTGGGAGACAAAGATATAAGAGTTTCAGAGTCAGAGAATGGTTAGCTTGGCATGCAGTCTTCTCTGAAAGGGCTCATTCAAAATCCCTAACTTTGATTTTATTCATTTTAAAGTATAACGTGTTTGTGGAAGCGTATACAGATGTATACACAAATTTATCCTACTGAATAGTTCCTCACTCACCCGTGTCCTCCCCACTTCCATCCTCAAGCTTCCTCTTTTTGGCATTTTGCTGTGCAACAGTTAAGAATCAGTGTCAGGCATCATTTCTAACATTAAAGTTACAGTGCGACACACAGGGATTGTGTTAACCTTGAATGTGAAGCCTCACCGCATCTAGTCCGTCATGTAGGTTTGACAACAAGATGGGGTCCGGCACAGTCAGGTTTATCTCTGAGTGAATCTCCTTCAGCTCAATGATGTTTATGACCGGGTCCTAAAGAAGAACAGGAACAAAATGCAATATTTTTGTCCACAAATTATACTTATTTTGACTTGATAGAATTAGGGTTGGGCGATTTGAGGCACTATGAGATTACAGAAATTTAAAAGCTAAGGACGCACTGAAAACTTCCCAAAACAGCTGAAAATAAATTTTCATTGTCAACTATGTCAAATTTCTTTGAGCTTTAGAAAATGACCTACCTTTATTTGAGCTTTATAAAATTACATATCATGTAATGGATAATTGTATCCATATTACCCACACCTAATCAAGATCTACGTTTAACTTTGTTTAATGAACATTTCACTGACCTTCAGAAACTGATCAAGTTCCAGTAACTTCTTTGGGAAAAAATTTGCGACTAGATCCTCCGCCTTAGAGACATGAAAACATTTAAATGAGATTTGCAAGAAAAAAACAAACTGTTTAAATAATTACATATAAAGTGGACAAAACACCTTATACCAGTTAGGCAATGCTTACTTCTGCAGTGATACGTTCCCTGAAAGCATCAACCTGCAAACACATGAGATGAAAATCCAAATATCAGTGTATTTCTATACACAGCCTTCAACAAGTTTCCCAATTGAGACTGAGACTGTGTTCTCTTGAGAAACAGCTATGATTTTTTCATAGTATATACATACATATATTATATATATATATATACACACACACACACACACACACACATATATACATATATATATATATATATATCACTCTTATATTTGTATTATACATGTGGTAAGTGTAGTTTTGTAGGCGATTCACATACAACCCCATAAACCATTTAATATGTTGGGTTAATGAGTACAGTATGTGTGTAGCCAGATTTCAATAGTATATTTAAGTATGGGTATGGACAGTTACTATGCGAGACCAGTATTTCTGACATTTGCTAATAAATACACACACTGTAAAAGATTACAAAATCTGCTGTTACCAATTTGGGTGTAAAAATTGACCAAGATTTTAAGAGCAACTGATTTTTTTCAGTGGTGAAATCCAGTTTTATTTTATTTTATTATTTTTTTAAGTTTAGACCGTTTCATGTCCTCTATATTTTATGTATTTTTGAGATGTAAAGCACTTTCGTGAACTCTGTTATTTCTCTCAGTGGTAGCAAGTAAATTTGGATTGGACTGGATTTTGAATGAAGTGACGCCGGCAGACTTGCTACATAGGCAGCTGAAGGCCTGCATGTATAGCATGTGGTCAGGAAAAGATAGCTATTCCTATAACATGAAGTGCTGTCATTTTGATTTTCCCTTATTCTCCACGACGCTTGCTGTCAGTGTGCCACAGTAGTTGTGGGAAAATTTGACAGATATACGGTTAGAGGCGGGAAACCGGCCGGTTAGCCGTGATTAGCCGCTCACATCATGCTACAAAATGTGGCTAACACGCTAGCGAGCGAATGAAAACAACAACACGTCATTTAATCAGAACTTGCGGTTGCCGAGGACCAAGACTTACCTTGGTTTTGATTTCATTGTCCACCTTGAGGAGTGAAGACATCGTATGTATTGAAAGAAGAAGAGGGCGATTGTACCAACAGCATTAATTTCTCAACGTGTGGCTTCTTGTTACTTGTCAGCCACACTGGCGTGAGCTTAAAGATGACGACATCAACGCGCGACATGATGTGCTGTTTTCACCGCGCGTGCGCGACTCTTCAAGTCGTCATTGTAGGCCAAAGATAGCGTAAGTAGAGTAAGTATCTCATAATTATGACTTACTATTTTTGGCGGAAACTGGCTTCCATATAAATAGAATGTTATTCTTTTATTTTGAGAATTTCTTTTTTTAAAAAAAAAACATATGGACAAGCTGTTTCTTAAATCTTATTTTATATTAATTGATGTAAATGGCCTGAACGAAAAACGCAACGCCATTAGAAATGAAAAGATACAAAGGAAAACACTAAAATAACTAAAGTTGAACAATTTTGAGAAAGTAACTTTTGTTTTATCTATTGCGTTTGTATGTAGGTATTTCTTTCTTTTGTCCTATGATCTGCGCAGATCATAGGACAATCGCATATATGGCAATACACTGCCGCTTTGCAACTACATGCCATGCTTCTCATTCCCAAATGCAGTTTGTAACAGCCAGAGTATTGTCGTAATGCTAGTTTACGCCACGGTGTGGCGCCTCTTTTTGTTGTGCTGTGTCGGCTGCAGAAGTGTGCTCTCTCCCCAATATACTCCGGTCACCATTCTTTCGACTTGTAACGTGAGTTAGTGCAGGCTCTGGTTTTCATATGCTCTGTTCATATGTTAACTTTACAAACAACGCAGTGAGATCTGGCTTTATATGGTCAACCTTATATCCTGTTAAATAAACAGCAGAGTGGAAATCCCTCCACGTTCTCGTCTGTCGCCAGTCTGTGCTATCCCGGAGCTTTGCTAAAGGCTACTACGGCTAGCTTTGACACCTGCATCAACAACAACGTTGCAAGTTGTTCGTAGTTATTTTTGACATCCACACTGATAGGCGGCGGTAGCGATACTTTTCCAGCTGCCATTAAAACTCAGGGAAGAAGAAGACTGACGTCACCGTATTTTTCTGGACGCAGCTGACGATGTAAACAAGAAGAGACTGTCGAGGGCAACGGGGACCAAACAGGCTCGTGTCAACGCAAATGATAGCCACTATCTCGTCCTAAACGGCGGACATGGGGCTCCCTGTTACTATTAAAGTCAATTTCCGCGGGAATGTGAAGAGATTCCTGGCTCAGGATTTGGACAAATTGGAGTGGGAATCGGTCGAAGCCTGGGTAAGCAGCTAGCTGATCGCGTTGGCTAAGACGTTGGCGCAGTTTGGCGAGAAGCAGGCCGCAGACATGGCCTAGACACGTAAACAATAGTCCGCCTGAAGGACACGCGATACTGTAGGCGATAAAACGTGGACATTAAAACCGACTTATATCAAAGTTTTGGGAAGAGGTCACGCATTATGAAATGAGATTGAAATGTGCTCAGGTTGCTTCAGTTGATCCAACTGCTGGAGAAAGCTGTAGTTGATATTTGTTTGTTACTGTGCCATTTTTTTTTGATGTTTTTATAACACGTGTTGTCAAATCCACATTTCAGATTAAAGCATCTTTTGGGATCAGCCACTTTCAAGTGAAATATTTCGATGAGGACAATGAAGAGGTGAGATGGTGGAAACGTGTATTATCTGTTACTATAGGTTTGTAATGATGTCGTACTCATTGTATGTGGACTCATTCTAATCTCATTTCATCTTTCAGATTTGCATCAACAGTCAAGGTGAGGTCGTTTTTCTCATTATTTTCCACCTCTAACGTTAAACTTATTTTGTTATTAAAACACACTATAGTCATGTAATAAAATGTTATACAACAATCACACATCTCAGGAGCTGCAGCAATTGTTCAATTGGACCAAAAGTACTTGTTTTTATTATTGATCCATTGTTTCAGTGTCTCGTGTGTGAGAATTTGCTGCTTTTCTTAGTTTTAAATGAAAGCTAACACAATATCTTTGTTTGATCAGAACTAAAGTTTTAAAGATGTTACATTTGGTTGTAGGGAAATGGCACAGTGTTTTCTCCCATCTGATTTAAAATGTTCTAAATTAATAAGTTAAGATTATATTCATATTCATGTAAAGTACCTTTGTGTTTTTGATCAGTGTTTTGGCAAAATATTTGATGGCACAATCTTGCATTGATGGTATATAAATATCTGTTCTTATGAATTGACTAAGGAAATGATAATTTCCTGTGACTGTTTTTGTTTGTGAATATGACATAAGTTTACAGAATATATATGCAAGAAAGACTTTGAATACACAGTAATAACTGTATTTCCATTAAGAAACTTACTGTTGATTTTATTTTATTTCAGATGAGTATGAAGAAGCCATCAAGGTACTGCAACAACATGAAGACAAGATTAAATTTTTCAGCACCGAAGTCTCATTGATTAACAGGGAACAAGGACAGATATCAAAGTACCATAGACAGCTTTAATAGAAACTGTGCTGACAGTCAAAATTAGTCGATCTTCATCACAAATATAGCAAAAATACCTCCTTATGTACAAAATAACAGGACAGGATGGTCTTTATCTCCATGTTTGAAGCCATAATGTAATGTAGCAGCAATCAAAAGTTGTACAGAATAGACCAAAGAAGTCAATTAAAGATATTGAAATGTTACATTTTGAAAATACATCTTTTTTTAATGTATTGAATCCAAAACAAGTTTTTTTGGACTGCAATCACGTGATAGTGATGCAAAACATTCCTTTATGAGTCACATGCTTACATTACTTGGATGTGTCATTCTCCTTAGTGTTATGTATTTGTTTTTTCACACAGAGTGCAGAGAAGCAGGGGAACCAGTTGCACATGAATGTGTACAAGATGAAAGGACAGGCCTGTGGAGGCCCACTGAAGACAGAGGTGAAGGAGCTGAAAGGAGACCTCCGGCCTGCTCCCCCTTACCCCTCCAGGGTTAAGACTGTTGACAAGGGCACTCAGGTCACCCCAGAGAGAGAAGCTGTAAGGATGCAAATTACTTCTCCTCATTACATTCTTTACATGGGAAAACATATCTTCCCATATTAAGTTTAAATGTAGTGTTTTTTTCAAAGTACTAAATTTTCTATACATTTTAACTTTTACAAAATTTGTGGGAGTCACAATACTTGCTGAAAACATTTAGGGAAAATTGATTAAAGGTCCATTGTGGCATCTAATTGTGAGAGTGCAGATTTCAACAAAGTCTCACCCATCCCCTCCCTTTCTCAAGTGAGTCAGGAAACTATAGCCTTTACAAATAAACACTCCTTCAAATTTCTCTCCAACTCTGTCCACTCTGTACACTCTGGGTAGTTTGTCCATTTGGGCATCTGTCAAAACAGCATGAGGCACAAGATGGCAATAAAAGGTTTGTTTTAAGGCTATGTAAACCAACAAAAAATTATTTTAAATTGATTATACATTTTTACAAACACATTTATGGGTAGTATATTAAATTTCTTCCAATAAATCCCCCAAAATGTTGCACGCTTGACCTTTTAAATTCAGGTTTAAATGTCCTATGTAATCTGATTTTACTGATGTTGGTACAGGTGACAGTAAAGGACAACAAGGGGAGCAAACCTGAAGATGAACCCCCTCCAATGTGGTTTAGATCATACATGGAAAGGGTAAAGTTAACATTAATGCGACACACATTTTTATATTTATTTACATTCTTGTTTTTGTGTTACATCAGATTATTTCTTTCTTCTCTCATAGTTTAAAGATGAGGTGGTGAAAGAGGTAGTTGAAAGGATGTGCAGTGACTTCTCTGGCCAGTGTTGCACCCACAAATCCTCTGATAGGCCTCATGAGGCCATTGGGGCTAGCAGTGGACCCTTAGGGCCCAGGCCCGGCCCTTCCACCTCAAATGGGTCCCTTGGCTACACCCCAAACTGCAGCAGCTGCAACAAACCCACCTCTGAGGGGGCTTACAAGTGCAGGTAGGCAGGGAGGATCTTTTAGTGTTGCATTTTGAATAAAACAGGTGAATATGTGTCTTTCTGCAACAGTTAAATTTCCTTGATGAAGCATGGCACACATCTCTCAGATTCACAAACTGAATCAGTTGGTAACAGAAGTGATGCTTTTTCACTTATTTACTTTTATTGATCTTTTATACCTTTTGTACTTAATTGGTTTGTTGCTTGTCTTATGACATACATTTTCTCACATCTTCTGTGATCTGAGAATCCATATTTCACAATGACATTTTTGTCAAATTTTCTACCCTCTTTGCTAGTGTGTGTCCATCCTGCATCCTGTGTGAAATGTGCCGACACAGCCACGACCCCAGTCACAACCTTGTTAGAACTAAGACACCACTTTCCATCCCTGAGCACGGAATGTCGGGAGAGTTGAGGTAAACTTCCAAGACTGAATCCTGTCTATATTTGGAAACAGTTATTTTTACTAACAGCAGTGCAGTCATCCTTTGCTATTACCTCTGTATTCATAAGTTAACATAGTCTATAATAAGGAAGATCTGAATAAAATCAAATACAATGCAGTACTGAAAAAAATCTTGAGTTGCTAGATTACATTCATCCATAAATGATGTGTGTGAATGTGTTCTGTGCGTGGAAAATAAAACTTATGGATAGTCAACAAATAGGTGTTCCTGATGACATTTTAAACCAGGTTCCCGAGGCGAGGAGACAGGACAGTGCGCAAGGCCGAGCGACAGCGCCTCAAAGCAGAAAGGAGGCAGCTAAGAGCTGAAGTCAAGGAAATCAAGAAGAAACTGAGACTGGAGAAGAGGGGGCTGCAGTGGAGTGGACCCTCTACCTCAGGCAGAGCCAACCTGACAAACATGGCCTCCGCGTCCACCCAGGTCCCAGCCCTGCCCCCCCATGCTGACTCAGAAACAGCCTCAGGTCCAGCCCCAGCCCATGGTCCAATCCCTGCCCCGGTCCCTGATCCCCAGGCCTCCAGTCCAGAGTAAGCGCCACCTCCGGAGGGCGTCCGACAGTGCTGGGTACCTCAAACCCAGCATGGATGCAAAAAATCTTTTTTTCCAAGAAAAGAAATCAAAATATGCCATCTTTGTAATCTAGTCTGTATGTGTTTCGCTGGCTGCTCTGGGGTGTTGGAAAATGTTGGAACTACCTCAATGTGAAAACTGCTGCTGCTGCTTCATAGATTTTCTAAGAAAAATGCTTTTGAGCTACAAAAAAAAAAAAAAATCTGGGGTCCTGCTTTTTTGATTCGTAGAGAACAAAAGAGATGGGTATTATAAGAAACCAGGGCTGTTTTTCAACAATGCTCTGTACACTTGAAACTAGGGGTCCCGAGGTCTCGCACTCGTCCTTGGTGCCCACTATGGCTGCCTTGTTTCTGGATGAAAATCTGCCTGACGGCACCCGTCTGGAACCTGGTACCAAGTTCATCAAATACTGGAAGATGAGGAACACGGGCACTATCAGCTGGACCTCAGAGACTAAGGTATCCCTCCCACCCACTGAGGGGACAGTCTCTCTTTGCCCCTTGCTTCATCTCCTCTTTGAGTCCTCACTCTTAACTTCTTCTTTTCCACTAATACCAGCTCAGATTTTATACAGCTAATTCTCATTTGATTTATTTAAATTAAGTATGTGTGGTTTCAGTCACTTTTTGTCAGTCTTTGTCACTGTGTGTGTGTGTGTGTGAGAGAGAGAGAGAGAGAGAGAGAGCGCAATGGTGTGTATATGTCTTCATTTCACTTGACATTTTGTGTTGTGTGACTTTAGTTGCATGCTGTTGTCTTTGTGTGTTTTCGCATGTGTATTTCTATTTTGTGTTTTTGTGTATGTATGTGCGTGCACCCAGCTAGTGTTCATGTGGGGAAGCCTTGGCCTGGCGTCGGAGAAGAAGCGGGAGGTGCCGGTCCCCTTGCTGCTCCCCGGACAAGTGGGAGTAGTCAGTGTGGCCTTTGTCGCGCCTGTGATGGAGGGGACCTACACCTCCCACTGGCGGCTGGCACATTGTGGGTGCCAGTTTGGCCCGCGTGTGTGGTGCAGCATCGTGGTTGATCCTGGAAACAGCCGCAACACAGTTGGACAACCAAGGAAAAAACTGGCAAGTCTGCTATCTAATGAAAATCTAGCTGTGTCCCAATTCAGGAGAGGCATCCTTTGGAGGACGCAGTGTTGGAAGACAGTATAGACCATGAAGACACTGAAATGAGAAAAAAATTGTGGTTTACTGTTTCCCATTCACATCAGCAGCTTGTCCCACCCTTACTGTGATATCACTAACTGCATTCAGCCATTGTATGTACTGCAGCTAAGCCACTCAGTTACTAATGTCCTTGGACTTTATTTTGTTTTTGACATTTTTTGCCATATTTTCTTTTCAAAAGGTGAGCAATTAAGGGATAGGTTGGCCTGAGAGGACTTTACCTAGGAGCCTTCTGAAATGGTACAACCAAGTTGTGCTGCTGTGATGCAGTTGCTCTTCAGATGCAGCCTCTAAAGGATGTAGCCTGTGAATTGGGACACAGCTCCAACTTTTTCCAATCTTAAAGTAGTTGAGACACTTAAGGTCCATTCACTTGTTGATGCATGTTGATCTTACAATTTATGTATCCATGTTTCAAAAAAAAACATGTTCCAATTAGTGATTAACATGAAACTAATTATCAACAGTATATGCCGTATCATTTACAAAAATTTTTGTATGTTATTTATCAACTTGACCTTTAGGACATTATGAGAGAGATTTTTTTGCAGATTTTTGGACTAAATGGTTAAATGAAAAATAAAAATACTGACCTATTAATTAGTGACAGTTAATATTAGCATCAGGTCTAAATTATTTGAAATGAAAAAGATCAACACAGCAATATTAGGCAGTTATATGTTGAAAGCCTGTCCCTGTTCACCTTGTCACTGAGGGGTCATTAAAAACACAAATTAGTACACTTTACAGTCGGCAGAGTGCTTATGATAGTAACTTTAAATGAGAAAGGTGATGGTTATAACTAAAGCAGCTTATGGTGGTGTTGATAATAATGATGCCATTTTTGAATGTGCTTCAAAAGGAGGAGGTGAGGCTGGTTGAGAAGGAGCGGGAGCTCAGGTCTGCAGACATCAGCCATGACGACTACTACTTCCCCTCAGTTGACCTGCTGACTGCACAGGTGCGCACACTGATGTCACTGTGGTTTGTCAAGCAGAAATCTTGTTCTTATGTGCCCTGTTTGTACTGCTCTGACTTCAACTTGCACTTAGGCTAATTAAAGTCTTGCTGCATCTGCTCTTTTTTTCAGGATCTACTGTCGTTTGAGTTGTTGGATATAAATATAGTGCAAGAACTGGAGAAAGTCCCTAACAACACTCCTGTTGGTGAGCAGTACACAGTGCCTTTCAAACCACTTTTGTTTCTTACATAACCTCTTTTGACAAAAATGTCATCTTCAAAAGTGTCTCTGAAATTATGGCTCCACACTCATGATTGTGATTGTGTTTTTTTTGTTGTACCTGGTTTGCAGATTTGACACCCTGTATCTCGCCTCTGCCCCATGATCCTCCTGCATGGGAGAAGACCATAACTTTACCAACAAAAGAAGGCACAGAGGCCACAGGTAGGGGTGACAAAAAAGCTTGATTCTTGCATGCATTTCTGCAAACATTTTGGTGGCTACACTAACATATATTAATAGTTTGCAGGTGATCAGAGCTGTAGCTGGACAAAGTAAAAAAATTGGTCTCTCATCAGAAGTAAAAATTCTCAGTAATATGTGTGTACTAACCCGAGTTTGTTGTATGTTGGTCAGAAGTGAAACTGAGACAGCAGAAGGACTTTTTAGAGCCGACAACTCAGGAGGAAGAAAAGGAAGAGGAGATCAGTGGAGCCCAGTTCCTGTTTGAGACAGTCATGCGCTCCCTCACATTGGAGGAAGCCCCCGAGCACAGACCTTTGCGCAGAGCTCATCACAGCAGTCACAAAGCACAGAGTAAGGAGCCTTGTCTACATGCCAGTGTGTCCTTGGCAAGACACTTACCCCCATGTTGCTCCTGACGGCTCTTCTGGCAGCATGTGAATGGGCATGAAAGATGTATGATACAAAAACTCACTGCACATACTGTAGATTCACTGTATGAATGTGTGAGTGAATGGGTCTGAATGAGTGAATTGCAGAAAACAGCCTTGAGCCGTCATCAAGACTAGAAAAGCACTATTCTAATACAGACCATTTGAAGTGTTAGGATTCATTACTATTACCAAATGTATCCACAGTCCTGTGCTTAAAAAACTCAATGATGTTGTCTTTTCTTTTGTAAAATATTTCAGCTGTTTCCCAGGGGCCAAGCATTTGCATTGAGAGAGAGGTGGAGGCAGAGAAGACAGGAGGGAAACAAGAAGGAAACGAGGAGATCTGTGCTGTCAGACTCGAGAGTTCACCTCTTCCTCACAGTCCAGGTCTCAACCAGATCAGCCAAGAGGAGGAGATAAGCCAAGGTCAGATAATGACTTTCAGGAATCTGTTTGTTTCCAGAAGAGCCTTCTGGGACATTTGTGCTCACAGTTTTAGGTTCACATCTTTTGTAGTTCTTCAGTGATGGACCCTTACCTGCAATATTTCAATACTCATTCTTGCTCTTTTTCATTACCAATAAGCTCTTCTCCTGGAACCAGTAAATGAAGACATGCATATCAGTTTGCATGATAAGGAGGATGAAGAAGCTGCAGTTTTGGATGACATTAAGATTACCCAAGAAGAGAAAGAGGAGGGAAGAACCAAAGGAGAAGACTGGGATGAGGTGAGGAGGAAACTTTTTTACAAAGCAGAACATGAATGACTCAGGGTTAATACAGGGAAAATACATACAGTCAAAAAACAGTTAATGTGTTCTTGGGTTTATTTTTGTCCATTTGTCTGTCTATAAGTATAGTAGATTTATGTGTTAGTGTTAACATTCTAGTGCAATGAAGTCTATAAATGCCACCATCTTGTCTTGTGTTTCAGGTCAGTAGCCAGACCTCTTCAGTCTCCTCCTGCGACGACTACATCATCGTTCTTCCTGACTGCTTTGACACAAGCCGTCCTCTGGGGGATTCCATGTACAGCTCTGCCATGTCTCAGCCTGACACCGCTGTCGTGGCTACAGAGGCAGCAGTGACCTCAGTCAATCCTGACGTACGGGAGGAGAAAGAAGATGACTGTGACTCTGAGTCAGGCAGAACGGCTCTGCTGAGAGAGAGGCAGGAGCGGATGGAGGTGGTTGCTCCTGAGGAATCAGTGATTCCACCCATCCCACCCATCCACAGCAGCGTGAACCAGATGTTGTGCGCATCACAAACTCTTGATGCTGTGACACTCACCCCTGAAGTGGTGACACCGCCGATTCTTCTTGACCCCCTGCTGTCCCCACCGGCCCTCTACTCACCAAGGTTAGGTGGATGCTCAGTGACATGATCCCCAGTAGTACATGAAATTTAACCTCAAAATACAGCTTTTTTACAATGACGTGCTCCTTTTTAAAAATGCATTATATTGTACATTCTATATTGCTATATATATTATTCACTACTATTATATTTTGATGTTGTTTATCTTCTGTTTTGCCTCCATTTTATTTTGCTCTCTTCTGTTATTTTCTATTCTTATTTGTCTGTTATACAATTTTACTAATATCTTTTGAATTCCCCTTATGTGGGACCAATTATAAATCACTTAACATGCATAAAACTAATGTTTGAACAGACATCTAGATGCATTACTTTTTTTCCATATATTTTTAAGCATTAGAAGATTTGACAGAATTAGACAAGCTAAAAACACCTCCAAACTTTTGCTCTTTTCTAGACTAATTTCCAACAGTCTAACAAGTCTATCATTGTTTAAAATGGGTGCATGTTAATTACTTCTTTCAACTGTTTTTTCATTTATATCTTTAGCTTTATTTGGTTCTGTATATCTTCCTCACACAGCCTGTTATTTTTAAGTGTGGGTTATTTACTGTATGTTTCAGGTCGGAGGCACTGTACCTGGCTGAGGACCCCAGTCCTCCAGCCTGTGAACCATATGAGCCTCATCAACCAAGGGTCCACCTAAATGGTGAGTCCAGGCAGAAGAAGAAGTGCATCATTGTGCTCTGTTTCTGAGAGAGGAAGTCAGAGGGCACGCATGCTTTTGGAATGTGTTGCTTCAGCAGAAGTTTCTCAAATTGTGTGTGTTTGCGTGAGTGTTTGCATGAGTGTCCTGATTTCCTTTTCTGTTCTGCAGTGTCATCTGGTCTGTCCAGATCAGCAGGCTCAGCATCCAGTGCCTTTGCGACATACAACCCCAGACCCAGCAACGCACTGCAGCCAAGGTGAAGGAAATACCTGTCATTTGTGCGATATTTGTGCACAAATGACACAAATATGACACAAATAAAAAAAAAAGTTTTTTTTTTCCAAAATATTCCTTTGCTTCGTTGTCTGGGAGAAATGTGTCTACACTGGCATGCACGTCTTCAGCTTCCTCTTCACTTGCAGACTTTTACATTTTAATGCATCTCCACTGCACACCCTTGTTTTGCTTGTCATCTGGCAGCAAAATTTTTTAAAGGTGTTGGTGAGGCCTTTTTGGTTTGGTAGCATTTTACATTTCTGGCCCATAGTTGCAGCTTGCCGTATTTGAGCAACTCTGCTGACAGCCTGTCTATTGAAGCCTCTGTCTGTCATACGAGCTGCATCATTGGGTGGGTGACCGAAGAGACCAAAATACCAAAACAAAATATAAACAGTTTATGGCCCACAAATGAAAATTTTAATTGTTAAAATACTCTAACATGGTTATCAGTGAAACAAGTATGTGTTTCCTGAGGTTTTGATGACATGTCATGGTCATTTTAGGACTTTTAAATGTCTTGCATACAGCACCTTTAACAAAGTATTACATCAGCCTCTCAAGGAGACAAATAAGTCATGTCTCTGTTAGATCTACTGTGACAATGAGGGAAAACAGGAACATACTGTTCACTGTCATAACTTTATGAAACTGTGTGTGTTTCAGGGGCCAAGGAGGCATCACAGAGGGACTTGTCAAGGGCGCACTTTCTGTGGCAGCATCTGCCTATAAGGCTTTCTTCACCGGACCAAACTGTCAAATACAGGTACACTACACTGCAGCCTGTATTATTAAAAAAAAAAAGTAAAAGTATAGAGTAAGTGCGCTATAAGTAAAATTAAGTTTATCTATATCTGTACCAAAATGTGTCCATTCATTGTTAATATATTGACAAGTTTTTTTTTCAGGATTCTAATTATTTTCTTGACAGTGCATGAAAATGTTAAGCATTCAATGCAATAAACCTGTAGACTGTATATAAAAGTGAATGTAGTCTTCTGGTTTGATGGAAGTAGCAGTTAGCCACCAGGGGGCAACTACTGTATGCTAGTTGCAAAAAGAACTTTTGAATGGAGGTCTATGAGAAATTTCTCACCTGATTTATGTCAGTATTGCTCTCAATCGCTAGGTCAGGTCTTTGTGGACGATAAAGCACAGCATGTATGTGTGGACCGATGTGATTGGCAGCTTGTACTGTCTAGTAGGTGCCTGGTTGCAGGTGGTGTCTTGGCAACCAGAGTTTTGTAACTGGAAGACCTTGTCCATTTTTATATACAGCCAATGATCAAACTGTCAGACCAGCTGTATCTTAACAAGTAGAGCCATAGTGATGTTCACCTCCCCGTACATGTAACCTCATGCCTGCCACCATGTCACTCTCCCACCCACTCCTCTGCCCCAAATGTGCTTGTTTTGCCCCCCCCCAGCGTGGCATCGACCCAGCCACCAGACAGGACCCCTCTATGATGGCAATGCTTTTGGAGATGGGCTTCAGAGACCAACGGCTTAACCAGCGGCTGCTTAGGAAGCACAGCTACAGCCTGCTGCACACGGTCAACGAGCTGGTGCAGATGGCTGAGGAAGGCCACAACGGAGCCGCCGGTGCTCTGCACTGAGGGAGGGGGCGCTGTGACAAAACTACTCTGAGGTTGTTGAGAAATGGAGACATCGGAGGCGTTTTAAACTTGATGTAAAGACAGACCTGGTGATTGCTTACACTTTCCAGTGTCTGAATATATTTTGAGTTATTTAAAGAGGAGACAAAGAAAAGCTATTTATGATTCGTGCATCCAAGTGATTTTATCAAAAGGTAGAGAGTCTATTTGACCAATAGTCAAGAATGTTATTTGAAATGTAAAAAAAAAACCCAACTGCAATAGAAGCATTTATTTCTTATTCACTGCTGTTTAGAATGAAACAAGCATTCATGGATGGCTTCTCATTCCTTTGCCTATCAATTAGCTTCGAGATTTTGACAAAATTAACCTTATATACACATATAAAAACATATGCACACACACACAAACTTGTAAATTATTATGGATAGTGGTTAATGTTTGCCATGCCTTGTTTACCTGGGCCACAGAGCTTTATTGTGTTGGTCATAAGGATCTAGAAGATGTAGTTTTGTCAGGATTAAAAAAAAGTGCGTAATTCAGCTTATTCATCTTAGTGTTTGTATGGCTGTTGTAGCTGCTTCCTCCGCGCTGCTTCCTCGTCAGAGTTTGGCTAGAGTCTCTTTAAAAATAGAGCAGTAAAATTGAATATTGTGGAATGTTATAAAAAGGTAGAAAAGCCAGCTCTTGTTTAAGGTGACATTACCGAAGCTACATTTAAGTTGTTGGTGTTGAGGGGCCAGCAGTGCAGTGGCAGGAACAACAAACACACATTTCTGACTCTTGATTAATGTCATGAAATCTGCCTAAACAATGCAATCTTTTTTCTGTATCAGAGTACTGTTATTTTAGATGTTGACATGTGGAATGTAACTGTCCGGACGGATCGCTGTTTGGGCTCCGACGTTTTCTACCGCTTTTTAGGAGACACCTGCATGACAGGTCGAGGCTTTAAAGATGAATCGTGTTCTTGTGTCTTAGCACAGTCACAGTTGAAGAGAGAGGTCTGCTTCGTGTAAATCGTTTGCCCCCACCCCACCCCGCCTGCATTTTCCACGCGCCATCTTTTCACAAACCTACTGAAACCTAGCAACTGTCATGTAACACTAATCCAAGCCTAGATGTCTCTAACAACACATTCCATAATCCCATGGTGGAACCAAGTATATTTTGTTTTGTTAAATTGCCTTTATGAAAGAGGATTTATAGTTCATTGAAATAAGCATATGATGGTTTGAGTGTGTGTTGATTTAAGTTAATTTGAGTTTCTTTGTGTGTGTGTATGTGGGGTTGAAGATTTTTGAACCATGTTTTCTGTATGTTGATGATTTTGCTGTGATTTAAAGAATCTGATTAGAGAGTAATTCTGAATCTATCATCTATGCTTGTCAAATTATTCTTCAGAGTGTATATCTTCAAAATACCACTCTACTGTCAATCTGCCAATAAACTATTTGCACATCTCTCTCTTGTCTCTTCACCTCACTGTAAAAATGTCGATTGTGTGTTATGTTGTACACTCCCTACATGTGTGTGTGTGTCAAAAGAGGACATTGTTTATCAGTCAAAAACACAGGTTTTACAGTGTTTTGACTGCACTGCATTTTTTTACCCCACATTTTAACACCGTGTGTTAATGTGAAGGCTGCAATAGTTAGTGGGCAACAACCACAAGGCTCAAGGTTCAATTTATGTCAGCTTTATCCATCTGCCTGTTTACATATGACCGTATCTTGCCAAACATTGACTAATATAAAGTTATTTGTTTGCAGTTGCTTTCGCACTAATGGCCAAATCTAAAGTGTCACTATGAGCAGCACATTATGTAAGAGAGTGGTTGTGTTAAATCCAAGATAAAGGAGACATGTTCAATTTAAATTGTGCTTCCAGTAATAGAAATATATTACAGTCTGTTCACAATGCAAGTTTTCATTTAAAGCCTACAAATTATGTTTATATTGTGGGAAAGGGATGTAAATGTCTCAACTCATAGATCGAAAAGTCTTTCAGTTTGTACGGGAAGTTCCTCAGACTCTGTGGCAACCTCCAGTCTCTGGGGAGGAAGGAGAGTAGACAATGCTCACCATTATTTTTAATTCAGTTTGTTTTGTATGTTTTAGTTGTATACAGCCTTCCAGTAAATGAGGTGATTCAGGATTGGTGGAACAACCAACCTGGCAGCACCTCTGCAGTTCACTAATATACAGTATTATGTACTTGAATTCATCCAAAAAAAAAAAAAAAATCAGTACTCACACAGGTGAAATATTGGATAATGAGGTTATTTGGCATCATAGTGGATTGTGTTGTGGCAAAACCTTATAAAGGAAGTTATCAGCTCTCCACTGACCTGTCACTGAAGAGGGAAGTGGTCCACCCACTGCACTCACTGGTGTTGCAGTCACAGCAATGTGGTGTTTAACACTTGAGTCATGAAGGAGCGAGCAGCTCACAGAACAACATTCGGACTTTAAACCGAAACTAAAGTCTTGTTGGGAGGTGAGTGAGTGGAGTGTTTTTACATGGCACCACAAGAGACAAAGTCTACTGAGCAAGCTTAGTGGAATTATGTGTAGGCAATACGAAACTTTATTCTGTAGAATAACAAGCTGTGGAAGAACTTAAATAAAAGGCGTGTCATTGTTTCTTACGTACCATTGTAGTAGAAATACTAATGTTTTTGCTTGTTAACATCTGTGTAAACATGTGACAGTTCATTTCCAGGTCACAACAATCCACCTGCCTGACACACTGGTGAACTGCTGCTAAACCAGTATGTATTATGATTATTATTCTGATCAAATAAAAGTGCAAAGGTTGTTAAAACATAAATAATCTTTCTTAGTTTAATAAACTTGTTTAGATATTTTATGTTTGTTCTGTCATTTGGTTAAAAAAGTCATTTGGTTACAAAGAAAGTCTTGTTCATTTTTATTTATTGCATTGTTATGAGAACATTTATTTATTTCACTTAACAGGAAATTAGATAGTGAAGGTGATATAAAGCTAATATATATATAAAACAATACTTATAATTATAACAAATCATAATTATTGGGGTATATATAGTATTTTTTTTTCAATAATAATATCACAGAAGATCACTTTTGATTGATTTGAATGTTTTACCTCAAACTTGTCAAATGTTTTGTGTTTAAAAGGTGTTTGTCACTTTCTTTGTCTTTCGCTCTGAAAACCTGTATCATGATAAAGCACCGATAAAGGCATCCTTGTATATTTGATGTTATGGTATATTGTAGCAATCATCATGCAATTATGACACCAAAAGTGTGACCAGATCTTAATGAGTTGCACTAAAACTATAAACCAATGAGTGTCTTCTGTCACACTCTTGCTGCTGACTGTTCACATGCTGACATGCTGCGGAAAATGAGCTTTTATTGGGCAGGTTTATGAGAGAGACGGAGACACGGGTAACAAAGGTGACTGCTGGCTTTCAAATGCATCTCAAGAAGAATGACAAAAGGTGATTAAGAGTTTCTAGTGTCACACTGAACGGGGTTTACGTAAGAGCCATAGCTGAGTGAGATCATTTGGAAGCATTTTCCAGCCATTTTTGCATCTTTTTTTTTTTTTTTTTTTAAATTTAGACTGGACTTTTTCTTTCTGTAGACCATCATGGCTGCTCTGGGTTATGACAGCACTATCGCAGAGGGCCCTGATCTGACACAGGGGATGGAGAACACGAGGACACTGAAGCAGTTTCCTCCGTATGGCTCCATGAATGGAACCTCAACAGGAGACACCTGCCCCACTTGTCGAGGAACTGGGCGAATTCCCAGGGGTTGGTTTCCATCTTTCACTCATTTTCATTTCACTTCAGCAATAGTGAAACAAGTGTGCGTGTATGTGCGTGCATGTCTGTGACTCTGCACAGCCACTTTCTCATCTGCTTTGTGGTGAAACCAAATCAACACTGCTGTTTCCTTTTTTTTTGTCTTGACAGGCCATGAAGACCAGCTCGTAGCAGTTATACCATGTAATGATATAAGGCTGAAACCCAGACACACGTAAGGACTATATGTGCACAGTATGTGTGAATACAGTTGTGCAACGTACCTAAGTACATTTACTTTAGTGTTTCAGTACAAATTTTAGGTTCTTGTACCTTAACTTGAGTATTTTGAATCAACACTGCTTTGCCGTCTTAGTGCACCACATTGAGTTTCTGGCCTCATAAATGATTACATGTAAAACATATGATCGATTTGTAAATTACAATAAAAGGCTGCAGATTGCTGCAGAACCATAATAACACAATGCTCTGTGCTGGATGCTGGCTTGTAGTTATAATACCAGACCCAACAGGAGTATTTTTACATATGACAGCTAACCTTCACTACTCTGTATATTATGTCTATATAAATAGTGTTGA
Source organism: Brachirus orientalis (assembly GCA_016785285.1). Lineage (NCBI taxonomy): Eukaryota > Metazoa > Chordata > Actinopteri > Pleuronectiformes > Soleidae > Brachirus > Brachirus orientalis. The sequence goes on from JAFBJR010000123.1 coordinate 4,771,357, forward strand.
ACATGAAAATGGAGAAAATGTTTTGCCTATATCAGAAATGACCTTTCTTTTTTGAAAATTAGTGGAATAAATGACTAGATTGGAATGTAGCGCTGCTGGCTCTTTTGCCCACCGGTGGTTACTACTACTGATAAATACTAATTAACAGCAAAAAAGGAAAAAAAGTAAGTCAAAAATTGAAGAATGATTCCAAGTGCAGGCACCAAACTCAGTTAATGTTAATATAGTCATGTTAAAAAGCCTTTTTTTTGTAGTCCTTAAGCATTAAAATGCACCAACCCTTCATCATTCTTTTATTAATTTATATACATTTTTTTGTTGACAATTGACACATATTGTGGAGTAAATTATTTCTTCATAAATGGATGTTAGATGTACATGACGACTTTTTCGTGGATACGTTTCTATTGTTGCCTTTACTTAGTTTTGTTCTGTTGTCTGTATGGACATGGTTTTGATGGCTACCTCTAGTGGCCCAATGAATGTCATGAAAGAGTGGCCAATATATGTAAGCCACGTTATTTATTATGAATATGAATCATTTTCATACGTGTGTGTATCACATTTCAGGAAGCTGTACGTATGCATCTCCATGACTGCGTGTGTTTTCATTTGCTGCCTGATCCTTTTCTTCCTCTTCCCCCGGAGAATCTCACTGATGCCTGTGTCTGTGCTGTCAGTCATGGTCTACTTCAATCCAGATACGGTGGATATAGAGGTCACAGTGAGTAAGAGGCAAACTCAAGCGTGCGGCCGGTCAAATGGAAATCTGTGCCTCCTCGTTGATGAATCAAAATCAACACAAGCAAGGATGTGCATGGATCAGTTTTGCTGTCATACAGATTAATACTTCACATCAGGCTCATTGTTTCCTTGAGTTTCTACTCTTTAAGTGAAGCTAAACTAACTGAGAGTGGCCCTCCTCACCTTATAAAATGCTTTAGGAATTAAAAGTTATTAAAACACAATAACAAGGTAAATTTAATTAGTCAGAAATATAAAAACCTGTGGGTTTGCCTTTATATCAAAACAATAAACTGTTCAAATTGTGTTCACCTTACAGACTGTAATGATTTTTTTTTTTTTTTTTTTAATTTTTGTGTGTTTTTACTTCCAGAATCTCATCAGCATCACCAACGACAACTTTGTCCCAGTTCAGATTGTGGAATTTACTGTTCAGAGTCTGGTCACTGACATAGTTGTGAGTCAGACCAAGATCTCCAATATGACTGCCGTCCAGTCCCGCTCACAGAAATTGGTGAGTTTTTCAAGACAGTTCACATCAAATACAAAATCTATTTGGTAAATGTTTTATATATATATATGTATATATATAAATATTGTTACCTTTTCTTTTTTTTTCTTTTTTTTTTACAGTACACCGTTCAAATTAACCTGCCCATTAAGGATAGAGGCTTGAAGTAAGCTGTATGACATAATTCTGTGTCCACCATCATTGTTTACATGTATTGCATGCCCCCACATCAGCTGTTTTATTTCTTTCAGCAACTATTGCAAGTCGGGCTCCATCAAGATTCACACGTTGTTTGTGGAGTTGCAGTAAGTGTCAATCTGTCAGTCTGAAACGTTAGAGGAAGTCTTTAGCATATTTCTATAAAGTCACTTTAGAACTGCAAAAGTGTCTGTTTAACTCTGGAAAGTACCTCTAAGATAACGAATGGTGTGACAACACAGAATTGAAAATGTAAATTTTGCTTTTAAGGAAGTGAAAAAAAAAAAAAAAGTTTGGTTCTGAGCATTTGAACCAGCGTGTGCTTTATTAACATTCAAATAGACCATTTTTGCATTGACTTCCTCTTCATCCTCAAACGTGTCCCCCCAGAGGAGCTTATTGGGCTAGTGGTCTGTGTCAGACATAGTATTTGCTGAGGGTTCCTCTCATCATCGTTTACACTGGCCATCCTTTTCGGCAAGAGGCTTCAGATGGTTCATTTATGACACGTTTTTCCAAAAAGGAAATTAACTAAAACACACGCTTTAGCATTAAAAAGCCTAGAGTTTGGCCACTTGGGGGCAGCATGAGAGGTTAAAAACAGATAATTCAGTACATATAGCTAATGTGTGTTTAAAATGATTAATTTGTTAGGCTGAATGTGTTAGCAGACACACCTTAATACCACAGCGGAGACATTTCCGCATTTATGTTGATTTCTGTGCTCAGGCCAATATTCACTGCAGCTTCTTTTATTTGCCAGTGTTTGGAGCTTGGCAGGAAATAGTAGAGTCATTAAATCAAATTATAACTTTAAAAACAGTCGTTTGATTATTGAAGTTTTTTCACAATATAAAAATATGACTTTGCCTTCTCTCCCCAGAATGACGTTAAACATTTCCTTCCTCTCCCACACGGAGCAGCTGTCTCTGAACACCTATGAGTACATTGACTGTGGCACTAATTCAACAACCCCACACCCTACGAGACGATGAAATCAAAGTGTTTGTGTTAAATAATGAATATTCCAACTACCTTTTACCTGCTTTGTACAGGATATGAATGTGTGAAGGATAAAATCAATCAAAAATCATATTATTTGCATGTTGTCTAAGCACACTTTATGACTCAAACTGATCACTTCAAAATTAAAACCTTAACATATAGATTGTTCAGATAAATTGTGTTGTTGTTTGCTCTTATTTGCTTTAGATCGGCCTGTAAATCAACAGTATATTACATAGACAATAGTCTAGTGACACAGTAAAACAATACAAAAACAAGCACAATTTGTATAAACCCTTTATTTTCATGTTAAATATAATCATATGTGCATTTTGTAAAACTGGCTGAATTTCAGAACCCACCTGAAAAAATAATGAGAAACATTATGAGAAAACAGTTATATAAAATAATGTAAACAAGATGTGTTTATTTTACCTTTAGTGTATAATATGGTAACATTTTAATGCTGCAATTGAGTATCGTGGTATTTTACTTTAATAAAGGATAATAATACTGCTTCTATGGCTTAAAGCAATAAAATAGTTCCGCTATGTTTTAAAGATTAATTATAGGTATATGGCCTTGATGTGATTCTCAAAATGACCCAACTATTACGGTTGGTATCACAGTATGTGAAGTTTGGAGAGCAGACACAGGGTGGAGCCAATGCTTCTTTTTTTTTTTTTTTTTAAGAGGACAAAGTTGCTCACTGTTTATACTGGGGTGTTAAACATACAACATACATGAAGTGGGTATGGGGAAAAAAGAGAGTGGATTTCATTGAATATCAGCAAAGTCCAGGAGTCAGTCAAGAAAAAATCGAATCAGATTTGAATTTATTTTAGAATCAAGTAATATTTGGATGTTTTTCTTTCTGATGTTTTTTTTTCCTATGAAGAATTAAGAGCATGGACTCGCCTGTTAAAGCACTTTGAGATGCGTGCATTCATGAAATGTGCTATAATTAAAACTTTTACTAATGTTACCGCATCAGAACAGCTTAACTTAGTCACATTCATGTTCATCCACTGCATATTTAATGAAATCCTACCCAAATGTAATTAAATGAGCCCAGTCAACCTGTGGACGCTGAGATCCTGTTCTTCCCCACTGCTCGAAAATGACCGACAGGGGGCGTGGTTTACGGGGGTCCAGGTGGCCGTGACGTCACCCAGGCTTCAGTTGCTGCTGCTTTGCCCTGGAGTCTCCCGTGATCGTCTCACTCAGAGCTGGAGGAGGAGGAGGGAAGGATCGGATATGAGCGACGGGACAAACATCACTCGTTGACTATGGACGCGTTTATTTCCTGTGGATGAGGCTTTCGTCGAAGAATTTTAGGGGGTATGAATTTTTGATTTTTATTTGCATGAAGAGGGACAGTTTGTTGTCTTAATATTCCCATTCTTGTAGGCAATGCATGCAATGTTTTTACCATTTTAGGCAGTTATAGTTATTGCTAAAATATCTGAAAGTCATTTAGACAAATTAATTAAACCGCAGAACTTACATTAGATGTGTGCAGGGAAGAGGGGGGAAACTAAGGTGGGCGATTCTTAGAAAAAAATTCAAATACAATAAAGTCATAGAATAATGAATTTAGAAGCATAAAATAAAACACAGTAAACTGTTTGGAAAATGCAGAATGAGCATTTCAGGGCTATATATAAACATGCAGTGGCCTTATTCTTGTAAAAGGCAGCTGCTTGATGGGTGTCAGGATGTCAACAACAACTGGATTAGTGTTGCTGCAGCAGTCCTCATAGAAGACAGTTGGCAGAGTGAAGCAGTAAATACACAGCCTTCAGTTTGATCCATCGCTGCACTGAAATCGATCCACCCCAAAAGCAAAAAGAGCCCTCCAGGTCTAGCAGTCTTAAGAGGATTAGAATGCACAAATAAGAAAGCAGATAACCTCAGATACCCAGTTAACTTTTGTTTTTGCTGTGTAATGTGACACTGAAAAGATGTGCTGTGTTGTTTTAAACTATCAAGAGCATTTAAATGTGAAAAAAGAAACACTTAGTGCTGATAGGATTAAATTCAATCAGAATTCAATCAAGCAGTGCTTCCACTGATAATCCTCACAATCTGTTGCCAATGTCTCCTCTGACATTGACATAAGATACTGTGAAACACCACTTGTGCTGCAAGCAAAGGTCACATTCCTTAAGCAACCATTGTATTCTAATTGAATGTTAACACACTGTGTGTGTTTATTTTGATAAGGTCTCCACACCATCTGATCCCATCTGCCTCTGAGGACAGGGAACAAATGCCAATCACATGAAAAACGGATTAAACCAGGAATCTGTCACCTCACCTCACTTCACATCGCTCAAGTAGGTGTGAATCATGGGGAACCAGCTGACTGATATGGCTCCTAACACGCCGTTCCTGCCAAACTTCCAGTCACTGCATGTGGTGGTTATTGGCCTTGACTCCGCCGGCAAAACCTCTCTGCTCTACAGGCTGAAACTGAAGGAGTTTGTGAAAACGATTCCCACCAAAGGCTTCAACACGGAGAAGATCAAGGTTGCAGTGGGGGTGTCTCGGACAACTAACTTCCAGGTATGGGATGTGGGGGGGCAGGAGAAGCTACGCCCGCTCTGGAAGTCTTATACCCGGCGGACAGATGGGATCGTATTTGTGGTGGACTCCACTGAAGTGGAGCGGATGGAAGAGGCCAAAGTAGAGCTCCATAAGATCACCCGCACCTCAGAGAACCAGGGCGTTCCTGTGCTAATCCTGGCCAACAAACAGGATCTGGATTCAGCCTTGTCTGTCAGCGAGGTGGAAAAGATGCTGTCTGTCCATGAACTGAGCATGCACACGCTGCATCACGTGCAGAGCTGCAGTGCTGTGAATGGTCAGGGACTCCAGCAAGGCCTGGAGAAGCTGTATGAGATGATCCTGAAGAGGAAGAAAATGCTGAAGCACAACAGGAACAGGAGGAGATGAACTCCTGGTTCACACTGGGGAAATTATCTTAAGAGATTAATCCTCTGTTGAGACACTTCCAAGCTTAATGGTCCCTTTTAATGGGGGAGCGATTAGTGCCAACAAAAGAATAATTTCACACAGACTTAGGGTCAGGAGAAATGGATTTTCTTATAGTAACTGAAGCAGTATTGACATATTCTGTGTTCTGCGGTTGTGCAGAAAAGTTGAAATACAGGTTTAAAGGAAAGCCTCTTAATTAAGTGCTTTTCTCAACTTGATTTAAATATAGATTTATACCAATACAATTGCTTTTGTTAAGTTTAGGACCAATGTAAAAACATGTCAGAGGTATTTAGTGATTAAAATGAAATTAAACTTGAGTAAAATATAAAATGTCTGTCACAAGCTTGCACAGATTATACCCCACTAAGCAGCCACTTTTTCCTCCCACAATGTATGGATTCATCCCAGAATATTTATTCAATATTTTTGTGTTTGCACTGGACAGAAAGATTTTATTTGGAAATTATGTGAAAAGAAGCATTTTAGCTGTGATTGAGCACCACTGATCCTAAAGGCCTTCTCTTTTTGACCACAGAGGTTAAGATTCATTTACTATAGTGTTTATACAAATTGTACAAAACTGAATAAATCTGAACACTGTACAGAACATCCAGTGTTTTCTCTCTGTCTTGTTGATTCAGATGAGTGAATGAGCCTCATATGGGTCAGTCCTGGGCCAAGAAAATGATAAAATATTGGCAACCAAATTTCTATGTAAGGATTTTATTGACCATGACAGTGCAGCAGATTTCTTGTTATGACAATTCAACATATTATTTATAGCTTATTTTGTTATTGTTCAGGCACTATTGCATTTTTAATCTCTAAAATGAGGCACTTGCAGACACTTGCTTCTGCAGTTGTGGCTACCAAAAATGGGATTACAAGCATTTAAATATTAAACTTAGACAAAATATTATTGCTCAGGATCTTTTGTGTAAAACGAGATATCTGTATGTATTTAGTCTCTGTTTAGTTCAGGTTATTAAAATATCACCTGCAGATGCTAGCATTAAAATGCCTGTGAACATGCATTTTCTGGATTTAATACAACGCTCTGAGTTGTGACCCTTCTTCCTATTGGTTACTGAATCGCCTGCCCCTCCCCCACGCAAGCCAAATAAATCCATAAACTTTGATTCGGGCCTTTTACCTTACCGGCTGCTGACAGTGTAATTGCATCAATTATTGGTGTGGTGGTTCAGAGGTTAGGGCATTAAGTCCTGATGTGAGATAAAGTTGGACTGTACCACCTGAGGCTGTCATCAGCAGATGTTCTACACCTATGACACACTGCTGTTGCAGAGCGTAAAAAAATTATCATGCTGGTCATTGGCATTGCTTTTGATAGCAAGTGATTTTTATTACAATAGTTTGAAGTCATATATTCAAGTTTGGTGACAATTTGATTTAGGCAGCATTCTGAAATGGCAGTTTTTTTCCAATCAGAAATTGACATTGCATGAGCTAAAATACAAACAAAGGCAGCATGATGCCCTGGTCTCCCGCTGACTGCAATGTCAGATGCAAAACACTATTTCAAACTGCAGTGTTTCTTATTTAACAGCACCATGGTGGGCTGGTGACAGTTGTGAGTTCTATAAGAAAGGGGTGGAAATTACTGTGTCCCCTCAGATGTCATGTTGACATCACTGCTGATTGGAGCTGAAGCTGAAAAAAATGGCTGTATGAGTGCGGAGTGGTATGACACAGGAATAAATGCTGATTACATCACACTGAAAACCGGGTTTTCTCATCCAGAACAAAAGGCGCTCCACTCAGATATGAACATATAATACACTATGAGACAAAGACTCTCAAGCAACTTGACTTGTGTGACCTCTCCGTCCCCATTATTCGCCACAGTGAGCTCATTAAAAACTTTCAAGGGTGTCTTTTGCAGAATCATCTTGACACAGCAGCTGGTCCCTGAATAAATTAGCATCATGATGTGGTGTTTTCAACAGCTGAGACGCACTGTGGGCATGTGGAGGCATCAATCAGCCAACGAAATACATAAACATTGTGCCACTGAGATGCTCTCCCCAGAATAAAAAGTTGTGATTGGTGCTGGTGCACTGCTGTGCCATCAGCATGTTGCACACTTAATCAACTTACTGAACTGGATCCACAGTCCAGTTTTGCAAATCGTTTTTCCCCCTTCATTTTATATGGTTCTTTTGCACACTGTACGTGCTCTCTGTTGCTCCATTCCCTCCTGTTTACTAGGCTGCAATTTTGGCTGACAAGCAACACCCAAGAGAGGGAAGCCGTGGGGATTATATGTCAGGGCTTAGACGAGGAAAATCGCACACAGACAGGTGAATCCCTGGAACTTATGACATGAATCAGAGACAGACTCACCTCTGGGCTTCAACAACACTGATTTCCTTCACTCAACTAAATGGCATGAACAAATCTCATGTCGCCTCCTGTTCTCCGCAAAACAATCTGAATGCAGTCACTGCAAAAAGGCACAAATTGTGAAAAGTTACAGACAAGAAACAGTTTCTCTAGATGCTGTTTAGACATGAGACGTAGGCCTCTATCTCATGCTGACATTTGTTTTCTGGAAAGGAATGGAATGAATGTACTGGTCAAATGCAGTCATTTTAAACACAGCTCATTACAAAGGATTGTGTTATTACACTATAGTGACGACAGACCACAAATGACGGATAGACAATGTTACCAAATTTTATTCTAATACATGGAATAAATTTCGCCACAGGGTGATTTTTGTTTTTGTTTATTTTATATTTAACAAAGGGCTATCAAAAAATAAATACATGTAGGTATATGACACACATCAAATCCCCAGCTTGAATTATATCAAGGGCAATGCAGTTGGTCGGTTTCATCCTCTGTGGACCATCGATGTCAGTTTCAAGGATCAGCCATTGTTGTTAAATACAATATTTAAGTCTGAAACAAAGTAGCAGATGAAGCCAGTGTCCATAAGGTGAGCTGCTTGTTAGTGTGGCTTGAAACACAGGAGGATAAACAGCATTTTAACCATGTTTTAACAGGTAAAGCAGGTTTTACTGGTAGCTCTGTTCAGGTCATGTAAGTCAGGACAGTGTGACAATGAGGCAGCAGCATGCAACCTAAAAAAGAGAAAGTATGATGGAACTAAACCATTATTTACATAATTACTTTTTCCAATGTCAAAATGTCTGGTGTGTCTGCCTTGTTAAGTGTAATGTAGCATCAGCGGTAAATAACTAAATCGGATAAATAACAGAGCTTTACAACCCCTTTAATGCACAGTAATGGGCCACAGTGCACAAATCCAAGCCTCTTAACAGAGCCCTACACATAATGTTGAGTCACCATGGCAACCTAATGTCAGCAGTCACTAAAGGGTGACCTGTGAGGGCAATGGTGGGGGTCAAATAGCTTTTTTTGTGGTTGGATGTTCAATAGAGCTGAGGTTACTGAGGGGGCAGGGAGATTAGAAAAAGAAGCTCAGATCAATGCTGAAATCCCAGGATCACCACCTCACTCTATCTGCTTCAGTCTTCCTTTATTTTTCATTTCTCTTTTTTGTACTTCCTCGTGGATTTCTCTCAACTTAATCCTACTATTTAAGGTTGTTTACAGCCACTTTTGTAAACAACTGTAGTTTACTCTCTGTTTTTGCTGGCATTTATGTCAGTCACCATAAGGATCTCAAATTTCACCCCATTAGGACCTTTCTGGGAAAATGATCTAACTGACCTTGCCTGATGCAGAGTGGGAAATTGGTTTTGTAGGGGAGAGATAGTTCTTTGTCCACTGACATGGTTCAGAGTGAAAATCTTTTTTTGAGGGTTCAAAAGGGACAATGCTTGGTTGGAGGGCTTGATTAGCGGCCGTAGTGTCTATTCCCCATAGGTTGTAAAGCCGCCACTTGGTCTTCATTCAAAGCCAGCAGGACTGAATGGATGGGAAGTGATTGTGAGGGGGGAACTAAAGCTTAACTTTACCACACAGGGCCATCTTCTTTTCTCTGAGCTATAAGGGGAGAGAGGACAAACCAAATTTTTCTTCATTGTGAAGAAGACATTGTCAAAGTCGTAGGAGCTCATATGTTTATATTAAATCAGTTTTTCCTCTGAGGTGACCCTGCACCAAAACAAAGGGAGATTATCATCACTTTTATTCCTCCTTTGCCACTGGCTATAAGACAGTTATCATTTTAATGTTATTTGTGAATAAAAGATATCACATCAGGGACCCTGCAGCATTTGGTTATTATATTCATAGACATGCTTCTTTTCCCCACAGATTGAGATTCATGGAGTACTCCTTGTTCAAGGGAACCATGATTTGTATTATACTGTATATTTACTGAGATTTAAGCCTCAGGACCATTGTTTGTATCACTAGAAAAAAAGGCAAGGGTGGGGGGTTATAATTATGATGTCATGGATGATTTCATGCTCCCACATTAAGTCTTAAAGGACAAGATACAATTACTTTTCAAAAAACAATGTCCTCTTGTGTACTCTTTATACATAGTGCTTATGACGGCAGCAGTTAATCCAGGGCAGACCTCATGTGTACAAATGCACATCCTGGGTCTACCAAAACTAGTGCATGCCAGAGTGGCGGTCACTGACTACAAGTTCTTGTTAATCCCGGTTATTACTGCTGTGTAAAACAAGTCAAGCCTTTCTAAGCAGGAAGCCAGACTGCTGTGGAACGAGCACACTGTGAGGTGCTGTACCAAGAGCAGCGTTTTTTTATTTGTGTCACTGCAGCAGTGGGTGGATCTGGGAATGTGCTGACTTAGGAGTAATGTCCTTGATTTAATGTCATAGTATGATTTAATGTGATAGATGGCGACATAAATAACGGCAACAACTGTGACTCTGTAATAGCAGACATGGGTTCCAAGAATACCTATAGATTACATTTATTTATTTAAAGCAGAAGCAAACCAATACCTGTTTATGGAGCTCTATGGTAAATCATTGTTTGGCTGTTTTGTGTTGCTGTTTTGGTTGACCCTCACAGCTCTCAATGTGTTGTTTTCAGCAGAAGCACCTGTTTACAGTGAAAAAGCTCCTAAAATATAATGTCCACCTGGAATTGCTAAGTCAAAGAGTTAATGCTAATGTTGACTATAAGGACTATGACATTCATACCACTGAATTCTCAGTATAACAGTATTTAGATCTCGTGTAAACATGCCCACGCTGCACACTGGAAGTGACTTCGGAGGCAAAAGAAATATTGCACTATCAAACAGTTTGGAGTATGACTGAAAACACTTGGCACTTCCTGCACTGCCAGTGTATACACACAAATGCTCCCCTCATTCAGAACTGATAGTATTGCTTGACAGAGATTTTCAGATGTAGGATGCAGCATACAAATAATGTTGTTCTTATACATTGTTTCTATTCACAAAGACCACAGAGAGACAGAATAATTATGTCAACAACAAACAAACAAACAATCACTAAACAGCACACACTGCAGCTTTAAGTAATGTCAGTTAACATATTAATTGAATCCCACCATCAAACCATCAAGTAAACTAAAAAAGAAATATTAAATGAGAAGTTAAATTCAGTGCTATTTTGGAAATGATCATTATGGGTGTATTGTCTGGATGAAGACATTTCCTGAAAGGATGGCGTGTTTACAGAGATCTTTTTCAAAACGACAAAGGAAAAAGATTGTGTACGTTTCGTTCGGTGTCCGTGTCGATATGGCCTCAGTTCAGTTCATTTCTCGGTGTGCCCCTGTGTGCTGCAGCTCTAAGGTCTCTCTGTATTACCCCGCATGGCTCTTGTTGACACGACATCCTGCCTGGCAGGTCAAAATCAGAGCTCTATCGAGTGTGGAACCCCTGCTCTGTGGTTGTCCCCCAGGAAGAGACAGCTTGACCAGCTGTAATGGCCAGTGTCAAGGTTTTTTTCTTCAGAACATGTGGGAGTAAGATTCTATGTGAGCTGTGGAGCCTGTGGCAAAAAAATGTAAAAAATTGAGTGACTGCTTGCAAAGGTTTTGTTTTATATGCCTGTGCTGGAGTGGATGGCCATGAAGCTCCATCTCTTCCCACTCTCTTCAAATGGGCAGGCTGAACCTGCAGGAGGAACCCTGGGGTACAAATTAGGTGAAGGTTCTCTTCTGACCAGTTCCGCAAGGACACCTGGTACTTTAGAAGCTAAAATAACTATGAAATCAAACGAATTAATCCTTTTTTTTTCTTTTTTTTTTTTTTAAGACAAACAGTCACTGTTAATGCTTGTTGACTGAGAGCTAATTTTCTTATATCTATGACACTAAACTGTCTTTAAAACAAGAGATGTTTTGTTTGTTTGTATGTTTTATCATCCTGGGCCTCAGTGAAGGGACACATTTTTTATAGAAAAACTGAGGAGATGAAAAACTTGAGGAGATGATAATCATCCATATGGTATGTGGCCTGAAACATGCAGTTACTTTAATTTTGATCTTATCAGATTATTATTATATATAACAGAAACTGAGAGGAAAATAACCTGGCCTTTCCTGAGTTGTATTTTCGGAATATTTTCTTTAACGCCAAATAAATTGGCCAGAATCTACATTTTTGCAAGACTTGCTTTTATGAGAAAAGTTCCGTTCAAAAATTAGGACTTTCCCCATCAGCCTCCGCTGTTGTGTGTATTAAGTGTTACATAGAAAATGTGTGTTAGTATGCTTACCTATGGCCCTCACTGAGTGCTTGTGGAGTGGACGGAAATTTGTGAAGAGGAGAAACCAGGAATCCTATTCAAGGTTGTGACGGGGAACCGATGCGGATCAGATCTGGTATTTGGGACACAAAATTCCCTTTGTTGCTTTTTCAAGTTTTTCTATCAAAGATTTTTGGCCGGACTTCAGGCTACCACTCCAAAACAGCATTGTTACTCTTCTATGTTCTACTCTTCTAAATTTTGTTATAGTTTCAGCTGCACTAAAATCCTTCCCCTCTGTGGTCCTTACTAATCACAGAGACCTAACCGTCAGTGCTGATATGACAATAAGAGATGTTACCATTCACTCAAATCAAGTTTCTAAAGAACAGCTGCTCATAGAATGATTGGGCACACTTTCCCTTTCTCATGTGTTTAACTGAACTGTTCTGGCCTTTACTTTTCATCTGATTTGAGAGGCTGGTGCCCTACAGTTTGTATACCCTGAGCTTCTGAAGCAAACAATTTACAAAAGAGCCTAACATAATTTATTTAAAATGCTGAAATTTCATTCGTTAACTACAGCATTTATCATTTGAAGGTTGCAGGGGGCCGGAGTCAATTTCACATACTGGGTGAGGTGAAAGGTGTAATCTGGAAAGGTCACCAGTCTAACAGTGAATTGACGATGATGGACTGATTTTATTAAATTTGACCTTTTCCATATATAATTTTCTTATTGTTAATGAGACATTTATCATTCCCTTTATATTATAATTATATTTACCACAAAATTCCAACTGAGGCCAAAATGATTTAGGAATTTCTCATTATTGTTCAACAACATCATGTTGATCAATTATTTGTTAATTTATTAGGCATTATTTCACCTTGTATCTACAAACATTTAGTTATGGATCAAGTTTTAGCAGTCAACCACTTTGGCTTTTGTAACATATAATACATTTTCTTGCAAATAGAAAAGAAAATTGTTTCCACTCTGAGGTCTGCCCACTAAATATGAGGCCACATACAGGGGATTAGCTGAATTTAGCATAAAGACTTAAAGCAAAGGAAACAATTAGCACCTCTGTCTGCACCAAAACTCCACATACCATCACCTCTAAGACTCAGCTTGTAACCACATTGTTACAGTTTAGCAAATTCTCCCCAATTTACGCTCCGCTGAGGTACAGACACAAGTGGAATTGGTGCAAGTGGAATCTATCTCATCCAGCTCTGCCTAAAACGCAATTAATGATAAGTAAATGTCAAACATTTTCATGAACGTGTCCTATAGCCTTATTCCTACCCTACTGCCTTTTGCATATTCATTTCATAATCATTTATATTCTGTGCCAAATAAAAGTCACAAAGACCAATGTTGACGGAATGAGAACACATACTGTATGTGGAGTAATTTGCTCCTCCTATATGTTGAGAATGAAAATTAAGAGTTATCTGTAGGTGACATGCGTATGCGTCCTTCACCACTGTTTAAATCCTGTTAGACATGCCTTAAAGTGGAGTATCACCAGGGATCACCAGCAGAATGAGATCAGTGGGTCAAAATAGCATTAAGTCCTGTCTAGACAGGAGAGCTAATGGATGGTAACACCAAGCATATGCAGACCCATGCCCCGCCAAATGATCAAGAAATGATGTGTGACAAAAGCAACGCAGGAGACATTTTTCAGGTTTACAGAAGACAAACATTTAATGTTCTTCGGATCAGTTAAATTATCATATTGAAAGTTGTCACTTTGTCAATTGCTGCACATATAAAGTAATCTGCAGCTAACGTGAGACATTCAAGACAAGTGTATTCACCAGTGTAAACTTCAAATTCAGCTGCTCATATAGTATATGAGCATGCAAAGGAAGTAAAAACTGAAAAGGAAAACCATGCGTGTCATAATCTATAGAGCTATTTTTTTTATAATTTGAGCAATGAGCAACTATCTTATTGCTTCACATAAGATGACGTTATGCACATACACTAAGAGTATGTTTAAAAAGTACTTCAAAATAGCATCTGATACATTGAGAAGAGCCATGAGCAAGAGCATTTGCATTTGTTAACACTGAAGCATCTTTGCTCTGAAACCGTAATTGGGCTAATAGCCACAACCTCAGAATAGCAGCATGCAACAGGAGTCAAACGAATTAATCCTTTTTTTTTCTTTTTTTTTTTTTTTAAAGACAAACAGTCACTGTTAATGCTTGTTGACTGAGAGCTAATTTTCTTATATCTATGACACTAAACTGTCTTTAAAACAAGAGATGTTTTGTTTGTTTGTATGTTTTATCATCCTGGGCCTCAGTGAAGGGACACATTTTTTATAGAAAAACTGAGGAGATGAAAAACTTGAGGAGATGATAATCATCCATATGGTATGTGGCCTGAAACATGCAGTTACTTCAATTTTGATCTTATCAGATTATTATTATATATAACAGAAACTGAGAGGAAAATAACCTGGCCTTTCCTGAGTTGTATTTTCGGAATATTTTCTTTAACGCCAAATAAATTGGCCAGAATCTACATTTTTGCAAGACTTGCTTTTATGAGAAAAGTTCCGTTCAAAAATTAGGACTTTCCCCATCAGCCTCCGCTGTTGTGTGTATTAAGTGTTACATAGAAAATGTGTGTTAGTATGCTTACCTATGGCCCTCACTGAGTGCTTGTGGAGTGGACGGAAATTTGTGAAGAGGAGAAACCAGGAATCCTATTCAAGGTTGTGACGGGGAACCGATGCGGATCAGATCTGGTATTTGGGACACAAAATTCCCTTTGTTGAATTGCTATTCAATTGCTGCACATATAAAGTAATCTGCAGCTAACGTGAGACATTCAAGACAAGTGTATTCACCAGTGTAAACTTCAAATTCAGCTGCTCATATAGTATATGAGCATGCAAAGGAAGTAAAAACTGAAAAGGAAAACCATGCGTGTCATAATCTATAGAGCTATTTTTTTTATAATTTGAAATGTTTAAATCTTATCAACCAAAATGGTCCCAAAGTCTAATCTTAGTCCTAATTGTAAATTAAATATCTAGAACTGTTTTCTGTTTTCAACCAAGAGGTCTGGAGACTTACACCTCTTAGGTTTGATTGTAGTTTTTGCTACACGATCACCACAGATACACAGTATATGATAATAAACTCAGCACCCATTCATTATACATTTTCACATGTGAGTTTTCTTTTATCTGACTAATATGATTCATGTTTGGCAGCAAACTGAAGTAGGGAGATGGAAAGAATGATGCAATAAAGTCCTCAAACTTCATAATTACATGGTTCGCTTGAACCACACACTGTCGATGCCGACCAACCATGTATTTCTTGGATTAAGCCAGAAGCAAAGGGCAGAATTTGCTCTTTCATAAATCCTGGGGACTCATTAGTATCAGACAGTTTCCAAATTTTCTTTTCTCATCACTTGTGGCTTTGCATTGTTGATGAAAGACATACTGTGTCCTTTGTTTTAACAACAATTTCTTCATATTATACAATGTGATGAAATATAGAGAGAATTTTTTTCCTGGCTTGGCTGAGCGTGCAGTTATTTATTTATTTTCTAATGACACTTGACACCAGCAGGCCATTTTTCAAGTAGAGCAAGGGGCATAACCATCATGCTTTTCTTTGTTTGTTGCCCGAGACACCCTTACTTCCATTACTATATTAGGAGAGGGGAAGGGAGGAAGTAAATGGAAAGCCATTGTGCGAATGCTTTTTGGAATATGTCCCATGGCACACATTTAAATCACCATAAATGGAGCACCAATGATCTGTAACTGTGCACAGAAGATTGACTAAAACAGCTTCCGCTGATTCTCTTTCATTAGGAACTTATTAAACCTGAATGGAAACTCAAAGAGGGAAACAGTTTAAAAAAAAAGTGCCTTAGGCATCAGTTGAATGCAGCTAAATAACCTGTCATTCTGTCAAGGACATGCTTCAATGCTCGCCAAATATACAGAGGATTTTAGACTACAGCGTAGCGCTCTCATATACTTGGATGTAAGGCAAAAGAGACCACAGTTTGCCTTTCCATTTATTATTCACCAGCTGTGTGTTAAAGCACACATACTGCAACATAGAGTGCAGCAGCTGGGTGTAAAACAGCAGGAGGCTGGAGGGGGAAAAACACTTGACATTTTTTAGGAAGAAGAATACATTTGATTTCTCTGATCTCTTTACTGCTCATTTATTTAAACCAGATTTTCTCATCCCAAAACCAAGGAAGCAGCAAAGAGCACTGAAAATACTCTCTCATCACTGTCATCTGCAGTGAACAGCTCCCAGCTCAGAATGTGTCATGGGACTACAGCCCAGAAGGTGAAGCGGGAGGACAGAGGAAGTGTTTCTCGTGTTACACACTGTAGCGTTTGACAGCTACAGTCACCACATTGCAGAAGTACAGTGTAAGAGTGAGGAGGAAAGGAGGAGAACACAGCACAATTACAATTACAGGTGATGAAGATAACTCACATTCAGACTCATACAATTACTATTATTAAACAGTCGCACTCCGACATGATTGAATGTATATTACATATGCAGAAACAATTTCTAGACTGTACACTAGCAGGAAACATACAGTATACTTCAGGTGATTGATAGGCCTATATGTATATGATGAAAAAAGTTTATCTTCCATTTATATATGAAGAAAAATTAAGTTGCTCATAAAGTCATCTTACAAACAAGTTCGTTTCCACATTTAATTTAAATTTACTGACCTACAGTGGGTCACTCAGTAAAAACCAAGTCAAGATGTTTATGAGAATGCGTTTTTAGTTGAAAACCAGCCAGGTTGATATCCCCTGTTTTTGTTCTTTATAAGTTCCTTGATTTCCCTTCACGTTTAATCAGCAGATAGCAATAAGTAAAGCTTTGTTTCATTTAAATCAAAATTATATTATGACAGATTCAACAATGGTGATAAACTGCAATGAGCAACTATCTTATTGCTTCACATAAGATGACGTTATGCACATACACTAAGAGTATGTTTAAAAAGTACTTCAAAATAGCATCTGATACATTGAGAAGAGCCATGAGCAAGAGCATTTGCATTTGTTAACACTGAAGCATCTTTGTTCTGAAACCGTAATTGGGCTAATAGCCACAACCTCAGAATAGCAGCATGCAACAGGAGTAACACTAATTGAGAGACCAAGCTTTTATTTGACTATAAACCTTAGATATGATTGCTATAATTAGTTCCCCGTGAGAAGCCACTTCTGTTTTGTGCAGAATCAAATGGTTTGATCAGAACCTGCTAAGCTTTCTTGCCAAACACTGGGTAATAATATAAAACCAACAAGCTCCAAGGCAACATTGGAACAGCTTATTAAACTCTGAAAGGGCATCAACCATCTGAATGCAGTTCACTCTATTAGTTAAATTAGTGTAACATCAAACAATGTGCATAAAATAAAATATAAATGTGCCCTATTATATGAAGCAGAGGCAGTGGATCATTACACTCTGATTAATGCTGATTGTTGTAAGAACAGATAAATAGTGCTCTAATGAGTAAATCTAATGCAATGGCAATTCTGAGTTACATGTGTGTAACTTGCCTTCAGGCAGGAATCAGGGCTGCTCAGGGAGCAAGAGTCAGCCTTTCACTCTGCACCACGGAAACGAACATCAGTCTTGTGTTGTTATCTCAGAAGTAGGTTGCCTCCTCTATTCTGCCCAGTAACACTCATGCACGATGTGCATATGTACCAGTCATAAGCTTGATAGTTGTGTGCAAGCATGCATAAGTGTGCGTGTTTGCACGTGCACCCAACAGTGAGTGGGCTGAGGGGAAGAGAGGAGGAGGAATAGTGGGAAGAGGAGGAGGTGGAGGCCACTGGTACAAGCTTCAACAAATGCTAAAGATAGCACAGTGCTCATGGGCACTCAGTGAAGTGCATGAGTGCATGAGAAGCCCTTTATTAACATTAAGTGCAAAAAAACACCACACAGGTAATTGAGGGTTTGTGGGATTTATTGCAATCAGTATCAAAATTTTGCCCCTTATTATATATTTGCATGTAGATGAACTGCTTATCCTTTTTTTAAACGATGGAATGTCTGTTCCACCATTTCCTGCAGACACCCACACCCTCCTTTGAGTTACGACGTAGCAGAACAGAACAACATGGCAGTATCCTCAAGTGACAGCAAGTCAGTTCAACTTCGTCCTCAGACAGTTGTGATGGGAGTTTTCCCAGGATTTATAAGTCCATATTGGATGTAGCAATGCACCACCTGACCGGTTTAGTGATCCTGAGCATCCAGTCTCTCTGTGAGTAAAAATAAATACAGACAGTGAGAGATCAGTAGACTCTCATTTAACACATTTGGCAAACCAGTTCTGCTGAACATGAGTACTAGATGCTCATTCAAACAGAGATGACATCACGATCAGCAGCGACATGGTTATAATCTACTCCCGTTCAGTTACGTCGATATGTCTCGCCAACTATATCCAGCTCACTATTGACAGGAGCCTAAAGATAGAACTGAACATGGTCCAAAAGACTGCTAATCTCAGCTCAGTCACACAGGCCGGTTGCAGCCACTGTGGAATAACTTTCATAGGAGTAGAATAAAAATGCTTTTACACTTAAAATCAGATGATAAACCTCACCTGCTATCAACTAACTTTTGTCTGATGGCTGCATTATGATCATTCAAACATTATCAGTTCAGTAATGGCCACAATGTAGACAGTTAGGTAGGTATGTACTTTAGGCAGATTAGTAGAATGTAGGATAATTGGAAAACCTTAAGGTGACAAAGAGGCAGTTTGGTTTGCAGATAGTACTCGGATAAAAACATACAATAAATATCCAGAATAGTATGATACGCTACAGTATGATACACTAAACAGTCAACCTAACAATGTCCAATATCACACACTGTTAAATATGTTAAAGAAAAGGAGCAGAGACAGAATTAATAGCCTGAAAGATTATGAAAAGCAATGATGGCAGAGGGAAGAGAACTAGTCTGCATAATGTGTATTGTTGGGAACAAAGTTTAAATGTTATCCCAGTGAATTACATCTATACAGGAGAGATTCACTCCTTGTGTTTTATGTTCAATGCACAGCACATGTGCACTAAATGCATCAAGGCAAAAAAAAAAACGGTCATAGTTGTGGATTTACCAGTCCCTATGTAACCAGATTATCAGATTATTATGCTGTACTTATGTGACTACAATTCAGTTATTGTGATACAACATGACCTAGGAAGATTATAAAAGAGCTGCAGGATAAATTATTTTTTTAACTTGAATGTTACATGGAAAAAGAGATTTAAAAAAAAACAGTGTAACAAAATTACACGAGAATGCATTATATTAGACTTTTATATATTTAAAGCGCTGTGAGAAGTCGAAACTGCCTGGTTTTGTGATTTGGGAGCCTGTCAGCTCAAACAAACAGCTAATTTTGTCTTTAACACCCCAGGCTTTTTCTCTGGGGGGTCATCACTTCAATCTGTCCAAGTACAGATTACCTCCATCAACACCAGGGGTTGTGTTAATCACATTATCACTCTGGGTGAAATAACACTGAGCTTTAACCAGCCTTTGACAAAGAGACCATTTGTGGGTGAAACACAAACAGGGCTTGCTGCAAATCACATCTCAGAAAATGGGAGAGATTCTCTCTCATTTGTATGAGGTGGACAGCGAGCACAAATATTTGACATAGAGAGAGAGAACGTTATCGGTTTTCCCATGTGGTAATGGGTTAAGCACTGAGTGAAACCTTCTGGTCACTGTAGCTCATACAGGCCAGTGTTTAAAATGATGGGTTGGAGACTCCAGATGTTTCCAGACTGATTTATAATGTTAATAATGTATAATTGAAGGGGAATCAGTGGCTACAGTGTCATCTTAGGAAAGTGTAAAAAAAAGTAGAGAACAAAGGTTGGATCATTCATGAGAGTGTTTGTGGTCATGGTAACACACAGCTATCCAGTAAACAGAGACACATGGACATTTTATGGAACATTAAATGGCTGTTTTGTGTATTTAAAATTACACAAGTCCTTGATGGTTTTAGCCACACTACCAACATGGCCCTATAATCAGTGCTGGTTGTTCCACCTCCTTAGTCCAAGCTGGAATCGCAACTCAACATTCTAGGTAATTTTATTGTTATTGTATATGTATATACAAGAAAGTGTAGGGCACTGGTCGAAACTTACATTGTAACATTGCCTTCATAGGATCAAGCTTTAATGAGACCTTGAATTTTTCACCAGCACCACTTGTTTTACTTTCAAAGAAATACTTTAAAGAATGTTAGATTGATTTTTTTCACCCAGAGGACAAATAACACTGAATTTGGTGAGCCTCTGTTTTTCATTTGCAACATGCATGGTTGATTATTTTTGCACAGAGACAATGTTTCTCAGGGACTTTGATGAGTCCCCTTTTCATATATTTTGGAATCAAATATCCTGACCATAACAAATTAATTTATGAAGTTTTGCTATAAACATTCAAAGGCCTGTACCCCATACCCTATAAATGTTATTAGAACCAAGCAAAAGCATTTCATACAATATGAATAGTTTATTGAGTATTTTCAGATATTTTAAATGCTTAATAAAAACATATTAGTAAGAGATATTTAAAAAAAATTCAAACATTTGCATAGTATGTATTTATTTAGAATGTGGACAGCCTTTCCTTACTTTGCGTTGTGTTTATCATCTGCTTAGAGCCTCACTTGAAGGTTGTATACAGTTTGACCAGAGGTTACTCCTTAATGACCCAGTAAAGGTCTGAATTTGCAAGTCACATGAGAAAATGAGTCCAGAATTAAAACAACCTCCCCTGAAAGAAAAAATACCAGAGGCCAGGACCCTTTTTTCTCAACTGTGAGATTAACATGGACATGCAGTGACCACCCAGAGGAGAGAGTGAGTGGACAGACAGGCTCATTTATGCATAGTTAAAATGCACAGTGAGAAAGCCATTTGAGAATTTTTAAAAAACAGCACTGTATTTCCCCCACTGCAGTGGTGGTTTTATTATCATAAGACCTTGATTGTGCAAGTCCTTTTGTGATCTTATTCCCAGAGCATCAGCATGCAGACTTCACACAGATGGTTTTATCAATCAAACATCACCGCTGTTGTTTCCCCACTCCTGTAGAAACTTCCATTGTTAAATACCCTCTGACATAAGACAAATAACCTCTTACTGACTTGCTACAAAAGCCTCTGGCTGAGGCAACACTGAGCAGTGGTCACTGTGAATAAAAGGAGCTCAGATTGATTGGGACAGAACTGATTCTGGTCTAAAAAGAGCTCAGTGCTAAAAGGCACCACGTGCAGATATGCATCACAAAAGCCTGAGCACGGAGGCAACTCGAAATGACAGAGTACAGCACATGCAGAGACCATCTGGATGGTTCAACAAAAGAGTGCTGCTGGGTAGAAAGCTTTCATAAAGAGTGCTTTTAGAAAAGGAACATTATTTCAGATTTGGATGAATATTCTTTCTTAGAGTGAATAATGAATGTGGGAAAAGGTTGAATATTTTTTTGACCAAAGGGTAAATATGCAGAAACTCTAGAAATTGACTTAAATATCAAAACATCTATCGATGTTTCACTCACTCATGATTTAAGAAAGACTTGACAATGTCTAAATGTGAAAAGTAATATGCCATAAAAATGTGGCTGCACATTAAAAATATTCACATGATAAAAGTGAATGACAATACAGTATGTATAATCAGAAAGTTCTCCATCCTTATACTCGTCTTATTTTATACAGACAGCCAGCTTTTGGGAAATTACTTGGGCATCGCTCTGCTCTTGGGAGCTGTCGATACAGCAGAAGACACTCCTGTTGTCAGAAAATGGTCAAGCTCAAACTTGATTTGGGTGTGTGGTGTAACTCTATTTGCAAAGGGACTCGGGTGGTCATCATCCTATTAACTGGCCATGTAGTGTCATAAAACTGAATGAGGACAGAGAAACTGTTAATAAAAATGCAACTGAATTAAAGTTAGGTTTTGACTTTGATCAGACAGATGGGCTGCACATCTGAATCACAGAAAAGACTCTCCTCGCTCACACAGAATCTCCACGTAATCGTGCTATTCTGGATCTTTAGGTCTCATCATTGCTGCACCATTTGCTGCTGTCCTTTCTTTCACCTTACAACTGCTGAAATTGAAATTCCAGTTTTCATTGCACTTATGTTTGAACTGACTATTTCACAATTCCTTTTACTGATGCCACATGCTTCACTGTTTTTGAAATTGCAGATGTATTTCACAGTGACAAACCGGAACATATTTTCTGCCTAAAGTTATGGCTATTGCTGTGCAATCAAACTGGTTTCTTTTTCTATGTTGCAATAATGTAACCTATACAGTATGTTCAATCCTGTGTTCAAACAGGATTTGTTACTGCACATGAAAATGCATTTGTGACTACAAATAAATATGTTTACTCTATAAAGTCGATGCATATAAATATGCAAGAATTGTCATTTTTGGGTCTCCACACAAAGATACTGTTAAAACAGATCCAAATATGAAACCATAAATCTAACCCCTAACCTGACCACAAATGACTTATCCTCAGGACTGACCAAACACACACACACACACACACACACACACACAGGTGTGTGCACAACAGGGAACTCAAATTTTGTTCCACAAAATTGGTTGTTGCCATGGTATTGCACTGCATCTCCTTACATTGCCATGGCAACACAAAAATGATGACTGGCATAGGGCTTTACCTAAAGTGGGTCAAGAGCATCCAAGTCAAGTCAAACCACATGCATTATTGCAGCATCACATAAAAGGTCTGGACTGGATTTATATACCACCATGAGCCAACGACTTAACTGATCCAGTGATCCAGTAAAAATCATTTTGTATTCAAGCAAGCTGCAAACTATGAGGGTTAAAATTCATGTCCACACATCGCATATGTCATTTGTAATTTAGTAGTCTTTTGATCGGACCTTTTCACCAGTCAACTGTGCTCTAGGACTACAAATGCAGAAATACAAGGGTGAAAACTGTGACAGCTCACGCTTAACTTTTTCACTGTTTTCCTGGTTTTCAGCATTCAACACCAGCTTCCCCCTTAAAAACCTCCACTTGTACTACTATATTATCGATCTTGTTAGTGACAAAAAGAGAAATCTGGTTCGTTAAAAAGGTGGCAATTTACACAACATGTGAAAAAGACATTTGATTAAAGTTTAACATGTTTTTGCAAGAAAATACATGAAGCATTGGATGAAAAGGCAACATTTATTCTTGATTAATTTAGACTGGAAGAATTTACAGTTTGTGGGTCACTGCCTGAATATGAGTGAAAGCACCTGACGTGTTATAACCCAAGAACCTTCCTTATGAAGGAACTCAAGGTCACCACCAAGAGATTATATGGGAGAAAAAGCTTTCACCCACTACACTCTTTAAACATAGCCGAATGATCATAACAGCAATGAAAACTATACATGTGAATGGAGTCAATGAACTGCAAATCCTAAAAATTGGCTCAATTACTGCAGGAGACATGCATTAATTGGTTACAAATATTTTTTTACACCCTTATGCACAGAACACTGACATCCTAAGGCAAAATAAACTGCACAGGAAAAGGCCTATGCTGACATCTTGAGGTGGATAGCATCAATACTTTCAACAGGATGTGTTTATGAGCTTGGTTCATAAAGTTGGAATTAAGGCGAGGATGAGTATTCAGTTGGTTTAATGTGCAGCATCATCACTAGATGTAAATAAATGGTAAAAACCGAAACTTACTCTACTTGGATTTTGGACTATAATATTATAATATTATAGTCATTGTTATTTTCATTATTATTGCTGTTATGCTGTTTTTATTCTAGCAGGTATTGTTTCCATACACATATATTTCTGATACCTCGTTTATTCAGTGCAATTTTCTCTTGCTGTTCTGTCCTTTCCTTCTCTTACTTACCTTCCTTTCTTCATGTCATCATGTGTATATTTAAAAGGTATTTGATCCCCTCCATGGCACGCTCTAAGCCACATTATGTGTATGGTATTTACTTTTCTTTCACTTGCATAGAATTTGAATCTGGAATTTGTATCAATATTTCTCGAGCTCAGATTTTCATTATTATCACTTTTTTTTTTTTTAAATATATATATATTTTGTCTTTTACCATATCTCTCTACAGCTGGACACATGGCAGTTGTAAATGCATGCAATTCTGAATCAAAGTAGAAAACGTTACTATGAATGAATAAACAAATAAATAAATAGCATTTAAGCCATTTACCCTATTCGCAGTTTCAAGAGGGAAGGTTTATAATGACCACTTGTTGTAGGCTCTGAATATTTGTCTTTGTGAGGCTCAGAACATCACCATGAACGTAATCATCACAAATTATCCACAAACAGCTGATCTGAGGGGCATTTTGATGCAATTTTTTTTTTATTTTTATGAAAACCTGCCAGATGGTATCTGAATTTGGGATGTTATGTGCAGAACTTGAAGACAAGAGCCTCCTGCCCAGCATCCTCCTGTTTCCGGAGTGTCTGACTGCCTTTGGGGCGTGTCTGCTGCTGGAGATCGTGAGAGGAAAGCGGGTACATCAAGTCAACCACAAACAGAGAGGGTAACCTCGGAAGTTGTGAGATTTTGTCTTTAAAATAAAAGCACTTTATTTCAGCCATACACGTGTCTAAATGGGTGATATTTGTTATATTTGATTGTAAAATGTAATTTATAACTTTAATAAATGCAGAGTTATTTGCCAAATCTTTCTGGATTGGGAGAAATTTGTAGCATGATAATTGATGATTGGAAGTAATATGGAGCTAAATATCTTATGGATCAATCCTCTGTAATGGCTATTAATATGGTCGTGGTGCAAAGAACTATTCAGCTTTAATAAAAAGTTCTCACAAACAAACAAATCTAAGTGCAATACAATTAAGGCAATGTGTGATTTATTTCAAATTCTTTCAAAATGTGTATGCAACACAATAAGCACTATAGCACATTTTGGTTGCTTAATCACCTTGTAACTTACTGTATGGTCCCTCCCTTCTTCACATATTTTATAGTGTTAGTAGTCTGTCTTTTGGATTGGATTAAATTGGAACATAGGCTATGCTGCTTTTCCTTATTTGGTGATATAGATTTTATTGTCATGTTTATGTTTCTTTTTGTTACCTTTTAGTATATGTACTTAAATGTTGCGTCTACTAAGGGCTAGGATCGCAAAAAAAAACAAAAAAAAAACAAACAAAAAAACAAACAAAAAAACACTCAAATGCATGTGCAGATCAGTCGTCTTTTATTGTGAAAGTGTTTGCCGGAACTACTACTTCAGACTGCTTCAATCTTGACCTTAAGGGGAAGGAAGGCAGTGTCGCTCCCGCCTAGTCAGACACCTTTCAGGCGAGGAGACTCACGACTCACGTGTTGGAGTTAAAAATGCAGCTGAACGACTTGCCGTGGTTCACGAGTCTGACGGCGGTTTCCATCGAGCATTAGCGGTTTAGTCACAACCGAAGAGGAGACATGAAGAAACACCTGAGTCCCACCAAACAGCAGCAGCAGCAGGCGCCGCCGCCGGCAGATGTTCCGGCGGCTCCAGGCTGTGAGGTTACCGTGCAGCAACTAAACGAGCTGCTGTCCGACGGCAGCGGCTTCTACAGCTTACCCACACAGCACTTCAACGAGGTCTATCCCAGAATATACGTCGGCAACGCGTGAGTCATACCTCCTCCACCCTTATGTCCTTCTTTTACCCCCACAGACTCACAGGTAGGGCAGGCAGGTTCTTCGAGGCGCGCCCCCCCACCATCAAAGAGCCGCCAGACGCGACGGTGACAACCGTGTCGCATGTCGGGCGGCATTCACGGACACACCGTACCCACGCACAATAAAGGGCGGGCGTGTTTTTATTCTCTGCTGTCTCCTAATCACCGCGCACCCAGCGACAGCCTGTTGTTGTCGAAATACCAGCCTGTACCAGCGGCGGCGTCATTGTAGCCAGACAGGTGCATGTTGCGTAACACTGTGACATGAAAAAAAAAAAAATACTAGTGATAATACTACTACCGATAATAATAGTAATAATCATTTTAATATTTCTGTGTCAACATGCTGTAAATAGAATCTAAATCCACGAGCGGAATCAGCCGTGAAGGACACAAAGACCTGTTTTTACTGAGTGAATCCGTCCATCATTAGTACAAATACACTGCCGTGTGCAATCACGTCCTCGTCCAGCCGCTCCCTTCTGCTGGGAACTGCGGCTCCTCTGTCTCCCTTTATTCATCAACAACAGGCGGTTTCCTCCTGTGGCTCCCCGAGGAACTGAGAGAGACATGGAGTGAGGTAAATCCAGAGCAAGTCATTTCATCCGCGATTGTCTTTTCAGCCAGTGAGCTCCTGTGAGCACCTTCATGCACTCAAATGGATGAGGTTAAATCCATATAAGAAGGATGTAGTTATTGTATGTGATAATAGGTGGACAAAAAACATTGTTTATTCAGGGAAGAAATTACTTTTTTTTTTTTTTTTTTGCTGCAATGCCACAAGTTAGCATTCAGTATAGCATTAGAAAGAACAATTTAAATGACAAAAAGTCAAATATAACAAATGGGGAAGGCAAGTCTGTTATGGTAAATAAAAACAAAACAAACAAATAATAAAAAAAACAATAAACACACCTGTGTGTTTGTGTATATATGATAATGAAATAATGCTAGTATTGTGTTAACAGATGTGATTTTTAGGATTCATAATTTGCATCTTAACTGTCATTTTCACACAAAATATCAAAAATATGATATTTTGGAAAGAAAAACACACTCAACTGAAGAGCAAGAGTTTTGGGGCGGTGGAATTCCTGCAGCACTGCAGAAATTAACGATAATGCATTTTTTTTATCATATATTTATCTTAAAAATGAGTGTCTTTTAGTTTTGGATACTGATTACTGGTGATTCGTTTTGGTGTGCAGCCCTGTATATAGTACCCCTTAAGACGGTTACAAGGTGCTTGGCAATTAAAGCAAACTATGCAGGTTGTAAAATAAGCTGTATAGTAAAATTGATAAACATAAAAAATAAATAAATACAGAAAGGTATATACAATAAGGTGAAAGTGAGTTTAAAAAGACATTTTAAAGATTTTGAACAGCAAAAGCCCTTAGATGTTTTTAGTGACAAGCCTGCGTGGGGCCCGACAGAACGACAGAGACGGCGATCAGGCACAGAGGGAATCAGCAGGTCACAGAGATGGACAGGAGCCAGAGCTTTAACGGCTTTATAAACAAGCAATACAATCTTAAAATCAATTGTACAAGTGCAATGAAGGGCAGCTGGGCCTGGGTTAATGTGCTCACATGTCTTTGTAAGTGTTTAAAGACTGGCTGTAGTAGTCCGTCTGTTGTAATCTTTCTCTGTAAGTTTGGTTTTGCTGATGCCAGACTAAAGTGCACTGCAAGTCTAGAGTAGATAAATAGCATGGATGAACTTTTTATAAACCAAAAAAAGAGACTGATTTTTTTTTAATTAGATGGTTCGGCCACTGTTACATCAATACATCAACAGGCAATGAGACATATGGATTAAATCCATTTATAAATTCACTAGGTTTTTAAATTTTATATGATTTTTTTGGTTTATAGCACAAAAATGCTCTCACATCTTTTTTAGGTTTCAGCTTTTTTTGAACAACTAGTGAAGGACAGTTATGGGAAATAATCGTTGCAAACAATTTTTTTTTGCAAACAAACATTTTGCCGAGCTGAGCAATAGAACAGGTTTTTACAGTGCAGCTCTTTATCTCACTTTTATAGATTCATGATGCAGGGATGCCCCTCAGAAACTGTCTGTGTGCAGTCCATCAGTTGGCTCCACTTACGCTGGCAGCATAGTGGTGGAGGAGAGCGAATATATGCATATACTGTACTTCCGCACTACAACAAAATCAATCTGAATATGTCAATCTGCCCGGCCAAATCTGCAAACAAAGTGCTGGTAGATCATTACTTTACATCTGCAGCTCTGAGCGACACTCTGGTGATGGGTTCTTTGGTTTATGATTTCTTCTAAAAAAGGAATTGGTTTTGATGTCTGATGAAGAAATTCTACTCGCTGATCATGATGAACAAGTGTGTTTTAATTTCCGAATAAAGCATTTTTCTTTTCTCTCTCTTGCAAAAGACAATTAGTGACATATTTTAATGTTAATTATCATAAGGTGTCTAAACTACAGGCCAAATGATAATGTGTTTTTTTTTTTTTTTGATCATCAATGCAGATGCAGATCTTTACTGAACAGTGGAGCTGATGGCTGATCTATGATTCCAAATCTTTTGGGGGTGGAAATGTTGGTTCTATTTTCAATTTCCTATCTCTTACAAAATATGTTATTAATAGCAACAATTTTTTGTACTTTGTAAACAAAAAACACCTAGGGTCTGTCTCAGATCTGCAATTTGTGTTTGCGCTGATATTTTATTTAGATTTCATTTTGACATACTAGGATTTCTTTTGATTTCAGTGTAGTTTATGTCATACTAATCTAAGGCAAGGATGGGAACTTAAGATGTTTATTGTTTATAACACTCAAAAATGGAGAGAAAAAAAAGATTACATCGCTTTGCAGCTTGTTAATTGCATTGTTTCAAACTGCAATTTGAAAGTGATTGATCTTTTGGCCCCAGCACTTAGAAGCGTTTAACAAGTGTCTGAGGGCAAAAAAACGTGAACTTAAATGAATAAGTAATAATAATAATAATAGTCAAAATAATAATAATTGGCTGATTATTATTATTTTTGCAGATCCAGATCATCTGATGCAAAAATCTGCCAATTAATCGGTCTACATTTAGCCTAAAAAAGGACAGTTTAAGAAATCAGATTGTAAAATTGGCTTAGGAACAGAGAACTAGTATTGATTGTTGATGAAAGCCGGAGTTTTGTCCACTGTTTCTATCCCTGGGACTCACTAAGCCTTTTTGCTGATGTGTCTTATTAGTTGCACCTTGTCACATCCTAAGTTTTGTAGGTTGCTCATAATGAACAGTCTCAGGGTCTTGTCACATGAGTCAAATTATTCAACAAAGGGATAATAAATGAGCCTAGTTCTTATTATAAGTCAATGGACCCCCCAGGACTGGGCTGACCTATAGTTTAACTTTAGAATGATAAATCACTACCTTTCTGCTCACAATATTGTTAAATACAGCTTTTAATGAATTGCTCACTTGTGAAAATCCACTGAAATTCAGTTAAAAAAACAAAATATATTTATAATGCACAATAACAATTAAAAATTGGGAAATTTTAAAATCCTAATGACTGAGAATTCCACCTAAATGTTTAGCCTTGCTTCTCAGCCATGTTTCTTTGCTTGTTTTAATAAACATTTTTTACTGGATGATTAACCCAAAGCATTGGTGCTGTTCTCCATATTTCATCTTAAATAGCTCTTGTGCCTTGCGTGGACATGTGCATTTGTCACCTCTTGTCAGATTTATTGATCGTTTTTTTTCTCTTAATTTGTCACCTGTGAGTGTCTGCAGCCTCCAGAAGACCTGAAACATTGAACAGTCATGATGAAAGGGGGAGGAGGAAAAGAAAATCCAATGAACTAGTGCCACTACAATAAGCCAACACAAGCTTAAATGTTTTTCAAGGCATTACTGAAAAAAAAAAAAAGTAAAACAGCACTTATATTTAACTTACTTAAAAGTTTTCATACCAAAATGGATTGTTACAGTGTTTTTAAATCCTTGCACTGCTCTCAGATTAGTGGTAGTCAGCACTCTAAATGCACCGTGTGCAGTTCAGGGCTGGACTTAAGGTGTGGTTGTTTGCAATAGGGAACTGTTGGGCTCTTTGTGAGGCTGGTCTTTAATAATGGATGTTGTGGGACTGCAGAGCGGTGTGTGTGTGTGTGTGTGTGTGTGTGAGAGAGAGAGAGAGAGAGAGGGAAGGCAGGGACAGGCCAGGTAAAGAGGAAGTGAAACAAATGTTCTACTTTAAAAACAACAACCATTTAAAAACAACAACCAACCACTTCATTTTTAGGTATTTTAATGCAAAATGTGATTTAAATGCACACAAACATGGATAAAAGTATATGATCTGATTTGCTGCCAAAGCACAGGCACCTGTGTCGCATTATCTCTCCTCTTATGGCTGTAAAGCAAAATGGTGGCAGAGAGGATATGTTTTATTAGTTCTTGCTGAGGGGGGCTTTGCAGGCATCACCCCCAGGGAGCTGTCCAGGGTCACTTAGCCTCACGTCAAAGCGTCATATTGACTATAAGCAAACATAGTAATAAACACAGACAACACTGCACCACCACCCAGCATTTTACGTAAGGATTTATGTTTCATGGGTCAGAATAGTAAAGCAAACACAGATGAGACTCTATCAGTTCAGTAATTTCTATTTTGTGCATGTGGTTATAAACTGATATCTCTTGATCGTTTCTTACATTTAATAGAGCAAGTTGTGAAAGTGCCTGAGTCATGTTTATAAAGACAGCAAGTTTTTTTCCCCCCATAAATTTTATTCAGTTAATTAGTGACACTAATTATCCCATAAAACTTTAAAGTTACATACAGAAGAGGCGTTTTACTCGGAATCAATGGGCAATTCCTGTGGCCAGTTTGGATCAGAACCACAGACATAGGCATAGAGCCAAGCAGCCTGGAGCAGCCAAATCCTGCTGCGTTTCTTTGTTACTGTTTGTTAGCCTTGTGTTTGCTCAGTGTTTGCTTTAGTTTTAGCCTATTATGAGGTATTTATGACTCGTAAAGACAAATTTGTAACAGCATGAGAAAAACAAGAAGATGTTTGCTGTTTGTTGAGTAGCTGTGTAGATAGAGCAAGAGCTGGATGAGAACAGAGAGATAACGTTCTTTAGGTGCCGCTTTCTGTCTCCAGTCCTGTTTGAAATTAGTTAATGCCAGATGTGAAAGGGTCTGCTTCTACATTTTCATTTCTTTCTCTCTCTCTCACTCTGTCTCTCTCTCTCCCCCTCTCTCTCAGTGTTTTTCTGTGTGCACAATGTTGCTTGTTTCCTTTTTCTCCCCACCCTTGTCTCATACCTGGGTATAATGTTGCTTAGCTTATTTTCTTGAAAAATGTAAACATTTAAAGAAATGGTCTTTTATGGGTTTGAGAAGCACACATCCATGTTGTTCTTGTGCATTTTTTTAAAACCATTTTAGATATTTTTGGGATTAAACAAGTCCTTCAAAATCATTAGTTTTGGCCCCTTTTGGCCACATAGTGGTTTGTTTGTTTTAAGACTTTGTTTTAAGCCTTACACACGAACACATGCATATATAATTGTGTCATTAACTCTCATCTGCTAATCCAGTGTTAGGAAAGCTTGGATACATACTATATATTAGCAAATGACTCTTTAGGTCGTCCACAGGTGTCGGCAACAACATTATGCAGGACTTTTACACCACCCAGCTGATTCATAGTATCTGGCTTTGTATCAAGAGATGCTGTGCTTGAGCCAACAGTGTTCACTAAAGTGCACGCAGAGTTGTTGTGAAAGCTGCAGCATTGAAATATCACTTTAAATTGTGCTGACATGCTGTGTTCCTCACAGAAAAAAAAATCTTTCAGGTGTTATTAGTATTTGTCCTTGATGTCTTATTCAGTTGCTGTGTGCAAGTTTTCTGAGCAACAACACAAGCACTCTACTGTATATAGGTTTTTACAAGTGTACAAACTTTGGGTGCTAAAGGGATTAAAGTCATGTATCTACCTCTTCTGATCATGTACCTGCTCTCACCTACTCAGGTTTGTAGCCCAGAATGCAATGCGTCTGCAGAAGCTAGGAGTGACACACGTCCTCAATGTGGCGGAGGGAACCTCTTTCATGCACGTCAACACCAGTGCGGAGTTCTACGCCGGCACGGGCATCACGTACCATGGCATCCAGGCCAACGACACCGAGCAGTTCAACCTCAGTGCCTTCTTTGAGGAGGGAGCTCATTTTATTGACAAGGCCCTATCACACAATAATGGAAAAGGTGAGCTTATTTTAAAATGCAAGGCCTTTGCAATAAAACAGGCCTTTCTGCAGTGGCTTTGCATGTTCGCTCCATGTGTGTGTGGATTTTCCCTGGATTCTCCAGTTTCCTCCCACAGTCCAAAACATGCAGGTTAGACAAATATATTCCTTACAAAACGCAAATGCAATCTTTGTGAGACAGAGTTTTATGTGTTGGACCAATATCAAAATACCTGATTGACAATATATGTATGACAGTACAAAGATAGACATGTTTAGGCTTCTTTTGATGCTTCATTGCCGTGGATGTTAAAGTGAAGACAGGATAATCTGAGGCTAAATCTGACACACTCCTGAGCCTTGCTCCATATTCCATTATCAGATCATGTCCCTTGACAAGGAGCTTTATGCATATTACCCCTGAGGCACCTTGTGCCCCCCCCCCCCAAAAAAAAAAAAATCCCCAGCTACATCTAAATTGAGTCAATTTGTCACCACATGGGATGGATCAGTTTATTTTCTGCATATTACCCCTGAGGCACCTTGTGCCCCCCCCCCAAAAAAAAAAAAAAATCCCCAGCTACATCTAAATTGAGTCAATTTGTCACCACATGGGATGGATCAGTTTATTTTCTGTGCTGAACCCTGCATTGCATGGTTTTATTGACTTAGGTAAGGATCTTAACTCCCAGGCAGTTTTGCAGTATTGAGTATTGAGAAGGAGACAGTGTAACAGTGGGGTATAGGGAAAGGGAAGATCAATGCAGAGGATGGCAAAGCATAGGAAGAGCAAAAACAGAAGACCAAGGCTCCCCTCCCTCTGCTGCTTACAACAGCTGTAGTTTGACATTGTGCTGTGTGCAACATTGCCTTTGACATTTTCTGATCCCTCAGCTGAAAACTGAAAAGGTCATAGGGTCTAAGATTTTAATGAGGAACTGCATCACTGTATTGTTCCTATGGACCTACTCTATCGAAAACAGGAACTAATTGTTCATGCGTACAAGCTCCTATTCCATTGTTATTTCCTGCACATATGCAGTATTATATCAACAATATCAATAAAATGCAATTTTATTAAAAGTTGTCACTTGCAGAATTGACTTCTGTGGCAGTCAGGGTGATAACGTATTTGAGATGTCATTTCATTGGCAGATCACTTCTGGCAGAGTGTCGGAGGATAGAGGAGATTGTACAACAGTGGAGAGAACAGAGATGTGGGGATGATTTTAGGAGAGAGGGACACAAAGGAGGTGTTGGGTTTCAAACTGAGTGCAGAATCTGTAGCTGTGTCCTCAGTCCTGCACATCAGCTGCACTTTGAAGTTTGCCAAGTTCAGTCTCTGGGTGGTCTGCAACGGAAGCTATTTAAAAGAGAATAAACACAAACAAGGCTTAAAATACAAATAAAGCACTGAGTACAAGTTGTTTCCTGTTTGGAGCATGATGTAGGATGATGTAGGATGTGGGTGTAGTGAGGATGATTGACTTTGCTGACTCTGCAGCAAAGTTCGGGTCTTATATTTGCATCCTCTGGCACAGATGATGCTTTGCTGTGCAACTTTGGTCGCAGCATATGTTCCAGCAGCCACTCTTGTACTCTTTTGTGCTCTTTTATTTGTTTGTTTCTTCTCATTTTTCCTTCCTCCTTTCTGAGTTTTACTCTATGTAATAAGGAGCCTTTGTAAAGTAGAAATTTGGTATTTTATATTACCTTTCACATTTAGCTTTTGTACAGTATGTTCCTTCAAATACACAGTATGTTCTCAGACAAAGAGAGATAAAAAAAAACCTTACAGATGAAACCTATATTATTAGATTACTCATGATTTCTTATTGTCAAAAAAAACAGTTTTTGAATTTACAGTGAATTTATCCTATTAAAGAACTTGAATGAGCCACACTGTTGCACTACAGTCAATCACTGTCCTGTAGCTTTAAATACAAGAGCACCAAATGTATATGAATCCACACAGCTGTAAAAAGTTCCAAAAAAAAACCCATGATTAACCCATGTCTGAGAAACACTAAAAACTACAGTTCCCAGCAGCTTTGTTTCATTTTTAAAATCAAGGAATCGATTAATGAGCTGTTCTTAAAGATTTACATCATCAGTAGGAATCATAAGGTTTTGATACAACCACCACAGACTATCATTGTCAATTTTGGTCTTTTTTGTAGGATGTGTTCACTACACTATAAACTAAACTGGCAGCCATATATATAATTATCTTACTTTTTTCTTTATGTGTCCCACAGGGAAGGTGTATGTACATTGCAGAGAAGGCTATAGCCGCTCTCCCACCATGGTTATTGCTTACCTCATGCTGCGCCACAAAATGGATGCCCGGCTGGCGGTGGCCACTGTGAGGCATAAGAGAGAGATTGGTCCTAATGACGGCTTCCTCCGCCAACTGTGCCAACTGAACGAGAAGCTGGCAAAGGAGGGCAAGCTGAATGGTGAGGTGGGAAAACTAAAGACCAAATGATATTAAGAGACCCTGTGCCCTGTCTCTTCCCATTATGCCTTTCACAGGCTTCAGCTGCTCTTGGAGACTGACCCCAACCAGCACCCATTTGACACACCGGGACTTTTCTGAATCAGAGACATACGGTACATGCATTGATCCGTGTCGATTAATTATCTTTCATACATACACATGCATTTTTTTTGTCCACATCTCTGCTGTTCAGTAGAAGTCTCTCAGTCCTCTGCCTATTCCTACAGAGTGTGATCTCATATACTGCTAACAACTTGCTTGACCCCTTCTGTTACCAATCAGGTGTGCAGACGTCTCACTGCTAGAACTGGAAACTCTCAATTTGTGTCAATTTTGAGCTGAGCTACTTGAAGCATTCCCTAATTTTCCACGAGTTGAAGATGGTAAAAACCTTGTCCTGATTTTCTTTTTTACACATCCACAATTAGTTTAGTATATAGTAGTTTAGTATATACAAGATTATAGCACAATCATTCCATGGTTTTCCACTGCCGTGAATGTCAGTGATGTGACCTTCAGCAGGAGTACTCTGTAGGTTCCAATTAAATTCCAATTAATTAAAGTCACTGGCCTCACATGTTGCAGACAAAACAAGCCACATACAGTATGTATGAAGTGATTTGTGGATGGATGGAGGAATATTCCAAACATTCCAGGAAATAATAATAATAATAAAAAAAAAACTTAGAGTTTTGTTTGCCAATCTTCTCTACCAATCAGAATCTTCTCCCTGTAGGGGCAGATATTTAATGCACAAATATTCACTCTCTTTTTTCATCAAAGTGAAAGCTGTGGCTTTATGTAGCATTTCAGCTCTTTGACTCTATGGCCTTTAGTTTGACAGAAGTGGCTCAAAGGACTGTGTGGCACCACAGCAGAGGCTGAGCTAATTAAAAATACAAAAGGTATGTAGGTTTTTCATGTAGCAGCCACATTTAGCTACTGGTATGATGAAAGTTCATCAGTCATAAAACTACAGCTAAAATCACGTGGTTCTACGATTAACCAAACACTTTCGTCCTCCATGTCATTTCATATGGATGCCAACAGCCTGTTAGGGTTAGGGTTTTTTTGTGTACCCAATTGTTTTTCGACTTAAGTGGGCATTGATGTGAATTTACTCAGTTGAAGATTAAGGTGCTGTTCACATGCAGTCTAGAAATGCAGTCGAAAAAAATTGAAATTGGAAACATGGAAGATGCCAGAGGTGCCTGGAGCTGCTGAAATGACCGAAGTTGCTGCAGCTTCACCTAATTAATTAATGAAATATACTGAGAAAAGAATTAAAAAATAGATCAGCAGTAGATTTTCCCCTTCCCCTAGCTAAGTGTGTGGAGCAAAGAAAGGAGAAAAAAAAAAGCCAGATCTGGGTCCTTTACCAACTGATTCAGCAGCTTCTTCTGGATTATAGTGGTTCAAAGCTTATTGCAGAGTCATCAAAGCCCAGTTTGACCTACTTCTATGGCCAGAGTATAAAAAAATGCACTGAAAGCACTCGCTGCATTCCAAAAGGTAAGATATATTAATTTTGGTGTAACAGACACGACTGCATCAATCCTTTGTGTGCATCGCCAATGAATAGAGTGTATTTGTGCACACAAAGGATGCTGCATGTGAACAGCCCCGATTTTTTTTCACCTTTCGCAGAATATCACATTAGATCCTCAGTGACAAGATTATACATATATATCTCAAGAAGTTTAGCAAATTTCTTGTGCACTGTTACAAACAATATGGCAGTAGATTAGGGATTTAAAAAGATGATTATGCCACTTTAGTACCGTCAAACTCAAGGCCATTTGTCTTAAAGTATCAAAAGCAGGAAGATGCCTCCCACTTCCACCAGAAAGATCCAGTCATGATGTCAGAGATGTTTACATTGCCAGTTCCAAGACAGTCACGTGACTAGTATCCAATACCACTGTTTCATCAGCACACGCAAAGTGTCACACATGTTTCACCCCACACAGGCCCGTAGCATTTTTTTGTTTTGTGTGTACCAAAGCATTCCAATATATGTCCATACATCAGATATACAGGATATAATCACATCTAAATCTGACTATTCGGGTTGTAGTTATTACATACAGTATATAGGTAATGGTAGTTCTACAGTAGATTTTGAGAGGCACTGCATTTAATACTGGGCAATATTACTGTAAACTAAACCTAGTGCCAAGAAGGACGGTGATGGAGTGTTTTTAAATCATTCATCACAACACTCCAGAGTTGTCGTAGAGAGACGGGAAAGTGTGAGATGGAAAGTCAGAGTTCTCTTTTTGCATTAGATGGCATATATAGTATTTCCCTAGAATAAAAAACCTGGGGCATGTTAGCTTGATTCCAGGGAGATATTTGTCTGATGAGAGAGAGAGAAATGGAAACTAGGTTGTCTCACCTCATTATTGGCAGTATTTATTCCTCCTTTGATATATATCTGTATACATAAGAATATATACATGTATACTGTATATACAGTACATATTTAAGTGTTGACATATATGAATGTATGAGCAATGTGTCTATAATGTGTAAGTATCGTCAGTATGTCTCAATATACCATATAATATCCGTATGACATCAGAGTAGCTACTGCTTTTTTTCTTTCAGTTAAATACATGAACATAATATATAAATATGTGCATGTAAAATGTTCTGTGTAATTGTGATATTTCATATCACAATTGTGCAAAACGTGCTGATGACAGCAGGAGTTTTTTTTTGCAAGCTTAGCCGGGATACTGAGGCATGAAATCACCATGTTTACTTGTGTTTTTGTACAGTTTAAGGCTTCCATGGTAACGCTGACCTATTCATGATAAATGGCAAGATGCAGGTGGCAGCATAAGATGCATATGGGTTACCCTGCATATGACCTTATTGTGTGCAAGTCATCATGTCCAAGGACACACTCGTGCCATCATCAATTCATATTGTGCTTCAGAACATTTGTCATCCTCCCTTTCCATTCCTAAAATAATTCATATGTTCTGGATTTTCATTGGATGGAATTAAGTGATTCTCCAGGAACACTTTCCATTTTGTTGCCGTGCAATACAGAACCAGTCTTCACATTTTACAGGCTACAGCATTTCCATGGGGGGGGGGGCTGTTCAGTCATATTTGAGCTGTTGGCATGTGGCGACCTGCAAAACCTACAGGCCAAAAACTTAAAAGCATGCATGACAGTATTACCCTTCAACTGAAAAACAAGTGAGCATATGTCAACTAGAGCCTGTCTGATATGTCATTTGGGTGACTGATGCCAATACTGATATTGGGTAGTAAAGCATTTCTGATGAATCAGCTTATATAAATATACAGTTTAAACACAGTATAACAATATAAATATCTGATATAAAAACACATACACAAAAAGAAAATTTCTTCATAAAATGTAAACATATTTTTCTGCATTGTAAAGATAGTTGTAGACATTGTTATAGCATCTAAAATTAGCCAGTGTGTATAGGGGGACAGATTAATTGGTCAGGCTCTTTTACATTTCAGCAACAGGACTTGTGTGTTTTGGACACATAAGGAATAAAATCTGAAAAATGCTGAAAAAAAAATCTGTGAAAGGTCTGTGAGACAAAGTTAGACTGACTAAAACTTAAATAAATACACACAGAGGAAACATTTAAATGCTACGGGTTTATACAGCGAACACAAGTAATCAAGCCTTTTAATAACACCTCAAAACAACCTGCATTGAAATGTCCAGTGTTTCTGTATAACCTCTGTATTCACACTGGCCAAGAGGAAAAGTGAGAGAAGGAAACGTTATCACAGGGAGTTGGAGTTGAGGGCAAACTGTCCTGAGTGAGAACACAAGTGTAGCTGTGATGTGTCTCATGAGGGACATTAAAAGGTTGCTATGTTTCTGGCTCCAGGTAGTCCAGTTTCACAGACGGGTTGTTCCTGTCTCTGTCATATTATCATCTCACACACTTGAAAATGTTTCAAAACTTACAAAAACTCAACTCAAACACTTTGAACACATTCTTATTCCCTCTCATGGGGTTACTTAAATGTCTGAAAGGATCAATCAGGTGCTGTAGTTTAAGTTGGAGGCCATTCTCAAGTGTAACTTGGCGCTTGATTCTCACTGTATTTTCTCATCACCCCATCATGAACCCCAAACTAAATAACTATAAAGTGGGCTGTATTAAATAGAACATTTAACAAACAAAATAGTAAACAGACAGATAACCTCTTACCTCTGTGCCCACATATAAATACATTATACACCAGGATTGTATAACAAGCATTTATACATGTTAATGATTTGCTTTGTTATATAAATGGACTGGTGTTTCGCTCATTTGAATATTTCTGTTTGCTCTATCATAATTGTGCACATATTTTCTGGAACACATTCAGAAAATATGGACACAATAATCATTCACACATGTTTTTGGACTGTGAACCTGGAGAAAACCCACACACACAACTTAGGATTTACTGCTTTAAAAATCTTCATATTGGTTCTGGATGAGGATATGTACTTCATAGCATCAACTGCCTGCACCAACCAGCTTATTGATTCAGTCATTGACAGTTTTGGCTCCAGAGGGGTGAGACAAAGAAGCCAAATAAGCCAAGGTAGAAGTGAAAAAAATCGTAAAATGCCTTCTGGAGCCAAAAACAGAGATGCAACAAAAAGGTTTGTCTAATTGAAAGTGTCTATGATGGCTACACTGGTGGTTAAATACTCCCTTTTTTTGCATTGAGTAACAGATAAACACTGCCACCTGCTGTCTAACAAATCAAGTAGTTTGCACAAGTTGCGTTTTTTAATTAACATTTACTTAATTATAACTCATGACATTTTAAATAGTTGCAATTGAACCCTGTTTTATGATACTAAAATACCACTTTTTCTTCTTCTTAAATGTGAAATGTATTGTCAGTATAAAGCAGATTACTTCATTTTGTTTACCAAGGTACCAGCAACATTTTGTGGGATGTAATCCAGGTTACGTTCAGTATATATGTTTAATCAAGAATGTCAAATATGAAATGCCATTAATGTATATTGTTATATACACTGAGTATCTAACACGCACTAAAGCAATTGTGGATTGCTGCATTTTATTGTCATAACTTGTCTATTAGAGTATACAATGTATTTAGAGAGGTGACGTTTTAGGTGTAACTTTTTTCTAATTTCCTTCCTCCTTAAATATTTTTGAGTTCATTTTTATTTAAAATTGTCCTGTTGCAAGGACAAAAGTTGATCACAGGTTTGATTCCAATATTTTCCTCTAATAATGAAGGCTATTTTTTTTTGTACATTTGGAAACTCTGAAATGTTCACAACACATGATTGTGACCTACTTCTCCAGCTAACTTGAACATGTTGTTTTATGGTGATTCAGCTATAATAGTAGCCAGTCCTGGGCCAGACTGTGATTGCAGTTCACTCATAGTGGTTGTTAAAAGCCATGTGAACAAGAAGAAGAGAGAAAAAAAGATTAAATTCATTCAGTTAGAGCCAGGTAGTTGTTTTTTTTTTATCAGGGAAAAGTACATTAAATTGACTTACAAATAATTTCTGGTGATTTTGTTCAAATTTGCATTCCCATGTGGTGTAATCCAGCCATGTGCGCTGCAGTAGGCAAAATCCTGAGATGTTTAAACCCTCTGCAAATGACCGTTAATATCTTACATCATGGGAACCCATCTGGGTAAATATATCTGAATTGTCCATGATGCAAAAAAGTTGATCCAACTGGTACTTCTAACGCCCTGATCTGGCCCAGGTAAAGTGCTGACTCCAGAGCTGTCATTGTTTTCTTGCTTCCATTCTGATAAAATGGCTTAAAACAGCACAAAAGAGCTCACTGCCTGACTCCTGCTGCTGGAGTCTGTCACATGTCTTATAACACTTGCATTTCTGTTTATTGTTGCAATATAACGGTGGCATTTTATGAGTATATCCATATATATGTATGTATTTATGAATTTATCATTGCAACTGTCATCTCAGTGAACACATCTTGACAGTAAAGACACAGCACCCCACCCAAAGCCTTACAGTAAGATTGATTGTTTAGATGTGTTTTTGGTGTATTTCACTTCACACAGTAGGAAGGGACAGCTCCCTTGCAGAATGAGACATTGTTGAAGTGCACTTGATTTTAAATTGCAATGTTATTTTTCTTACCTTGGAGAAGTCCCTTCTTTTTTATGTTTAAGAAATAAATGGCTGAGGTATTAACATCTTATCTGGATCTTATCTGTTTATTATTGCGAAAAACAGAATGGTGTTTGACTACTCTGCATCACTATTTCATCGACATGAATGAGATAATATGCAATGAATGCAATACTGTATATACTGTATGTGGGTATTTATAATTTCCACTCCCCAAATAGTGTACAGAACATAAATCAGAGTTACATAATGTACATATATCACCCCAGTAAAATAAAAGTTTCATGTGAAGGTTTTGGGTCATTCATTTAGGAAACATAATAAATTATACCTATTTTGCAGCTTCACAAAATAACATAACTAACACTACCAATGAATAATGAAGCATACAAAAAAGGAAACACCAACCTATATTCATGTCTGCAACAAATAGATTACTAAGGTTATCAATGTGAGTTGGATTAAAGGGGAAAACAAAACTTCTACTTTGAAGGAAAATTGTGATCTTAACCCACTACTTGAGTATTTCTTCAGTACTAAGGAAACTTAGGGGCAGAGAGATGGTATCGATGCTTGGCTTCAGTAAATGGATTATGTGCTTGGATGAGAATGTACTGTGGCAGAAGTGAGAAAGGAATTTAACAGCATAATACGATACTCATACACAGCATTACTGCTTAAATGTAACATTTACAACTCTAACTGCTCCGTTGTCTCCAGTGCAGCCCCATATTTTCCAGTAAACAAATCCTTCACAAGCCAGAGTTCAGTACTTCTACAAAACTTTACCACTGGGTGGAGACAAAACCCAATTTAAACTCTACACTGAGCTTGAAGGTTGCAAAAAGGACAAATGACAGAAATAGAGCAGCAGGGAGAGAGGGATAAAGGGAGGTGGACAAAGAAAGTCAGAGGTGAAATGATGTCAACAGAGGGAATGAGAGGACAGAGACAGAAAGAGAAAGAACATCCAGGTGTGAGTGTTGATGCAAATGTGTTTTTATGTTTCACAAGATGGGTGCGGCACACCTGGGATGGACCAGTCACACAGCATGAAGTCCAGCAGGGTCACTGCGAAGACTTGAACCCATGTGAGTTACCTTTCTCTCCACAGTAAGGGACCGTGCACAGCAATTACTACAGTGCAGCTGTGTGGTCTCTCAGGGGGCCCCAGTAAACCAGGGACCTCCTCCCTGCTCTGGCTCAATTCAAACCATTGCTACAAGTTGAGAACTTCAATCAATGCTGCAAGAAAGCAGCCATTTCAGTCCAGCTGAAGCTTGGAAAAGGTGGATGATTATTTTCTGGTATTGAAAAAAAGAAAAGAAAAAGCAGAATCCTTGCTTAAGAAGCTATAGAACTCAAAGCCTACATCCATAACTCTACATCCAGATTGTCCGATGGAGAGAAATACCAGGTACAACATCCACCAGGGAGAAACAAGGGTCAGGAAGTAGCTCAAGTAAAACAGGGTGGATTATGTGTTGGAGTAGGTTATAGGTCCCTCTCTGCCGTTTATTTAAAGGAATCCAGAATGCTTGTTTTTTGGAATCTCATCAATAATGCCTCGGGGCTCTGTGTGATGAAGTGCCATTTATTTCAACTATGTGCAGCGGCTGCTTTAAATGTTTATAGCTGAAACCGGAATCGACGCAGACAGGTTCCTGTGTTCACTAACGGTGCAGTCACATACTGGAGGCCGCAGTTTAATTAGTGACTCAGGAAGTATGTAAATGTTTCTTTACTTTTCAAATAGATGTGAATCATAATGTCACACAAAGATGAAAGTGAGCACTGAATCATTGTCTCCTTCATAACCAAATATATGATCTCAGAGTCACTCATCAAGCTGAATAATACAACGGGAAGCTTGTGCTTGATATTTGTTTACCAGCGAAATGATTCATTTATAAGAAAGCAGTAAACAATCAGTTGCAGATACTTTTACCTTGACAAACCTGAATGCTTCTCTCTGCTAAATTTAATTATTTCCTTTGAAACTTTTATTGCTAGTTGACTCATTTATCTCATCTCCCTGGACTTTCTTAAGTCCATTGAATTAATTTCCCCAACATTTTTTTTCTTCTTTTCCCCTGCATATGTTTTGATTCATCAAACTACTTACAATGTGACTACAGTCCTTAAATATCCATGCCTATAACTCTCTAACATTTTTCCCCCCTCAAATGGGCGATTCAGCTTTCAACTCTGCTCTTGCTTTTAATAGCTTTATCAAATAGAAAGCATATGATGCTCTCCTTAAATCCCCATCCTAATATCCTGCATTCACATTGAGAGGGTGGAAAGGATGGAATTACAGGAGGGTGAAAAGGGAAAAATGCACATCTGTGGCGCAGCACTAATTATAAGGAAATACTGAGAACAAGGGAGAAAGAGAGAGTGGGCTTTGGAGCTGAGTGATCCTCAGATCCTCTTCCAAGTGCCTGTGCCCATGGTGGTGTTGCCTGTTTCATCTCCGTCTTGCAAGCGCCATTTTACTGCACTTGCTGTGCGCGATGTGGATCCTACAGGGTCCAGTTTTTAAACATCAAACCCGCAAAGATATGAAGATAAAGCTGCCATGTCAGTCTGAATGAAAGACACTAACAAGTACAGTACTTCTGGGAATTACTCTTCCTGAATGCTTTGTTGGTACTTGATTTGTGGTGAAAA